>JAXCHB010000040.1:4210000-4810000 GCA_036926305.1 Uropetala carovei | reverse complement strand
GTGTTTTTGCATTTTTTTTAGTTTTTGTTATACTTTGACGAGATACCAATTTACAAACAGACTTTATATTCTGTTGTTATGTAAATGTTTTTTATTGTATCAATAAACAATTCTAATTCTAATTCTTGAACGGTGTGGAAGTAGTTCACCGGACACGGAAGTGTAACGGAAGGACAAAACCATTACAATAGTGGATTTTTTTAAACGCTAAAAAGCGGGTGTAATAGGTTAATTAAAAAAAAGATCTCTGGCCATTAATGCCATCCGTTCTCCTCTCTTTCTCTAAACTTCTATCTGCGTCATTCTGTGGAGAATAAAATTCTCAGGTTAAACACTGCCATTTCGTAAGGTGGAAATGTCGTCTGCAATTCCATCAACTATGCACTGTCATCACTACGACTAGGCCACGAGTACGTCTAGTACGACTCGTAATATTTCATAGATGGTTATTTAAGATTTTTTTTCTTTAGAGAATGATCATTCGGTTCAGGCAGTAGTTGGCGTGAAATGAGCCCGAAGACGGTAACCAGAAAGTAATCGCATTTTTTAATATGGGTCTCAGAGATGTCGTTCGAGAGAACCTATTGCCACAGGAGAAATATTTATCGGTTGCGGAAGTATTTTATACCGACCGCAATCTGATTGCACTCTGAAATTTATAAAACCCTATCTCGGGAGACATTTTCCTATATAACCCTATGTAATAATGATTAATGGTTTCAAAAGCTCTAAAATTTTCAAATTAGTCCTTAATTACGATATATATTCATAGTTCGCTAATATGTTGATATTCATGCAATGACTTTGCGTTTTCCTTATTAAAGGAGTACTTAAATGCATATTCTTTGAAGTTGCTCTTCAATCCAGATATGAGATAACTTCTTCATCTTCACCGCATTACGATTCTGTTTCATAAGAGCACCTAATCCAAAAGTAGTTAAAGGCATAATAATTTTTCACATTCTTTTGTCTTGTCACTAGACTTCAATTCGAATTATCATAAGTCGAGTATCAATTTCTCATAGAATTACACGTTATAAATTGAGACACGTTACAGGACCTTGGAAAAAATATTTAGGCCAGAAATTAATGGTTTAAGAACCAACGGGTGTTATATATTGCATAATAAACATTTTGAAGTCTTAAAACAATCAATAAATTCATACCTACAATGCGGACGAGTCGTACCGTCCAAATGAATATCGGCCGAAAATACGCACAAAAAAGTAGACCCGGATCGCATCGGATGTCGAATATCGTACGTCTGGAGTATGTTATCGAATGTCGATTTCGAGGTATCAATGTATTAATGTCGTAAGTCCGAGTTTAACGTAAGTCGAAACATCGCAAGTCGGGAAACGCCTGTATTTAATTTGTTGAATTAGCGAGGGAAGGTAGCGTATCTCAAAATTGGTGTATTTAATTTTGTACGACGTATTAGCGAAAAAGCATATCTCGAGGGGCACTTGTACCGACAGAACTTGCGCGAAAACAGCTGAAGAAGAATAAAGACGAGCGTAAACGTCAACCTATGGTGCGAAGCGATGCGTGAGACACTACGGCACGAGGCGATGGAGAGAGGGGTCCCGCCCCTTGGCTCCCCCCTCCTCACACCTATTATTCCCTTACGCGAGAAAGGTGGAGAGGGTCGGAAGACTTCGGAAAGAAGAAGTTGCCGTCGGACCGGATGCGAGGGCGGCGACGAGGAGAGGAGGGCCCTCGACCGCTTCGGATGGCCACGGAGGCAGGCCATACGACCCCCGCCCGAGCGAGCAGAAGCGAACCGCCCCCGCCCCTATCGCGATCACAACACGCACGCCCCTTACGGCCATTCCCGCTCCGTAACGACCGCCATTTTCCGGCATCCATAGAAACAGATAGTGGAAGAGGGAAAGGAAGTGAGGATTTTGCAGAGATGGATAGCGCGGGGAAAACTGGCCGTCGGAGGAAAGAGAGGAGCGAAGAGGTCGCGCTGAAATGCCATAGAGAGAGAGAGAGAGAGAAGAGATGCGTTTCATTAAATCCACGAGGAAGAGAATGGAAGGAGAGAAGCGAGGGAGGGAGGGAGAGAGAGAGGGGGGGGGGGGAGGAGGGAAGCGGTGTATGCGACGGAGAGGATAAGGGAGGGGATTATGGAGAGTACGAAGGACCGTAACCATAAACATGCCGACCACAATAAGAGGGCATACGGAATAATGCGCAGATGATGACCCACCCCCACTCGGACCCTCGCCATTCCGACGGCCGCAGCCCCGTCCGACCCCTCGGACGGCAAAGCGGAGGCGATGTTTCCAGGAATGAACGAGGGGAAAAATATTCCTGTCCGGTTCGAGGCGCGACCGAGCGATCCTTGCCGCAGTCTCCACGCGGAACACATTTATGGGAAATGGCAGAGAGAAAGGGAGCGGGAAGAGGAGGTCGGTGAAGGGGGGAAAGGAGGGGTGAAATTAATTTCGATGGAGTCGACGAAAAATAATTCACGACGATTGACGCACGAGCCGAGAGATAAGCCGAGTTTTGCGTATTTCGGAGGAAAGATTGGCAATGCCAAAAGCCTCGAATTTTCACTATTATTAAACCATTTACGGACAAACGAAGAAGAAAGTTCTTAAGAATTTTATTTTTTCGGGGTCGAGAATACACTATACTAAATATCAACAACTGAATCTGTTAGTCAAATAAACAATATGAAAACGACACCTCGCATATTTTTACAGTTCCGATACAGCGGCGGATCCAAGATGGGCTCTCTGCCGCCAAAGGATCCTCTATGTCAGGGGTCTCCAACCTTTCCACGCTGGCAGGATACTTTAAAAAATAATTAAAGGACGACAGGAGATAAAGAATAAAGCAATTTTGAAGGTTTTACATGCACTGTTGCAATTGGCGTGGCATTTAATCCATCCGATTATCGTAATATAGCAATAGCAAGAGTTTGGCAAAGCAAAATATATTTGAAAATCCCTAATATTGAACCTCATACGATTTAAAATCAATAGACATTCACAGATTTTGATAATACATAAAATTAAATTTCAGCGGGGCACCTGAGAGCACTTCCGCGGACACCTTGTCGACACCTGCTATAGTACACATTAAACTACTTGATGCGGTGCCAAAGCTTGTATCTGTAAGAGAAAGGACACGTCAACCTATTTCCTCCTTGGAGGAGTTTCTGGATCCGCCTCTGGACGAAGATGGGATTGCAAGTTAATTTTTGAAAGACAAGAAGACAACAAGGCGAATGAAAGAGAAGGGAGGGATAGAGAGAGGGGAGAGAGGGATTGAGAGAAGAGAGGGAGAGGAGAGAGAAGAGAGGGAGAGGAGAGAGAAGGGAGTGAGAGGGAGGGGAGAGAGGGATGGAATACGAGAGAGAGAGATGCCACTCCAATGCACTGCGAAATCCGATCTCCTAAATCGGAAGTGCCAATGGCGCCGCCACGTGAATGTGTCAGGAAGCTACGCTGTCACTATTTCATTATTTGCACCGTCTCAGAGGTCGTTTTCCGTTATTTACCACACGAGGTGAGTAAATAATTCCGCACAGGTTACCACAGGGACGACATTCGGAAAAGAGCGAAGTTTATTACTCGAGACACGAAGAAGGGCGAAACGACGCCGATTTAGAGGCCAAAGGAGGGAGACAGGGCGAGAGGATGTAGATGGCGAAATAGGGAGGAGATAGATAGAGTGGGAGGAGGAGGGAGTAGGCCGGATCTGCTTTCCCCCATCCGCAGGAACCCCTTCCCGCTGCGGGAAGCCACGGAGGACATCCTGGATATCAGATCACTTCTCCGAATTTTTATGCCTCGAAAGACGCACTTCGAAATTTCCGCGGTTCCTCGCCATTGATCAAATCGGAAAAAGGGTTCGGGAGCAGTAGGAAAAAACAACATACCAAGGAGTCGCCATTCCTTTCGTAATGCGACATATAAATTCTATTACTAACCGCGAACCCATAATATCATAATTTGGGGCCGATTTCACCATCTGAATCTCGAAAAACAAAGAATATTGCGAATCAAAATATCAACTTCTTATTCTTTGGGAAATAAAGAGAATATAAACATTTAAAGAGGAGCGAATTCCGTTTCCTCTATTCGTAGAGAGACGTGCCAACTGCGAAAAGCGTCATCCGAAGCGAATAAATAATACGTATAACAAAAGGCAACTTAACAAAAGTATACGAAAGAGGACTATCATGCAGCTTGATAATAGTGGACTTCAATAGCGGACAAATCCCTTAACATACAAAGCGATTACTCATCCTTGTCGTCCAAAGCGAATGACATCCTAAAATTAAAATTCCACTTATTTGTTTCCCTGGGAAAAAATTAAATACAGCGCTTATGCAATAACAGGTGGATGTTGTTGCGTTGCTCGCTCGCGAAAACGGGTAGGACTCGTGAATATTCCTCGCAATCGAAACTCGCTTTATTTCATTTAAACGAGCTCTAGAGATGTGTCACAGTCAGTATAAGGTTAAACAAAAAAGGGCTTCAATCTTCTCACCATCGAGGAATATAAACATAAAAAAACTCGTCAAAAATATCGACTCGATTCAGTTTCCGATCTATCTGTACCGCTTATGTCGACAACTATTTCATTTTTCCTTTTGCGATAGCACTCCATTTCAGCGTATCCCTCAACGTCCTAGAAAATAAATATAGCCGTCCAGAAGAACGGCCGATACAACATTACAGCATTACTGCGGGGGCGCTCAGGCGGGGAGGATGGCGGAGTGGGGCTGGGCGGGAGCTCCGGGGACTGCTAGGCGCCGAGGCGCGCATATATATCCAAGGGAAACCCTTCGGCATCCTTCCGTCCCGAAAAATACTCCCCCTTTTCCAAACAACTGCCGCGGCGGACGAGAGACTCCGCAAGCGGAAGCATAAAATAAGGCGCACCGCGAAGCGTGTAGAATGGGAGGCGGAGACACGGCCAATGGAGATTCGCGGATCCTTCAAGGGGGAGCGGAGGAGAGGTGTATGGGATAACTGAGGGAGAGAGAGGGGGGAGTGACGCAGGGGGAGCGAGGAAGGGAGGGTAAAGAGAAGGAGGGAGAATGGAGGGAGGAGAGAGGGAGTAAGGAGAAAGAAAGGAGGTGTTAAACAGGGAGGAAGAATTGAGGAAGGAGGGAGGAGGAATTGAGAAAGGAGGGGGGAGGAGGGAGGGAGGAGAGGAAGGAAGCAGGCACTAGAAGGCAGAAGATATGCAACTATGGATTCGAAACAAGAAAATATAAAATAACAGATGTTACATACCCCTATAAATTACTCGAAAATAAAAAGACTGATCTGGAATTTATCGACTGAGCGTATAACATACACCCAGAAGCAAGTGGGAAATCACAGACTCCGAACATTATCAATTTTTTAAAATCTGATGTGTCCAATGCATGACTTTCTACACAGTAGTAATGAATAGTTTTACTCTCGACATCAGCATCACAACAAACAGTTGTCGCCAATTACACTTGAGAATAACGTTAAAACATTTTGAATAATTTTCACATTAAAAAATTTTTTCAATTACTTTTCACGTTGGAAAGTCAATAAGTAAGCAAAATTGACGTTGCTATGGATAAGAAAATATCAACGCGTAATCAAGTTTACCCTTGGCAGCGTAGGCATCAATAATTAGACAATTTTATCATAGCAATGGAAACAACGATTTACTTACTTACTTAGTATACTTTCTGCTGAATAATCGACATACTATCTCTTGAACAATCAGGTTCAAGAAAAAAAATTCTATTAAATTATTGCCTACAATATTGATAATGAGAAATGTTTAAATAAATTAAGTTCTAAAAGAGATATTTGGAAAAATGACAAGAATAAACCACATCCGGTTGAGCAGTTCCAGCCAAAACATTTTCAGATTTTGAATTAATAATAAACCTCTTCTCACAGAATTCGGTGCTTAAGATAATGAAATTTCCAATTTTACAACTCGGTGTAAATCAGTATGACTGTTGTGGCTGTGAAGTAAAATAAATTAGGTAAATGATAATGTTATGCGAGCAAAGCGGGCACGATTGGCTTCGTTAAAGCCGTTCAAAGAGATGAGACGAACTTCTCAGAGAGCAGTCATGACAATATATTAAAATCAATAACTGGATGGGAGAAGAAAACTAGCTCAAATTAAATTTAAGCCTCTAACGTTGCAAATTTTGTTACGCCGACATGTGGCATAATCTACTATAATATATTTTGAAGCGTGTGTTTGTTGGTTTGTGTGTTTGTTCATGGAACAACTCCTAAACGATAAAAGCTAGAATAACCAAATTTGGTACGATTCTTCCTTACATCCTGTCAATGTTTGGTCAACCGGGATTAATCAGTGCTGCCAATATAGGGGATTAACATTTTTCCATAAGATAACACGTATGAATCCGTTTCTTGACTTGCAAGGTATTCTTCCTTCAAGCATTAAAATACGTGAATATGGACCGATTGTTTTCGTTTTAGCTTTATTCCACGAATTATAAAACTATACTACCTTATTCTTGCGAAGTTTACATGTTACACGGTCAAAGTTTTCAGAAACACGCCTTTTGTTTCGAAATTTTGTGGATTTTTCGTACCCTGTCCGGGCGTTGCCAAGGAGTCTTTCATTGTTGTATCCGATTCAATTAGCTTCAATGAAGCTTATAAATATACGAAAGTTTAGCGTTATTCGATTCGCACTTTTGTTTAAGCAACGAAATGATCGATGTTTATGGGAAGCAACGTAAATAGATACTGATTATTATTCAGGAAGCGTTTATTGATGAAAGTATTTGAACCTTCTTTCGTCTATTTAATACTGGAATCTTACATTTTTTGTAAGTAAAATAATTATATTCTACATTATAATGTTTATTAACGTAAATATGCTCACATATCTGGTGTACATTTACCAGTCAGTGTTCAATCATGGACAACCGTACGTTGCTTTTTCACGGGTTTCTTGCTTACAAGACATAAATGTAAACTACTACTACTTATTTTTAGAGTTAACCCATTCAAATTCCCGGTATGGTATGATAATGAACTCAGAACATTACTTAAAAATAAAACTAGGGCATTTCGTAAATGGAAACGATCACAATTGATTAGTGACTATGTTGAATTTTCGATTCTTCGTGCTGATTTCAAAAAGTTGCAGCTTTCTAAATATCACTCGTACCTTAAAGACGTTGACTCCTCCCTAAACTTTTCTGGCGCTTCATATCTCGCAAAAGAGGAGGTAAAGCGTATTCCATCTGAAGTTTATAACAATAATGTTAGAGTATCTGACTCACAAGGGGTGTGTAATTTATTCTCTGATTTTTTTTCTTCTGTGTTTAAAAAAACCTCTGCCACATTCCACCGATACTTGTATTTCATTACCTTACATTGATAGCTTAACTTCTATTAACTTAACAAAAGAAGAAGTCTTAGATGCTTTAAAAACTCTTAAATGTACTACATCTCCCGGATCTGATGTCGTTCCAACTTATATTGTAAAAATCTGTGCCAATGAACTTTGTGGCCGCTTACTGCAACTGTACAAGCAGATTTTGCATTTCCAAACCTTCCCGACAAGATGGAAAACAGCATTAATCACGCCAATTCATAAAAAAGGCCGCAAATCTGATGTCAAGAATTTTAGGCCAATATCCCTGTTGCCCACATTCTCTAAAGTCTTCGAAAAACTTTTATACTCCAAACTCTACGCCCATTGTAAGTTAAATTTTTCCGATGTGCAACACGGCTTTCTTCCGTGCAGCTCTACTGCAACAAATCTATCACTGCTTGTCAACCAAATCTCTACTAACTTTAACTACAGGAGTCAAACCGACAAAATATATTTCGATTTTGAAAAGGCTTTTGACACTGTTGACCACGGACTCCTTCTGCGGAAGATTGATGCCTTTGGTATAAATGGTGCGTTGTTCAAACTCTTCGAATCATACCTAAAAGATCGCACGCAGAAGGTGGCTGTTGATGGTTTTTTGTCAGAGGCAATCGATGTTACGTCTGGTGTTCCTCAGGGCTCAATTTTGGGTCCCCTTTTATTTAATATATTTATTAATGATTTGCCTTCATTCATTAGCTGCTCTAGTCTGTTATATGCAGTCGATTTAAATTTTTTAAAAAAGAATTGACTCTATAAATGACTGTGTCAGCCTCCAAAGGAGTATTAATAGATTTTCTGAATGGTGTAAAATGTTCAATCTTTTTCCAAATGTGAAAAAATCTGATGTGGCCAACACATGACTTTCTCCATACTTAGGGTATAGATATTTAAATTATTATTAATAGTATTTTGAGGCAAAATTATTATTTCGTATCGTAAAAGAATACAGTCACCCTTATTGCCGTAAATTACGTAAATTTTGAATATGTTTACATAATCCACCGCTACATGGTGGTGCCGCTGTATACTGGAAATTAAGAAAAAGCAAAATATCTCCGAAATGGATGGTTCTACGAAAATTTGTTTCAAACAAAACTTGGAAGAAATATTATTCTCTAGAACTTTGGTCCTCACGAAGATTACCAATAACGATGTTTTTAAGGAGATATTTGACGAAACCGAAAAACCGATTATTTTTTATAAATAATTCCTAAACAATAACTGCTTTGGAAAATTGTTTGAAATAAAAGATGTAGGAAATTATATTTTCTACATTTTTTGTAATGGTCAGTGTATACAATAATGACGTACTATTGGAGAAATATCGCAAAAACCGAATCGGGTTTCGAATAAACCTCGACTTCCGGTTCCGCTTCTTTGTGCTTTATGAAGTTTGGTAACGATATGGCAAGTACCTTTTGAGTTAGAGCGCCCACAACCACATACACACACACAGACATCATTCCGAAAATAGACTAAACGTGTTCTAGAGACCTCAAAACGTGTATTTCCGTTGAAATCTCGAAGTCGATTTTTTTCATGAACACAATACTTTCCCATTACTACGTATGGAGAAAGTAAAAATGTGAAGTAATATCATTCACCCCGAAGAAAAAACCTCACGTGTATCCCTATAGTATTGGTGGGGTCACACTCGAGAGGGTTCATGCAATTAACGACCTAGGGATAACTCTTGACACTAAACTTACCTTTAATGAGCATATTAGGTCTATTTGTTCCAAAGCATTTAAAATCCTCGGTTTTGTTAAAAGAAACTGTTTTAAGGGTTTTTCCCAACAAACTACCATTAACACTTATTCCACTCTGGTAAGGCCGATCGTTGAGTACTGTAGCGTTATCTGGAACCCCCCTCACAAAGTACACGTTGATTTGGTGGATAAAGTTCAAAGGCGCTTCATAAAATGGCTCTGCTTTAAGGAGAATCTTATTTATAGCAAAGAGATATATCTTCCACTTTGCAGGGAATTTAATTTGACCCCCCTATTCACCAGGAGAAAAATTACCGATCTAACTTTTCTTCGGAATATAGCCAATGGAAGAACTGACTGCAATGAATTGACTGCACTAATAAACATCAAGGTTCCCCCCAATAGCCTCCGTCACACCACCTTGTTTCACCTCCCATTTTCCCGTGTTAATGTGCATAAGTGCTCGCCAATCCCGAGAATGCTACGCAAGTATAATGAGGTGACCGCCAATAATACTAATGTGGATATCTTTAATGACACTATATATGTTTATAAAAAAATATTACTACGTTCTTTAATGTAACTGACGTATGATACCATATTGTAAAATATATGAGTGTCCATGTGTGTTATACGTTGTTGATTGTATTTATATATTTCTCTTTTATTGTATTTATATATTTATTTTATATTGTAACAATTATTATATCACATGTAATTGGGGTTTATCTCTGTATGTTCTCAATACATAATAATAATAATAATAACATTTCATAGGCATAATTACACAAGAAATGAAGCTGGAATTGGCGAAAGTGATATGATAGGAAATACAATTATCGTTATATTTGAATGCAATACGTTCGGGAACGGATTGTTACAAGCAAATATGATTAACTAGTGTAATGCCCGTTGAAATATCAACGGAAGAATTATAGATAGATTGATTATTAATATTTGCATTAAAAATAATTATTAGCACACTTTTACATATGAAATATTTCGTCATATATTCTAGTGAATATTTTGTTGTCGTTTAGCAAATGCCTTTGGTTTTTATTTTCGGCTATAAAATTCTGTTATTCTTCTCCCACCTTGTTCTCGTCAATGCTGCATATAAATGTCGGTGTGCAAATACCGGGAAATAATTATATGTATACATATATAACGTAGGGATAATTAAATTTCGTGCACTTAACATTATGATTGTTTTTAAATTGTACTCTGTACTTACGAAGAAAGAAAGCTTACTCGAATCCTCAATAATCTTCTCCGTCATTATGTATTACATATTTTTTAAAAAACTCTTTAAAATATTTAAATTAAAAACTAATTAATCAATCAGCGGAATAATTTCTTTGAATACTATCTGAACAAAAACAAATCAATTTATTTCAACATTGTAAACTGTTCCCTTGACGGTTGAATGGATTGTTGTATTGGAGATCCATATTAACAAAAAATAGACATTGTTTATCGTAGAAAACGTTAAAATAGTTTTAAATTGATTTTTGCTTTAAAATATACCTACTTGTCAATTCAGTACATACTGTAAATTCCAATTCCTTTTATAAAAACAAATCAATTCATTAAAAGATTCACTGTTCTTTCTTCGAAAATTGCCTCTTAACAGTTTTAAATGTCCTTTTAATTTTAATTGAATTTTAATTTATATTCGTTTCCAAACTTCGGCCACATTTACGAAATTAATTCGAGGAATAACAATATAAATTCGTAAGCACGTATGGTTTACAAAGAATTTAATTTAAGAATGCTTTTTATTTCCAATTTCTCTAAAATGACACTGTTGATACTTAAATTCTTTTATATTTACGTTAATATACTTATTTTCCATAAAACACGCCAATCTCTCCCCTTCCTTCCTCTGTCTCTCTCTCTCGTAATGGTCGACATAGCAACATCACGTTAAAATGGCGAGATTTCCACAAAATATGCAAATTAAACGTTTAACATGCAATATTTCGAACTGTGGGCGAAAAAAGACGAACGGAATAAGAAACTTTATAACTTTCTCTTCAAATGGTTCAAATCCGAAGGCCGTCTGTTAATTTCTTCTAATTTTAATTTCCAAATGAATAAAAGCCTGGACGTCGAAAAATCGCGTTTTACATGTTAAGTAATGGGAAATGGAAATGCCTCTCTTGGAGACGAACCAAGGAATTTTTTTGCGATTTTAATTTGTCATTCTCTGAATAAGTGTTAATCAAATTTAGAGTTTCTATCATTATTATTTCTCGAGTTATTAGCGTTTGCATAGCGTGACCGACCAACCAACCAACCAACAGACGACGGCTATTATTATATAAAATGATATTTCATGGTTCAGTTTAACTTTTGTTAGAGTAATCCTTTTTTTAAAAGTTTATCTTCTTATATATTAAAATCCGTCTATGTCTATGTGGCCGCCTGGCATTCACATAATTCCATTCATAAATCGACAACTACGATAGCTAGAGAGACGCGGTATTCACACGTCGTTTCCAAATTCCGTATAGATTTGTCCATTCTCATTCAAATTTCGAGAAAATGCGCGGCTTCGAATCCAGGAGACAATTATATTTTCCCATAAGTTTACACGGGATTTTCCATTTTTCAGAGTGCAAGATTTTTTTCCTTCGTTCGTTAAAACAGGTAAATATCGACCGATTTTCTTCGTTTTTGCTTTATTCGACAGCTAAAACTCTATATTATCTTATTATTCCGATGTTTTCGTGTTACACGGTCGAATCATTCAGAAACACGCAATTGTTTTAGAAATTTTACGGATATTTCGGACTCTTTCCGGGCGTTGCCAAGACGACCGTCATTGTTTCCTCCGATTCAATTACTATCAATTATACCTTCAAATGGGTGAAAGAATTCGCTTCTCACTTTTAAGCATCGAAATTATTGCTGTAACATTGTCAACATTTATACATAGCAACATAAATATTTACGGATAATTATTTAGTTAACTGCGGGCAAATGCGTATGGGAAGCATTTCTAAGCAGTTGCATCTTCCTTTCATCGTTTGAATGCTAGAATCTTATCTCTTTGTAAGTAGAAACATTTTATTATACATATGAACTGCTTATTAACGCAAATAGGCTCACGCATAAATTTAAAATTAAATGAGAATAGGGACATACGTTATTTTTGATAACATATTACATAAATTGATAGAAAGAATGATCCGAAGATCCTTATGCAACAGGCATAAGCTGTTATGATGAGCATGAGAAAACAGGTGAAAAAATCTGCCATGACCCGGAAACAGGAGAATTAGTCTGCCACGGTAGTTCCGTGGTAGAATATCCGCCCGGCAAGTGGAAGGCCCGGGTTCGATTCCCGTAGTAATGGGAAAGTATTGTATTCATGAAAAAAATCGACTTCGAGATTTCAACGGAAATACATGTTTTGAGGTCCCCAGAACACGTTTAGACTATTTTCGGAATGATGTCTGTGTGTGTGTGTATGTTAGTGTGGGCGCTCTAACTCAAAAAGTACGTGCCATATCGTTACCAAACTTCATATATAACACTATAACATGAGGATAAAGAACTGATTAGTTTTTCGACAATAACGGGTAACCGGAAGTCGAGGTTTATTCGAAAACCGATTCGGTTTTGCGATATTTCTTCGCTAAAATATCATTATTGTATTTACAATTCTATACAAAAGGTATAGAGAATGAAATTTCCTACAACTTTCATTTTAACAATTTTCTATTGTAGTTATTGTTTAGGAGTTATTTATAAATAACCGGTTTTTCGGTTTTCTCCTTAAAAACATCGTTATTGGTAATCTTCGTGAGGATCAAAGTTCTAGAGAATAATATTTCTTCCAAGTTTTGTTTGAAACAAATTTTCGTAGAACTACCCATTTCGGAGATATTTTGCTTTTTCTTAATTTCCAGGATACAGCGGCACCACCATGTAGCGGTGGATTATGTAAACATATTCAAAATTTACGTAATTTACGGCAATAAGGATGACTGTATACTTTAACGATAAGAAATAATAATTTTGCCTTATAATGCTATTCATAAAAAGAATTTAAATATCTATACCCCAAATATGGAGAAAGTCATGTGTTGGCCACATCAGATTTTTTTCGGAATGATGTCTGTTTGTGTGTGTGTGCGTGTGTATGTGATTGTGGGCGCTCTAACTCGAAAAGCACTTGCCATATCATTACCAAAATTCATATATAACACTTTAGCATGAGCATAAAGAACTGATTAGTTTATGGAGAATAACGGTTAACCGGTAGTCGAGGTTTATTCGAAACCCGATTCGGTTTTTGCGATATTTCTCCGTTAAAACATCATTACTGTATATACAATTCTATACAAAGGTTATAGATAATGTAATTTCCTACAACTTTCATTTGAAACAATTTTCTATAGCAGTTGTTGTTTAAGAATTATTTATAAATAACCGGTTTTTCGATTTCCGTCAAATATCTCCTTTAAAACATCGTTATTGGTAATCTTCGTGAGGATCAAAGTTGTAGAGAATAATATTTCTTCCAAGTTTTGTTTGAAACAAATTTTCGTAGAACCATCCATTTCGGAGATATTCTGCTTTTTATTAATACCAGTATACAGCGCCAGGACCATGTAGCGGTGAATTCTGTAAACATATTCAAAATACCCCTTCCCTCTCCAACCGCGGGTTTATTAACCGCGGCCCTCGACTATACGCGGTCTACATATTGAGTCCCACCCTTCCCAACCGCGGACATTTCCCTTGCGTATCCACGGTTCGGACCACGAAAACTTTTAACTACCGCGCATCTTATGACTTTGTTGTCATCTTAACTCACACAAAAACTTTGTCGTCGTTTTAACTTGCTCACTATTACGTTGTTGCCGTACTGATACGATTACGTATCCTTTTCGCGCGCCACAAGTCACTGCATTCAACAAGATAATCCCGCGCATCGTATGACTTTGCTGTCATCTGCACTCACAAAGGCTATGTTGTTGTTCTAACTTGCTTGCTATTGCTTTGTTGCCGTAATGTACGATTACGCTTTTCGCCCACCACAAGTCTCTACATTCCACACGAGTCGATCAGTTGTGTATTATTCACATCAGATACGCATGCTTTTCGCGCACCGCAAGTCCAAACGACGTGTTTAGTTGTGTATTATTCATATCAGCATACTAAATAAATTAAACGTTTAATATTTTTCTGAATTTTTGCGTAATCATATTTGTTTAAATGCAAAAAACGCCGGGTAAGATAGAAGACCGTAGTAAATTGTATAAAATGATGTGGTGTACGTATTAGTATGCACGTAATTTCTCCGTTACCTACGGGGCGTTTGTAATCCTTCAGTCGGTAATTGTATTACTCAATAGTTTGGCTTATGCATAGTGTGATACGTTTGAAGAAATTCTTTAAAAAAGAATTCATTCTGGGGTAGAATATGTAGTTCCGAACAGCGGAATGCAGCGGAAAGCTATTTCTCGCATTTAGTAGCGCATAGATGACGGTGATTGTTTTTCGTCACACATTTTTCATCTACGGGAGTTTCCACTACGCCAAACCAGAGAGCTCGTAAGGAAAGAACAGCATGTTATTGTATTCGTAATATATATATAATGTATTTAAGTGAGAAATAAGAATAATAAAGTAATGTAAGTGATCAATAATATATGGTATAGTAATACGAACCGTGGAACCTAACCCCCAATTTCCAATATACTTAAGTATTTACCAAGTACGTAACCCCCGCGGTTGGCGAGGTAAGGGGTATACGTAATTTACGGCAATACGGAAGACTGTATACTTTTACGATAGGAAATAATAATTTTGCCTTATAATGCTATTTATAATAATTTAAATAACTATACCCCAAATATGGAGAAAGTCATGTGTTGGCCACACCAGACCGTCAAAATGGCAGTTGAGGTAGTCTATAAGACGTTAGCGATCGAAATGAAGACAGCGATTAACGACAATGCGATCGATCGGTCGACAGCGATTTTGAGTTTGCGATAGCGATAGATATGTTACAGGCCTCTTGATTGATTAAATCTGAAAAGTCAGTAAAATTCTCGAGTCCAAGGGAATTCTTCGAAATAGTGTCTCGAGTCCCGGGAAACGAATAAGTACGGGAATAAGAATCCCTAGTGACGAAGCGGTGTGATCTGGGGCCCCTGGTGCCTCCTGCCACTCTCATCAAAATTTCCTTATGACCTTTTCTTTTATAGAGAGCCGGTTCTTAATTTTGTTCAGTCCACCATTGGTTATAGCCAATTTTCTTTTCGCGGACTATTGTGATAGTCTCAATTACATCTGTTTGATTCCATTTCTTCAAAGTAGTATCTTTCTTTGGAAATCGCGGAATCTGTACATATCAACAACATAAATGCAGACTACATTTCATAATAAAATATTTAATTGTTAGTTTTCCCCAGAAGAGGCAGGTTATGTGGAATAGTAATCCAGTTTCGCGCCATCTAGCATTCGATATTACCCGCACTTTGCCATTCAAATTCGACATCCAGACACTGTTAACCTGTTATCAGCAATTATTTTACTAAACATGCTTTGAAAACATTCATTTGAAAATAACAAACTAACAAGTACAGTTGTATCCATGAATATGGATAAAATAGCGCGTTTTTTAGGCGCGTTTCGCTTACAGCGTGAGCGCCTATTCCGTCCGTCTGTCCGTCCGTCCGTCCGTCCGTCCGCATGTTCGTTCTCGGCTTCTACCGAACGGATTTTTATGAAATTTGATATTAAGGACTTTCAATCAAATATAATAAGAAAATCGCAAAAATGAATCACGTAAGCCAATCAGGGGTACCACTTTACTAGAGACAAAAAATTAAATTTTCGTCATATCTCTTAAACTATTGTTCATATCAAAATATTTTTCAAATAAAAGTTGTAGAACTGGTAAAGTAGAGTATTTCCATTCCTATACATTTTTATCGTAGGAGTAGCCGTTATCAAGAAAATCAAACAAGAAGTCTTATATCGAGTTGAACTTAGAAAATTTCTTGCATGGTTACTTCTTCATTGTTGCTAACATAAACAATCTCCCAAACAAACGTTTAATTTCCTTACGTGTGCATGTAATACTATTAAATAGGAAGAAAATGGTTTCTTTATGATGAAGAAAAGGACTTTAAAACGCTATTTCCCTTACGTACAGGTATATAATTGCTTTCTAATACTCCATTGCACGAAACGCGCCCCATTTGTGATACGTTGTACGCTTTCCTAACTTGTTTAATTTTTCGTCTGGTTATACCGTCACACATTCGGTCACTAGAGCCTCGTTTTGGCGCAATTAATTTTGTATTATAAATTTAGACGTTTCCCTATTCGCCTCTGTAAAGTTTTCAAAACCCTTTCAAGAACAAGTGGCATCACTGTGGAAATGTACACTCAAACATTTAGATTTCCATCTTTCAGACCTTCGGTGATATAAGTAAAACAAAAGAAAATTATTTAAAAGGAATCTCGTTTGAGCAATTGAAACGTAATCTTTACGTGAAAGTTCATTTCTTCGTCGTAAATTACCAGTTCTTCTTCAATTACAAAACGCTTCGTGCGCACGAAAGGGAAATTAACGTTTGTGCGCTTATTTCTTCCTCGTAGATAATACATATCGTTTCAATTACCATGTTCTGTTTTCACAATAACCGCGATTTAAAGTATTTACCAGGGGGCAAGTCACCTGCCCGCTGACGCTCGCCAACCTCCCCCCCCCCCCCCTTTACTCGCTGTTTCTTCGTTTCCACCATGTATGTACCTATTGGATTTAGATTATTTTAACGGGAATATGTTTTGAATATGAGTTTAATGAATATATTTTATAAGGGATGTAAATTACAAAAATTAGTTGAATAACTCGATAAAAAATAAACTTAAGAGGGCTGAAATTCCCGGAGATTAAAAATGGCTGAGGAATAGATCGTTAAAGAGAGAGAAAGACGACCAGAAATAGGATATTAGTAATATAGATAAAAAATATAAATAACATGAATACTGCGTTTGGTTTATTTGCATTAAACTCATATCTTCGGTAATTTCCAGCAATTTTTAATTTTATTTTCGATCTTTAAGCCTTTCTTCAAGTGTATATGCACGGAAATTACCGAGGACAACAACATGTACCGGTAACCATGGAATCTTATTATTGAAATGTTAAAAAAATTACCAAAACTCGAGTATAAATTAAAAATATGAGCGAATTCGAATGACAGTGAGTATTCGACAGTAAGAATAAGAATTCTCATTCATTTTGACGTGTTTTAGCGCAAATTTCACGTCCATAACATAATTTTAAGATATTTTAATGAGTAAAAGAATGAAAGTCTTCAAACCAAAAAGGTGATTTCTACGTGTTATCTTATGGGAAAGGACATTCATCCTCTGGAGTTGAACCCGTGACCTCTTTCGAAATTTTTTTAGTCATAACGTATAGATTCATAAACACAGAAATCCTGAGAAATTTCCGGCTTCTAAGTTTACTTCTAATCGAGTTATTCACAAAATTCGAGCGCTACGCATCATGATGACCATTACGATTTTATAATATAGAGAGATATTTGTAATAGATCTTCTTTACTTCAGTTGCTACGAAAATTGTTTTCGTTTACAAAAATCGATATATCTGTGTATGCAATTCTCTAATATCCAAATAGATTACGACTTTCTTGTTGGATTTTTCTTAAATTCTTCAAGAATAAGTGGCATCAATGTAGAAATGTACACTCAAACATTTAGCTTTCTATATTTTATACATTCGGAGATATAATAAAATACAATACAAAATTATTTAAGACATATCTCACTTGAGTAATTGTATCGTAATTTTTACGTTCAAGTTCATTTCTTCGTCATAAATTATCCATTCTTTTTCATTTACAAAGCATTTTGTGCGCACGAAACGAAAATTAACATAATAAGTTTATTTATTCACCGTAGATAATCCATTCCATTCCATGTATGTGTGCACAAGAAATAAAATTAAACATATTCACGTATTTGTAGTAGATCTCGTTGCTACGAAGATTGTTTTAGTTGACAACGATTGATAAATCCGCATAAGAAGTTTTCTAATTTCAAAATAAATTATGATTTTCTAGCTGGATTTTTCTCAAATTTTTACAGAATAAGTGGAAATTTGCGTTCAACTTTTCAGCTTTGGAGATATTAAAAAACAAAATTTTATATGTGCCTCAATCCGAACTTGTACATTTTTCAAAACGAAAATTTAAATAAAACCAAATGGCAGCAGTACAAAAATCTACCCTCACTGTAAGTTTCAGCTGTCTATCTTTTACGGTTCCGTCATAATTTCTATTTAAGCAAGTGCACAGACAGACACCAAAGTGAAACTATAAGATTATTTTTTTAAACGCGCTAAAATCATAAACAGAGTAGTTTAGAAATAATCCTAACAACTGTACATACCTTAATAAATTTTAGTTTTCCAAATTCTAGACAATGCTTTCTGACGTACCTTCGTGGAATTTCTTCATTAGTAACAAAATGAAACAAAGTACTTGGTAATTCGTTGCAGTGATGATGCTGCACTGCAACGAAACCCAGGTGGTGTAATAAAATTGTACGTGGAATTACCAAGTACTGTTTTTTATTGCGTTAATAATTTACAACTAAGAGCTAAATGGGAACACAGCAATTTAATGGCGGCTGACTGCTTCTTTCCGATTGGGTAGTAAGTTATTGTTTGGTTTCCTATAAGAGTACGTTTCCACTGTGCCAGCAATAATATTCCACATTACCCCCACTTACTCTGCAGACCAGAGGCGTACCTTGGCGATATGGCGCCTATGGCAACATTTTAGGAAACGCCTCGGTTACGTATGATATCATTTTTTCGTTTTAATTAAGAATAATAACGTTTTTATTATAAAAAAATCAACGTTTGAGTGTTAAAATAACACTTATTTACGGGAAAATTCACTTTTTTGCGGGAACGTTTGGCGCCTTTTGCAAGCGGCGCCCACGGCAAATGCCACCTTCGCCATACCTTAGTTACGGCACTGCTGTAGACGTTATCGACATCGCATATACGTATCCATCCAAATCTGTAAGAACACCGGAGATCGCGTAATTTGGAGAATTTACTCTCAGGAAGAATTTTTTAAAAAGACGGCTAAGTACTGACTTTCAGTAATTAATTCTTCATGCTCCTTCTGCAGCGCGGAATGAGTCTGACTGTACAGAACTGATTTTCTTGTGGATATTAGTCGAGATTTGCAATGGAAATTGCGAAAGGAGGACTCGTGAAAAGTAAAACGTTTCCAGGAAGCCGGCAAATTCTATCTCAAAGGAATGTAGAAATGAAATTTTTATATTGCTCTAAATTTGCGATGATACAATTTTCATTTTCCCTCTGTTGCATTTAACTGAAACAAAACAAATCCTTTTGGTATAGATCGTTGGGAAAAAGTTTAATTTTGTCAATTAAAGATTAAATCGAGCTGAATACGATGGAGAGAGACAATTTTTACCTTGAAAGCGCAAATTAGGTTTTGTTCAAATGAACCTAATATTTGCTAGGAAAGCTAGGTCCCGAAAGCCATTCTTTTCTCTTCAGAGGTCTGCATATTTTTTCTAAAGATTTAAAAACTCTCAGGTTCCAAAATCTCTCGAGCGGCTTTCCCTCTTGCCGCAGTAAATGAGTAACTCGTTAACAGCTTCCGAATCTGAATTTTCAAGAAAGAAGTTACAAAATTTGAGGCAGTTTAGTACTCGAGGTCGACCTTTTCTAAACAGCGCACTTTTGGATTAAGAAAATAGAAAAAATCCAAATTCAATAGCGGAAAGAACCTGCCGATGAATAATATCCTCACATATTGCGGTTCAAGTATTCTCCCAGTAATGCTACGCAACCTTTCGACTTTCATATATGTAATTAAAAAGGTTCCGTCTTTAAAAATCCTGTATAATTTTTCCCGAATCAGCTATCTTATTTTCAATACCACTTTTAATGTATTCAAAAATGTTGACCTATAGCAGAAATTAGTCGGCTAGTCAGTTTAGATAGGAGAATACCGAGACTGATCAATGTAAATACTGAGGAATTTTACTAACTAAAGACATGGACTTGGGTATTTATATTGACGATATCATCGCCAGAACATATTGAAAATTTTGCATTACGTGATACCGAACCTAAAACGACGTAGTAAAAAAGCTATTTTAGAATACACACAACCGTATGGGACCTATACGACATAGATCAGAAGAGCTCTCTAAATTGTCATATTTAGCCGAATTTACGGTAAACTCAATACACTGAATAAAACATTGCAGGGAAAAGAGATAAAAATCATAGAAGCAACAGAGAAAATCCAAGCATTCCATGACAAGTTGGACATTTGGGTCCTAAAAGTAGAGGTCGCATTTTGCTGCCTTCTCCACACTGTTACAGTTTATAGAGAAATCGAGGTATATCCAAGCGAGGTTTCAAATTTTCTACGCTTGCGAACATTAAAAATAGAACTAGAGCAGTGATGGCGAACCTTCTATTGCCCGCGTGCCAATATTACTGAAATTGACGAATTTTTTCCGCCTCGCGTGCCACAGAAAAGTCAGTGATTTTTCTTGCGTGCCAACTAAATTAAATTCGTGATCAAGACATACAAGATTGAAATTTGTAACCAAAAAACTAATGTTTACAATAGTTAAGTAAATAACACAAATGTTTTTGCTGCAGTAAATCAGTACGATAAATGCTTTAATTGGTTTTCGCCTTTCTTTGGCGTGCCAACCAAAATCGTCTTGGGTGCCACTTATGGCACGCGTGCCATAGGTTCGCCATCACTGAACTAGAGCGACACTTTACGGTTGTCCCGACTTTTCGAAGACTATTTTCCCTCATTCAAAATCCTTTTTACTTTCTCCATACGTAGTAATGGGAAAGTATTGTGTTCATGAAAAAAATCGACTTCGAGATTTCAACGGAAATACACGTTTTGAGGTCCCTAGAACACGTTTCGATTATTTTCGGAATGATGTCTGTGTGTCTGTGTGGATGTATGTGATTGTGGGCGCTCTAACTCAAAAGGTATTTGCCATATTAACACCAAATTTCATATATAACACTTTAGCATGAGCACAAAGAACTGATTAGTTTTTTGACAATAACGGTTAACTGGAAGTCGAGGTTTATTCGAAACCCGATTCGGTTTTTGCGATATTTCTCCAATAATGTCATTATTGTATACATTGACCATTACAAAAAATGTAGAAAATATAATTTCCTACATCTTTTATTTCAAACAATTTTCCATAGCAGTTATTGTTTAGGAATTATTTATAAAAAATAATCGGTTTTTCGGTTTCGTCAAATATCTCCTTAAAAACATCGTTATTGGTAATCTTCGTGAGGACCAAAGTTCTAAAGAATAATATTTCTTCCAAGTTTTGTTTGAAACAAACTTTCGTAGAACCATCCATTTTGGAGATATTTTGCTTTATCTTAATACCAGTATACAGCGTCACCACCATGTAGTGGTGAATTCTGTAAACATATTTGAAATAGATGTAATTTACGGCAGTAAGGACGACTATATTCTTTTACGATACGAAATGATAATTTTGCCTCATAATGCTATTCATAAAAATTTAAATATCTATATCCCAAATATGGAGAAAGACGTGTTGGCCACATCAGATTTTTTGCCAAGTAGTTGTTCATATACGAGGATAATATTCAAGAATTACTGGATTTACGCCGAGACGGAGATGCCAAAATGTTACTCGATTCTGGTGCGAGATTAATAGAGTATTGGTTAAAGACGAAGGGAAAAATATAAAAATATTTCCAAATTAGCAGCACAGATACTTGTGGTTGTTCTTAAAAATTACCTTTGTGAACTTGGATTTTCTGGTTTAGTGTCAACTAAATGTAACGCGAGAAACAAAATGATATATGTTGATAGCGAATTGCGCCGTGTATTAATTAACTGTGTCCCAGAATCGACAAGTTGTGTTCAAAAGATAAATTCTGTAACTTATAAATTTACAATTTTATTAATATAGGTGTTATTTCAATGTAATGAATTTCAAGTAGATACATCTCGGTAATGATAAATATCTAAAAAATGTATCTATACGCACAATGCCATAACTAGGGCGGGGCAAGTGGGGCATCTGCTCCGGGAGCAACTAAGCAAGGGACGCAAATAATCCAAATAGTAACTAAATAAACGAGAGAGAACAATTTCTTGAAGGGTGAGAGTGCGCATACTTAGTATATCTAGTTATGGGGCTGTATACGCATAAATATTTGTAAATAAAGTAATTTTAGTGGTAACATCTTAGCTTACTATCATAAATTCCCATTTTCGGATAAATCATTTTTTTTACATATCAAAAAATCACGGGGGTCGCACTTCAGTTCTGCCATTGAGGTAGAGGGTGTATTATGAGGGGTATGGTAGAGGGGGTGGGGGTAAGAGAGGTAGGGTAGAGGGTGTATTATGGGGGTATGGTAGAGGGGGTGGGGGTAAGGGAGGTAGGGTAATGTGGAAGGATCAACTACGGAAGGGAGTCGGCGGGCTCCTGAGGACTACGGTATGAGAGTGGAAGACGCTGTTGACGCTTCGGGATATCTGATGGCGGAGATAGGAGGAGGTTCTTTGGAAGAGGAAGGAGGGAAGCCTCTCCCCTCCCAACACTTTCCCCCCACCCTCCCTCTCTGCTCTCTATGGAGCTGTGATACCCAACTGATCGACAGTAAGAGGGGCGTGCAATAATTAGGTGAAATGGCGTTGGGCGATTAGTTCTCTTACCCTTTGTCACCGAATGATTTACTTCGCCTTCGAGGGATGATTGGCGACGTCGTCTGCCGCGATACCTGAGGAGTAAAACACGAAATTTCATTTTATTCACCATTAAAAAATTATGGTTTAATTTCCATGGTGCCCCAATATCCGAACCTCATAGGCTCTTCGTTCGCTTTCTAATGATCATCTATTAATAAGCTAAGAACAGAAGTTGCAACTTTCATCCATGTTGAAAGAGAGGACATTTTCCTGGCAAAACACTCGAGTCCGAGTTTTATTACGTGATTTTGCTTAAGAATATATTTCATCGACACTGAAATCCACAAGAAAATATAAAAACTCTAGAAATAAGCGAGGGAGAGTTGAGTTATGGAAGGTAAATACCGCGTTTACTATCACAATTATAGCAATCTAATTTTTTGATACGAAAAAGTTAATCCTGTCGTAATCCTCACATCATGTTTTCTTTGTAAAAGACAGGTTCAAGGTCAATCACCGAAGAATAAATCACAATGAATGAGGAATTCTGAGGGGTAGCGAAACAAGAGAACAGGCCTACCGGTTGCGAATTCAGATCAGGTCAGATTTATGTGCGCTATAAAACAGTTTGCCTATGTTCGTATTGACATTTTACTGTAAGTACATATATTCTTTAAAATATATTATCATTTTACATGGCTCCTAGGAGAAACTATTTAATACCTCGAGAATAAAAAAAGCAGCAACGCTAACAATAAGTACGACAAAAATAGAGGCACTAAAATTGGAGGTGATTTCCACTTGTCTTCAGTTGACAGGAATCATAACTGCTTTTATTCAGGTGTTCGAGAAAATGAGTCGTGCGTCTTGGAGTAATCCTTTCGCGTGAATATTTTGGTCACGATGCTCAGAGATAAAAGTGCGAGTATTATGAATTAAACACGGTATTACATTGTAGATTGCTCAACCTCCGCTATGGAAACTTTTATTTGAAAAATATTTCGTAAATTATATTTTAAGAGTCTAGTAATCAAATAATAGACGGGGGTTTGGCCGCTAAACTTAGCCGATAGCCGGAGAATTATTTTACCCCGCTAATCCTTCATAATCCACAAATAGCATGGAAATATCTTTAAAATATAACTACGAGAGTTATCAGTCTATTAGAAAGTTTAGCCATAAACTGTAACTGTACGAAGGTGTTATTTAAAATATGAAATGAAAAACTCGGTCCTCCGCTAAAATCAAATCCAAGCATAAAGATGCCATCGTAAAAATGTCATTAACGCATTAGTCATAGCAGAATTTTTCTCTTGATTTCTAGCTATATCTATATCTATAGTTCACCCTGCAAGCCACCGCAATGGTGTGTGGCAGGGGGTGCAATAGCACCAAGGGAAAGCGCATAATAATGAGTAGTATCATTCTACGTCGGTTAATTTCTTATCGTAACTTCTGTTCTGCTCAGCTAACGTTCTAAGGAAAAACGAGCCTTTGTACCTTTCTGTCCTACAGGCTTTCTCTCTTATTTTACGAAGAGGTCCATTCTACCAATATAACTTGGCGCTCTTATTATTTCTTCGGCATCGCTGGCAAATATATGCGTTCTAAATCTTTCAAGGAGTTATAACCTAGAGCGTGATCGGCGCTCATTTAGTTATTCCCATCTTAAGTCCTGTATCAAGGCTGTAACACTTTTGTTTCTATCGTAACAATTCTTGACGAATCTAGCGGCTTTTCGCTGCACTCTTTCTAAATCTGAGATTGATCCTTTCTCGTACGGATCCCATATGCTCGACGCGTACTCTAATAGCGGTCTTACTAACGAGAAGTAACATGTCTCTTTGACTTTTTCCTCATTTTTACCTATTATGCGGTTGATGAATCCTAGTTTCTGTTTAGCCTTCCCGCATATATTTCGTATGTGCATATCCCATGAGAGGTTGCTTGATAAAGTAACGCCTAAGTATTTGACGAAATCGGCTGGTTTTAGCTGGACGCCTTCAACAGTGTCATTCGTCTCGTCGATGTTTTTGTTTCCCCAGAGTCTCATAAAGGAACACTTTCCTAAGTTCAATTCTAACTGCCACTCTTTACACCACTCGAGAATTGCATTTAAGTCGTCAGAAAGTAATAATTTATCATTAGGACAGTTAATCTATCTGTAAACTACTGTATCATCGCGAATAACTTGATTTTACTTTTAGCCGGCCGGCTTAGACAGGTAGTGTGCCTGCCTTCGAATCCAAAGGTCGCGGGTTCGAATCCCGCTTCGGGCATGGATGCTGTGATTCGTCTTGGGGTTTTTCCCCTACCTGCAGACAAGCATAAAAAAATTGGCTTTGCGGGGAAGGCATCATTTTAAAAAAATAACCTTATCTAAGTCGTTTATATATAAAAGTAATAGTAGGGGGCCGATTACACTTCCCTGTGGAACGCCTGAGGCTACGCTGACTGAATCTGATTTAAATCCATCTATAACTACTATTTGTTCACGCTCATTAAGAAAGTCACTGATCCACTCGATTATCTTTTGATTAATTCCACAGTCATTTAATTTCTTCACTAACTTACTGTGCGGAACTTTATCGGAAGCCTTCTTGAAGTCGAGGAAAACCGCATCTAACTGAGTCTTACGGTCTCCTGATCTTAGTATATCGTGAACGAACAGAGCGAGCTGCGTTTCAGAAGATCTCGTCTTCCTGAAGCCATGCTGATATTTACTTAGCAAGTTCTGACTATCTAAGAAGTCAATCACGGAGCTAACGACAATGTGCTCGAGAACCTTGCAAGATAGGGAGGTAAGCGAAATTGGTCAGTAATTTTCTCTGTCTTCTTTTTTCCCACCTGTGTGTAACGGCGTTATAAAGGCTAATTTCCATTCCTTAGGTACAACGCCATGACTAAGTGACTTACTGAAAACTATTTCGAGATAAGGTGCTATATTCAGTGCTAACTCTTTGAATACTCTAGCTGGTATCTCTTCTGGACCCGGAGATTTATTTGACTTAATATTTTTAAGCTGTTGAGTTATCCCTTTCGCTGATATGACTATAGCTTTCATTTTTTCCTTGCCTGGTTCAGGCGCCACAACTTTCGCACTCACGTCTTCGGTAGTAAATACGCTCTGAAAAAATAAGTTTAACAAATTTCCTTTATCTGCGCTATCGCTAACTACCTCTACTTTGTCGTTTATTAACGGGGCTACGGTTGGGCGTCGACCTTGAACTTCTCTAACGTATGACCAAAAGCATTTGGGATTTTCACTTAGATGTTCACTAAGAGTCTTTTTCTTCAAGTCCGTTAGTGCGTTACGCATAACCTTTTTGGTCTTACAATTAGACCGACAATCTCTGTACTTAAGTGAAATTGAAATTACTTCCTCCTGAGACTTACAGTTATTGCTGCGTTTAAATTTCGAGTGAAGCTTTCTTTGGTTTCTGAGGCCACACCTAACCTGCCGATTATACCACCTTGGTTCCCCATTATCGCTAATAAATTTACTTGGTATATACGTATTAATACCCATTCTAATTTCTGATAGAAATGCTTTCCAAGTTTCCTCAGCGTTTTCTGTGCTTGTCGATTGAAATCCTCAAAGTTAGCATTTTTATACATGTACACTTTTCGCTTCGGCTTGCGATATTTTGTGACAGCTATATCCAAAATTACTCGAACTGCTTGGTGATCACTGATTCCTTCTTCGACAGTTACTTAGGAAACACGCTCGGGGATGTTAACTGCTAGTAAATCTAATATATTGTTCGCTCTCGTAGGTTTTTTGACTGCCTGGATAAGGGAATGTTTATTGAAGATGTCTATTAGCGCTTCGCATGACTCGCGATTCCTACCGGATGGTATGAAGCTACAACTCTGTCAATTTATCGAGGGTAGATTGAAGTCTCCACCTACTATGATAATGCTTTTACTATTCTTCTTCTTTAGTGAGTTTATTTGAGCCTCTAGATCGTATATTTCTTCTGCGTCTGAAGCCGGCGGCCTATAATATGCACATACATCAATGTTTCCCAAACCTTTACTGTTTATAGTACACCAAGTGCTTTCAATATTGTTTTCAGCAAACTTGACCGGAGAACTTACTAGTGTATTATTCACTGCTATAAACACCCCTCCACCGCTCCTATTTGTCCTATCTCGTCTACGGATAATGTATCGTAAGGGGAAAATTTCACGGTCGTGAATATCCGAGGTTAGCCAACTCTCTGTGCCTATCACTATATATGCCTCTGTTTGTTCTAGTAAATTCTGAAGTTCCGTAGCCTTATTCCTGATACTCCGGCAATTTAGAGTTAAAATTTTTAGGGAGCCACTTATGTGCAGCTTCGGAATTTTTTCAGTGAAATGGAAGGTTCATCCCTCATTTCTAATAGCGGCTTTATTACTGATAGTATTATCGCATGGTTTATTGTGCCCTAAAGCCGACCTACATATTGATCTACGGTCTGAGTTAATAAATTTATTATGATAATTAGCGCAAGTCTTTAATTTCCCCGTATATGACCTGCTCACTAACCTACTCTCTAATCTAAAAAAACTCTACTATGCTCGTATATCCTACCCCCTATCCTCTGTGCTGCTTCGGCGGTATAGTGAACTCCCGAGCGGTTAAGGGGTACCTTGCACGATTCGAGAACCGGCCCGAGGTCCACGAAATCTACTCCCATGCCCTCACAGAACTTCCAGAGTCTCCGGTTCAAGCCGATCACTCGACTCCAAACCGTCGAACCCCGGTCGGTCCGCGGAACCATGCTGCATACGGTCAGGCGCATGTCGATCCCCATGACCCGCCGAAGTCGGTGTACTTCGGAGCATAGATCCCTGAAGGAATCCAATATCTCCTCAGAACCCCGATCCTGCGCATCATTGGTGCCCACATGCGCCACTATCCGCAGCTTGGAGCATCCCGTGCCACTTGCCGCCGCCCGAACCGCCTTCGTCACCTGAGGTACTGTTCCGCCTGGAATACACCAGGAGAACACCCGCTCATCACCCTCCCGGCGAGCCCTTTCCCTCACGGATGCCACCAAACGACGGACGTTTGAGCTACCTATTAACAATATTCCCCCCCTCCCAGCCCGACTTCCCCTAGGTGCAGCGTCCCTCGAGGCGGAGGGAGCGGATGCGGCCACAGAATTCGTTGTGCTATCCTCCGAGAGCACTTCGAATCCGTTTTTGAAGGAGATAGGGTCAGCTTCCACCTTCCCATCTCCCCGCCATGACCGCCCCACTCCTCCACGACCTCGGGTAGCCACCTTCCAACCATCGGGTTTTGGACATGAAGCCATCCCTTCCGGGTTAGTGTCGACCACGGCTCTCTCTTCGACAACGCAGCCAGCATTCGCTCTCGAGCTATCCCGAGGTACCACCTTGGTACGACAAGGCGTCTCAGATGCTAATACCATAATCCAGCATATTCCTGTGGCATAATGAAGTAAGATATAGACTTCCCATCGTGATACACGGTCAGGACTGGACAAAACTAAAGCACCCGTTGCCATTGGCGATTGAAAAGTGCGTACTAGTGGCGACTAAATTTTCTGTATTATTTTATCATTTCAGTAGAACTACTAAATAGATATGTACTACAATTTGCGTCGCGCGCATAATGCATGAGTCATTTATACAGATTTAAATAGCCCTGATCCTAAATTGCATCGCACTGAAATCTACCCTGGATTTTGGAAATGGCACCTATGTTTGGAGCAGATTTGTCCAGGCCTGTACATGGCCACCATTCAGGAACATACGAATTGCATGCCAAATGAAAGTATATTTGTTTAACAACGAAAGGAATATTTGTGTGGAAGTTACACAGATGTTCCTTTCATTGTTAAAAACGTTTATAATTTACCACAAAGCTGAATCGGATTTCCTAAATTACAAAAATACTCTGAGAAATTGTAAATAAATTATTCGAGGTTACAAATCACTAAAATAATTAACATTGAGAAAAAGCGCGTATAATTACCGCATTGACAAAACAAAGGATAATAATAGCAAAATAATAGCACTCGCGATCGCGCAAGGAGCGACCGAAGGAAAAACGATGAAGGAAAAATCACATCAAAGGCCCTAATGGAGAGAGCCTTGAAGGCATCGAGGAAAAAGGCGTTACGTATCCCCACGGAGAGGGTCGCTCCATCTATCGACGAGAATGGAACCGCGCGAGGAATAAAAAAGGGTTAAGCGGCCGATTTCCTTTGGTGCCGCGAATATAACCTTCCCGGGAGGAGTTCGCAGCGGAAACGCAGAGGGAGGGGCTAATAGGATGTAGAAAGGGACGAATATAGGAGGGAGGGAGAGAAGAAGAAGAATAAAAAACCTGCTCGTGAGAAGTGCGGCGGTTCGGCATGTCATTACGAGTTGGACTGCTTGGGTTTCGGAATAACTGGTCGACCCGGTTAGAGCTTCCTCTCGAACGCGGAGGAATTAATTTGCGACTCATTCGGATGGGAATTTGCTCGTCGAGGCTTGCCGTTCGGAGTAACGACGATTCGGATGCCACGAGGGCGCACCGCTGTCCGGATGCGTAAATCCAAGCGTATTTACTTTTTATTATGCACGGCCCATTGATAAAAAACTTTTTTGAGATCGGACGTAATCTACGAAAAAGCCTTATTGCTGTCTTACTGATTAAACTCTGTCGCTTAAGACTCTTTTTGACAGACCTATGGATGTTCAGTTCTCTGTCAAATAGAAGAAACGGTTGTTTTTTTTATGATTATGATTCTAGAAAGTTAGTTTCACACTGTCTCTCGTAATAAACGAAAAGTGGACAGGAGAAACGAGTCGTTTAGATAACAACATTCCTTTGCGTACAATAGGATTGTATTTACGTGCCTCTCTTTTAAAAACGATCCCATGAGAGATACGCCGCTTACATTTTACCAGAAATGCTTAATGCACCATAGGATCAACTATTACAAGGTTAGTATTTTCAATAATAATTCTTAATTTGACGAATAGGACAAAACCTAAAGTCATAATGCCTCGAAACCACGTGGACAAGAAATCTGAATTGGTCCCCGATAATACGTTACTGAGGAATGAGAATACTGTTTTAAATGCATAGAAATTTTTGTTTAGTTTGTACAACTAGTAAAGTAGAGTATTTCTTTTCCTTTATATTTTTATCGTAGGAGTAGCTGTTACCAAGAAAATCAAACGAGAATGTCTTAATTCAAGTTGAACTTGGAAAATTTCATGCATGGCTACGTCATCATTGTTGCTAACATAAACAATCTCACAAAAATACGTTTAATTTCCTTACGTGTGAATGCAACATTTTTAAATAGGAAGAAAACGGATTATGTATGATGAATAAAAGAACTTTAAAACGCCATTTCTCTTACGTACACGTGTAGCATCTCTTTCAAAAACATACTCCATTGTACGAAACGCGCCCATTTGTGTTATGCTGTACACTTTCCTAACTTGTTTATTGCCACTGCCACGAGTTAGCTATTCCTCAGCAAATCTTTCCGAAGCTGCGGTCTCTTTCTCCCTTTGCAATGAGAGCTCCCATATGTATCTATATATGAAAAGACATCTAATCAAAAATAACTGTCGCTCCTATTCTCAAGTTGCATAAAGAAATGTTTTATAATAACTTTAGACGGGCAGAGAGAAACGAAAACCGATTATGAATTATTCCTGGGAGCCCTCCACAATCGTACCAAATTTGATTGTAGGACTCGGGAAAATACGCGTAGTTTAATGTTTAAATCGGCCGCCATTTTGAATCAAGCGGACAGACGGACACTAAATCCCAGTGATGACCTTCCCCTTAGTGCCCCCTACAAGCATGCCAAATTTGATTGGAATCGGTTTACAAATGTGAGCGTCCATAAAGGAACAGACAGACAGACACTAAAATATACCAAATTCAACCCATAAAGGGCCTGGTATTTGCATATTTGTCGGCATCGTAGCCAGCTGGAAGGCTTTCCCGAACACAAAGTATAGAAGAATGTATTTTTTACAGCTTTAAGTTTATACCAAGCTGCTTAATAAAAATGAAAAATTGAAACATTTATACGAAAAGGTTTGATTCTTCTCTAGATGACTGTTTTGTCGTATCTAAAGGGGTAATAGGTTCAAATATACGTTCTATTTTCCCGTGGTGTCCCGTAAAAGAAACTAACGCATCGCGGAGCTCATTACTGAGAAAATATTGTGGCTCTCTGTTTTAGGTCGCGAATAAATCGGAAATCAACATATCGAGGCGGTCGTGGTTCAACCAGAGCGAAGTTGGGAATTGCAAGCAAATCCAAGAGACGTTTGAAGGCAGGGCAATGCGTAGAATGTCTTCCTCCAGAGCCGAACGCGACGAACAGAGGCGACGAAAAGACCGGCAGGGTGATTCGGCGGTTTGACGGAATCTTATTACGAAGAGGCGAAGCGGAAAAGCCCATACGGGTGCGAACGAAAGAATCAATATGCAATCCGTCACACTCTTCCGCGACGAATCGAGAACTCGTTAGCACCATCGGAAGGTTCTAAAGGAGAGGCGGAGACGGAAGAAAGGAGCGGAAAGAGAAAGGGGGAGAGAGGAAGCGAAAGAGAAGAATCGGCCACGATGATCGAAATTTTTCAAAGGCGGAAATAAATACAAGGGCACGCAGGTCAGAAAAGAAGGATGCACCGAGAGCCGAGGATAAATAGCCGGCGAAGAGGCATCGGACACGTAGAAGGCGATCGCTTCGAGAGAACAAGCCCCCAAAAACAGCTTTCGACAGTGCTACCACCTTTCCACTTCATACCAGCGATAATTTTTTTTAATCCCAAGTTTTCTAAGCACGCGGTGAAACACGTATCAGAACAGAAATGGACTCAATTAATTCCAACAGACCACATATTTTTTTCAAATATCCGAAGCATCGGAATTCCTCTCAAGACAACAAAAAAGGATTCCCTCAAACAAAATTTATAGGAGCATTCAGGTCGTTTTTTTCCTGGCGAATCGGCCTCTTGGACTATTATAGCCATTTAAGTCTTACGACAAACACAAACAGAAGGGAGGATAGACAGACAATCGTCTTTATTCGGGCGAGGGAAACCCGGCATTAGCCTACTCCTTAAGAAGAGGACCCAAGGGAGACAACTGATTAAGGCCCCTTGCGTCTCAAACCACACAAGTTAGAACGATCCCAGGTTGAAAAATCCGACCTCCGCCGGATTTGAATCCGGGACTGCTGCGCGGAAGGCAAAAAACGCTCTAGCCACTACACCAACCTAACCCCCCACAGCGATGCGCCGAACACCCTCTGTGCACCCTTCTCTTCCCATACCTAGTCTAAGGTTAATCAGACGAGGAAAAATAAAATGGTGGATGTTAACTCATCATATAAAATCACAACACATTTAAACAAATGTTACAGAATGTTTGTATCGGCATTCATCGTCGCTCTATCTTAGTAAGTTTGTGTAGGTATAGAAGCAACCTTTTAAACAAATGAAAGTATTTATGAATCAAATTGTACGCCATACAAATCGTGTTTTAGTCACTGCTCGACTCGCGAGCCATAGCACCACCTCCCAAAGGGCATCTCCCGAAAAGTCGCCCGTCTACGATCTCAGAGTCCTCTGGCGGCAGAAGCGATCGGAGGGCGGATCACAGCGATCGAACATTCACCCCCTCTTTCTTCCTCGAGAGATATAATCCCGCGAAAGACGCCGTGTTCGCGCGCAGATCGCATCAGGTGCGGTCCAACACAGGTGCGGAGAGAGGGGAGATGGAGGATAGGAAGAGTTTGGAGAATAAAAGGTGAAACACCTAGAGCAGCGTGGGTGGAACGAATAGGATTCCCAAAGGGGATGCGTATCGACGGAAGGGGTGTTTGGGGGGGGAGGGGGAGATGGCAAAGGGGCGCTTGGGAGGAGGGCAAAGGAGCGCTTGGGAGGAGGGAAAAGGCGACGGAGGCACTATGGCAGGGGTCTGGTTCTTTTCGGCACACGCAGGCGACTCCTAAATATATTTCACTTAACAAAATAATGCGTATTCAAGAATAAGCCCTTTGCCATCAAAAGTTGAAAGAGTACTCATCTTAGATAGGTACCTCCAACAGCCATTTTCATTATCTACTTTCGTTGAATCACCACTGAAGACAGTTTCATTGTAGCGCATCTGATTTTTCCTAACCTTGTTATGACTATTGGATATACCTAAGATGAGTACTTACTTCTTCATTTTTTATACAAAATTGCTTATTCATAAATACGTTTTGTCATAATACGAGCTCGAAAATTCTCAAGTTAATGAAAAGCAAATTCATGAACATTTCTGACCCTAGATAGATAAAAATCACACAAAAAAAGTTCGGGTTATTCTGATCCTCGTAATATTCAATTGACAAAGTGCGCGAGCAAAGGAAACAATCGAAGGAGTATTGGATGCGACCTACCCCGAGCGATGTTTAACCAAAACAAACCTAATTATCAGCCAAATAATCAGGATAAGGACGGACTGAGAATATAACACAAATATGGGCAAGTAAAGACAAGAACAGACGATAAGTTTTTTATCTATGCGATTATTCGTCAATAATCCGTAGCAATAAACATTTCAAATGAAAATTAAAAAACAGTTGGAGACTACGGCGAGATAGATATTTAAAAATTTTAAAAAAATTAAGTACTCCTTAACCGTACAAGGTAAGAATATTTAGAGGCGAAATAAACGGTTAAATTAAACGGTAAAGAAAGAAACAAAGGAACAAACAAAAATTTTAACATGAGTGCATGACCGTTTGACACCAGGCCACCAGCGAGGAGTTATCCCCGTAAACCTCAAAAGTGTTAAAATTTTTGTTCGTTCCTTTGTTTCTTTCTTTACCGTTTAATTGTACCGTTTATTTCGCCTTGGACGGTTAAGGAGTACTTAATTTTTTAAAAATTTTTAAATTTCAAATGAAGAAAAAATAGATATTTTTGACTTGCGAAAATGTTTTGCGAAGAATTTATCCGCATAAGATAGTGCTAATTGAGTCATTATTTTTTTCTCCAGCCTATATGTTTCCTCCAATTCATAATTCAAGTAACAAATTTCGATTCTAATACAGACTAATATTCTAATCCCTCAGAAAAAAAATCAAACCCAGTTTTTAAGAAACGTATTTAAGAGATCACTATTTGCATCGCCCGTAATTATCTCCTTTCACCGACTCAAGTACCCTTTCCGCACTCCAGTCATAATTCTGATCCAAGCAACTCATTCTTCCTGAGACAGTATGGAAGACTTTTTCAGTCTAATTTTATGCAGACTTTCAAACCATTCAAATGGAATGGTAGTTGTTAAAAATCCCAATAAACCAGTTCCTCTTTTCCCCTTTTCCCTCTTTTCCCCTTTTCACGCCGCTTCCACGATGCGATCAAGGCAGAGAGTGTCGCATTTATTATCAAAGAAATTATCCGAAAGAGAAAACAAACCCCAGCGGCAACATTCTCCGGCAGCCCATTCATCCGACGGATGATTCGCCCGTTTTTCTTGCGAAAATCATTTTCGAATTTCAGTTAGTATGAGTGGAATTCTCGAAACGGAAGTGAATTGGGGTCAACCGATTGTTTTGATTCCAAGACTCAAGAAGAGCGATAATTTATCGACAAAAAAGAGCCGATATTAATGTATAGATGAATTAAACGATTTATTTATTCCATTCCTGCACAAGTATAAATTTTATGATGGTTAAAATTTAACGATTATACACTTATGAAGAGCAAAAAAAAAAAAAAAATAGCAACAAAATTGTGATAACGCAATTCGATCAGATTATTTCCACCTATAGATGCAAGCGAAGGGAAGAATCTCACGTATCTGAAAAGCAAACGAACCAAAGTTGACTGAGATCGGGCGATCAGAAAAGATAAAAGATTGAAAGTCTTGAAAAAGCAAAGTAAGAGAAATTTTTGAGGCAGGAGTCCGGATGCACGTAAAAGAAAAAGAGAGATCTGGGAGAGGGAGAAGGAGCGGAGAGATGGTTTTTCTTAAGGCGGGATGCAGAGAGCGGCAGAGGACACAACTTCGCCGGAGGACCACCTGGAGAGAGGGAGGGAGGGGGAGAGCACCTCCTGCCGACGACGCCTCACAATTATTGCCTTTTTTCCGTCTACCTCCTTCCTCTCACCGCTTTCCCTGCGATCCCTCGCCGCCACTCCACCACCGCACTCCATTCCTCTCCCCCCCCCTCCCCCTCCCCCTAAGCTCGCCCTTTTTCTAAGCCAACCGATTTTTTCCCCCCGTGCGAGGAAGAGCAATCCGGAGGAAGAGAAAGGGAAAGAGAGGATAAGTCGAAAGAAAGGATGGCCGCAGGAGCAGAGGAAGATCAGAGAGACGGAAAGAAGGAGAGTGCGAAGCAGGAGAGTGAACACGATAGGAAAAGGCGCGCGCCATGGTAACGAGTGTGGAAATAAGCAGTGAAATGAGGGAAGCGACAAATCCCCCAGAGACTCTGTCCGAATAAAAAAGCTGCGTTTAGCGAAGCCGAAGAATGCATTCGCAGCACCGCAAAAATAATATACGCTCTAAAAACAGACTCATCGATCAAAAACTAAAATATTAACTCGGAGAAACAGCACAAAAATCTCGACTTATGAAAAGGGACGATTTTGAGATAAGAGGTGTGTATAAAGCAAGAAACGAGAAAGGGAAGAAACGAGTCCGGAAGAGAGGAGAGGGGAGGGGAGGGGAGGGGGGAGGGAGGGAGAGGGGAGGAGGGGGAGGGAGAGAGGTTAAGAGCGAAAGATAAGGGAGGATAAGGAAGGCGGTGGTGACGGAGGGGGGAGGAGAGCGCTAAAGGAATGGGATTGCGATGGAAAGATAAGGGAGATTAAAAGGAGGGGGGGAGGAGAGGGAGATAGGAGAGAAGCGAATGCGGAGGTGAGAGAGAGAGAGAAAAGGAGATATTGCGAAGAGAGCGCTGCGGGAAGTAACGAGCGAGGAGGAGGAGGGGGGAGGAAGGGGGGGGGAGTATGGAGGGGGAAGGAGGGAGGGAGGAAGAGGGGAGCGGATCACATTCGGAGATTGTGGAATGAATAGAGGGAGGAGAAGGTGGAAAGAGTTGAGGGAAGAAGATGAGTTTTACGAGGGTAAGGAAGGGGGAGGGTGGCAGGAAGCGAGAGGGTAGGCAGAAGGTATCACGGAGAGGAGATCGAGAGGGAGGGAGGGAGGGAGAGGGTAGATAGGCAACGCAGGGGCGCCACTTGCAGATAATGGGTCGCACACGGATGTCTCTCCAAACACGGCTCCCCCTTCCTCCCACGCTCGGCAAATTCCATTCCCACCCCACCCTCCCCTCCTCCCCCTCTGACCGCTCTCCTCTACAACGAAACTTCATCTCCGCCACGCACTTTTATTCCCCGCCTCCTCTCCTCCGCCTCCTCTCCTCATCCTCGGTCACCGCTTCCCACCTCTCAGCCGTCCCCTAATCCCATCTCGAACAATTAATCATTCGAATAAACCTTTTTTCGCTTCCTTCCGCATACACTTCTCGCGCAGAAAAAACGATATTTATCGCTCCTGAGGAAATAAATATGTAGGCAAACAGGTTCGTCGATCGATGAAAAAAAAAATCAGAGTATTGAAATTATAAACGAGAGCTAAATAAAATCCGTTCGGGGGAAGGGGCAATCGTTCAATCTCCCTCCAATTGCCCATTCAATCCCTTTCCGATCTCCTCGATCCGGTACGCTTCCTTCCCGCGTCCGTGGAAACAAACGCCTGCGCTCTCCTCGCATCACCATAGAGACTCCCTCTCCCCGCGGTGCCTCAAAAAGACACCCGAAGAGATTAATCAATTCCATCATTTCGCTAAACGTTGCATTATCGAGTATAATTTGCTCGTTCGATTAAAACGAACCGATTGCAAAAAAACGCCAAGTTTGGTCGTCTGCAGAACGCGATTCCATTTTCGGAGGCCATGAGACACGAGTGGCGTCGCCGTAAACGAATGGAATATTTCTTCGTCCACTAGCAGGAATTTTTATCCTCTTTCGCCGCAATTTCTGCTGACGCACGCAAAAGATCGATTTCATTATCACACGCTTCTTTCTGAGAGCATCGGCACGGGATCTCCCCTCCCTCTATCCCTCTCCTAACCCCTCCACTCCCCCTCCCGCCAACATTACGACCCTCCCCAGAGCAATTCTTCCCGAAAGGACCCTCGCCTCCAGAGAAAACCCACTCGGATTCGGCACCCACTGCACTTCCGCCATCTCCACTCCAAGCTTTCTCTCTCTCTCCCTCTCTCAATATCCCTCTCAATTTCTCTCTCTCCCTCTCTCTCAATATCCCTCTCAATTTCTCTCTCTCTCTCTTCGTGCCGACCTCGACGTTTATCATCTTGACCGCATAGTCGTTTTCTCGGAAGAACATATATCGTACATATGAGTTTTAAAGCGTTTTACAGAAGATTCAGAGTAGGCGTAAATATTTAATGTCATGTGGGTATCTCATGCAAGTCACCAGAAAATTTACTCTTTTGCTTATTCAATTGGCAATAGACCAGAGCATGAGTGGGCAACCTACGGCCCGCGAGCCGTTTGCGGCCCTCGAAAGAAACTCACGCGGCTCGCGAAACTACAACAAAAAAGCGATCCGTAAAATTTGACACACTAATTCACATAATTTTGATAAAATTGTGATAATGTAACCTTTATTTTTGAAATATTAACCCTATAATCCTTATTTAGAATTGATTTTCACCTATATAATACCTCAGAATCTCGGGGTGGTTTCCGATTTAAATTCTAATCGAGCCCAAAGAAGAATTGACAACTTCCAACGCCATGTACAAAAGGTAAAACACCCGTAAAATTTCGACAGTAATGACTTCGATAAACGGTTATCCAACACCTCTTGTTCGTACACATATTAGGAAGGTGTCTCGAATAAATGCCTCGTTATGTGACATTAGGCGATTGCTGCGTGGGCCCAAAATTGCGAATGAAACGTTATGATAATATTTTTGAAAAACAGTGTACCCCACGACGAAAGGTAATGCGTTTCTTTCGTTTAAAAAACACTTTACGCTAATTCTAATTTTCACAAATTGATGTTTCGCTCGTCAATATAGTACAGATAACAATTTGAAATAGGAATAAGCAAAAAAACTACTACCCGAACTTCGTTAATAATTCATTAATGGTAAAAAATAAAATGTAGACTAATCTAAGTCGAACTAAAATGGGATAGAAAAAAGATATAATCATTCATAACGTATCCTGAAAAAGGTGGCGGTAGAAGAGGAAATGCGTTCTTTTCTTCCGATTAGGAAAGGAATTTGAAGCCATTAACCCAAATCAGGTCCTTCCGCCCGAATTTTATTTCGGAGAGTCCAATCTCTTTCCGAAACATCGCATTAGTTTTCGACCTCCTCAAAGAGCAGATGCCTCCGCCACACTAGAAACCCTTTCCATTTTTTTTGCTCCCTCCCTGCACCTCTCTCTCTCCAATCCAATCAAAGCCTCGGGAACTCATCGCGGGTAGAAAAACGTCCCTGGTCGCCCCAGAGGTCACTCGACGGAAGCGGGGGCAGGGAGAGGAATATGGGCCCTCGGACCCTACCGTGAAGTGATTGGCGACGGCCGAAAGGTTTTCCGAAAGAGACTCCGAGTGGGCGTGTCGAAAGAGGTCCGAGAGGACGCGACTTCCTCCTCAGATGACTTTCGACGTGAATCGAAGAATAGGATGAGGTGGAGCGGATAGAGACCCCCTCGTCCCCCCCCTTCGCCCCCCCTCCCCTTCACCCACCCCCCACGTCCCCACGTCCTCCCGATACTCGACGGCGGTAAAGACGCTCGTGTTTCGATCTCTCTCGCCCTCTCTCACCGAATTCCTATCGATTCCTTTTCCGAGAATGTTATCGCGAGACACGCTGATGGAAAAGCGATGAATGTTCTTCGGAAATTTGAAGAGCTAATGTTATACATCCCGGATCTTGCTTGTCTTCTTCCTATGTCAGTTCGAGAAAAAAAATCGAATTTCGATTTCTCCCCGCTACACATCTAGAAAATTCTAAATATCTCGCTCGCTAATTACTCAAGAGGTTCGAGGCCCGAAATGTTTCTATGCTGGAATTGATCGATACTGCAACTTCAAGAAGGTTGTCCGTGACTTGAAAGCTGGACAAAATAGTTACGGGAGATAACGTTTTTATTATTTTTGGCATTGAATCTTTAAATGCAAATAAAATCGGCACATACTGCATCAACTTGAGTACGTATGCCTATTTTTGCACCCCTAACACTGGATTTGGAGAAATGTTTCACATTATTCCTAATAAATTCTTCATAAATTTTATCATAAACTAAGGCTTAAAAATTACGCAAATGCAAGAATGACACGACACGGAAAATGTATTTTAAATTCGTCATAAGAAATTTGTCCATCGCCATAAGTTAAACCATCCTGGTTTAACATATTGTTCTTTCCTCTCCAAACTTCATTTTTTCGTCAACTCCTATTTTTGGGCTATAATGATAACCCGCTATTAAGTTAGCTTTCTGACACGTGGTAAGGGATTTAAAAAATATCTGCCAACTCGAAAGGAGCAAAATAAATAGGATAGCTCCGTTTTCGTGTCCGCCCTCCGCCTCACCATTTTTCTCTCGCATCGGGTCCACTCCGATGGTTGGGAGTACATACTGCCTCAAGGAAGCCAAATGAGGAAAGAGGAACGTGGAGCTGCAGAGGTCGGGGCGATCGAGCGAGAGATGCCTCTCCCTCCCTCCCTCCGTATCTCTCTTCCTTCTAACACCGTCCCTAAATCTGGAAGGTACCTCGAACTCTGGGAAAACGATTTCATGCACTTTGGGAGGAACTCGACGCAAAGACAACGAATGGCTAGCGAAAAATATCCAATTTACGCAATGGAATTCGTTGCCAATCCTTGTTTTGATGGACCACATAACTTAGCCAGGAATTCAAGCGTGTCCATATTGATTTGCTCTTTTAGAATAATTATTTCATAATTGTATACAAGAGAAACTTGCAGTGAGCGTCCACCAAACGACTTGTAAATAAAGTAATGGAAAAAATGAGGTTCTGTAATAATTCCCCGTAGCTAGATTTCGACCATACTGACAACTGTATGACAATAAAAAATAGACAAAAAGTGACAGAGAGGAAAGTAAAAATAAGCTAGCCAATATAGAGAAAAAGAGAAGGATCAAAGAGAGAACATTTTAATTAACTCACTAGGAGTGGCGTAGAAGGCGAATTTGAGATGTTTGAGAAGGGCGTTCATTTGAATTTGGAAGAAGAGGAGACCGACTTCAGAAAGGCTGTCAACTCAAGCTACACGGTCTACCAATACAAAATTAGACACTGTAATATATGCTATGAAATCTATAGTCGTAAAAGGATTATCATTTAAGTTCATCTTGTTAAAATAGGTAGGAAAACAAATAAAATGATTTTTTCATGATTTATGAGTTTGATGATAGCATTGCGTTAATAAAGCAAAATCGCCATGCCAACACAAATTTTAAAACAGGTTCTTTATTTTCATGGTACTCTGAAATGAGAGCAGCATCGCGTTGCAAATTGGAACTTACGAATTGTATTTTTTTTTAATTATGACTTCCCCGCAAAGCCAAAGGCATGTACAGGGAAAACCACAAGACGAATCATGACGTCCATGCCCGAAGCGGGATTCGAACCCGCGACCTTTGGGTTAGAAGGCAAGCGCACTACCTACCAGTCTAACCCGCCCGGAATTCAAACATATTTTAACGTACACAAATTAAATTAAAATAGTTCAACAACAATAGGTATTGTAACATGGGGTCTCTTTTTTATTATTGACAGTACGTAGATTCATTTCTTTGCCACTTTCTCTTTTTAGCTCTTTAACCATCTCACCGATATCTTCGCGGTTTATATTTCTTATGCTCTATTATGTAATCACATTCACGTAGACGGCAAAATATACACACAAATTCCACGTCGCCCTCTAAAGTAGGCAGAGCCATAAACGGAAAGAATATTATCCCTCGAATTACAATTGCTTTGCTCGGTGTTAAGTATCGTTAGGCATACAAAGGCCTCCGAAATTTTCGAATGAAAATGATGACGAGAAAAGGCAAATCCGATAATCGAGAAAAACAAAACCGCGAACGGCGGGCGACAGGTGTGTACTTGAATAACATTCAACGTGAAAACGTCACCAGAGAATATTTTACACTTTTAATGGGACAAAAACGCATTTAAACGTACCTATGACTACGGAATATAGTGAGCGTAATTTTTGATTTCAAAGCATCTTCCCGCGACTTGGAATTAAGCCACAATTTCTATCGGTTTTATTAAAATAACGGAAGGAATTTCATAAAAATCGATGAAGTGATGAAAAGAGCAACAGATGCATCTGCAACTGAAATGCGACCACAGCACGTTGTGTGGAATGTGTTGTTTATTACCTTCCGAGATTACATTCACAACATGATCGATCGAGCCGCATGCGGTCACCACTCGTATCTACTCGTTTTACCAAACTCACGGCGACTTCGCGTCTTATTAAGGTAACTATGTCAAATAAATCTCAAAAACAAATTTCTTGCCTTCGCTACGAACCTGAAAATTGTTCTGAATATAATCATTATACGTTTTTACTTTCTCCATACGTAGTATAGGGAAAGTATTGTGATAACGAAAAAAATCGACTTCGAGATTTCAATGGAAATACACGTTTTGAGGTCCTTAGAACACGTTCAGATTATTTTCGGAATGATGTGTGTGTGGATGTAAGTGATTGTGGTCACTGTAACTCAAAAAGGGCTTGTCATATTAATACCAAACTTCATACAAAACACTTTAGCATGAGCACAAAGAACTGAGTAGTTTTTGGGCAATAACGGTTAACCGGAAGTCGAGGTTTATTCGAAACCCGATTCGGTTTTTGCGATATTTCTCCGTTAAAACATAATTATTGTATATACAATTCTATATAAAGGTTATGGAGAATGTAATTTCCTACAACATCTACTTGAAACAATTTTCCATAGCAGTTATTGTTTAGGAATTATTTATAAATAATCGGTTTTTTCGGTTTCCGTCAAATACCTCCTTAAAAACGTCTTAATTGGTCATCTTCGTGAGGACCAAGGTTGCAGAGAATAATATTTCTTCCAAGTTTTGTTTGAAACAAATTTTCGTAGAACCATCCATTTCGGAGATATTTAACTTTTGTCGTAATTTCCAGTATAGAGCGCCACCACCATGTAGCGGTAAATTCTGTAAACATATTCAAAATATACCTAATTTAAGACAATAAGGACGACTGTATTCTTTTATGATAGGAAATAATAATTTTACCTTATAATGCTATTCATAATAAATTATATATCTATACACCAAATATGGAGAAAGTCGTGTTGGCCACATCAGATTTTTTTTCAAATATCTCCTTTAGAACTTAATTTATGTAAATATTTGTAATTATAAAAGTTGTAGACAATGCAATTTTCTACAAGGTTTTTTGTAACACTATTTCATAAAACGGGTCGTTTCGATTATTCGCAAAGTGATACCTTAATTTCCGTTGCTATGATAAAATCCTCTAATTGTTGAAAGCGATGCCTAAGCTGACAGGGGTAATTTTATTTTCGCGTCGCCATTTTGTTATCCATAGCAACAGCTGACAATTTTGTCTACTTATTGTTTTTCGATGTAAATCGGGTTTCAAAGTATTTTTCACTGTGAAAATCATTGTTTAAAAATTATTAACGAGTGTAATCGCCGAAAATTGTTCTCGAGCACGCTGATATGGAGAGCAATCATACTCATTACTTTGTAAGTAGAAAGTCACGTGTTGGACAAATCAGATTTTTTTTCAACTGTGAAAGTTTTTTCTCTGACAATTTGCTGCTTTACTCAAGATTTTACCTTCGAAAAAGTTATTTGATATCGTTGTAACGTCCTCGACGAGCAAATAAACGGGTTCAAACAAACAAGATATTCTTCATCGCAAAACATTAATTTGACGAAAAATATCCGACAGCTGGAAGAATTAAATCATACCCAGAGAAATCCTCCACACCCCAGAAAGTACTTCGCGAATCATCCTGCAAAGAAGCCTTTGAATCTAGACTCGAGTAAAATACAATTTACAAGGGGACCTTACGACATGTTCGTCGCCGATTCGGTTGAAACTTGGTGAGCACGTAGCACACACCTATTTATGGAAAACGCCAAAGCAAGAAGACGCACCTCTCAAGCATTCGCGAGATATTTGCAATTAAATTTAGCGAAATTACTATGGGTCCATTGTATACCCTAATATGAGTCTCTACGGATAGATGAGGCGGTGGCCGAGTAGGTTGGGTGTCGGGTTCGCGATTTTTTGGGCGCGAGTTCTATACTAACTCCAAAATTTTTTTTTCAATTTTTATTATTTGATTTGTTTCTATTGTCTAGTAATTTTTGGGATATATTATTTGCTGAAAGTTTACTGTATTTATAATTACATTTTCACTAATTAAAAAATATTTTTCGCAATAACGTTGAAAAAGAACTGGGTTAGAATTATCAGCAAAAATTAAAGGGGAATAAGGGCCGTTTATCACACATGTTCAACTCTTTTCTTTTACAGGGAGCTAATGCTTCATTGCAAATTATTATTGTACACATTTATTAATCGATTTTATTATATGACGTACAATGTTTCGGGTGGTAGTTATCGTAGAAACAAGAAAAGCAGAGATCTAGATTACACCATGCACACCAGAGGCGTATCCAGGGGGGTGCGTATGGTGCTACAGCACTCCCCCTGGATATCAAAAGCAATCAATTTTTCTACTTTAAATACAAAGACTTCAATAGATATACAGAAGAGATCAAGACGACGGCATTGGCTCTAACGTAATAACCGCTTTAGTCGATTCGAATTGTTCTGCCGAGCGTTCAACCGCGCTGATTCATGTAAATCTACTTTTACTTTTGTATTCCCAATTTCTGCTATGTGAACGACGAATGTCAATGTCACTGTGGCCTAGGGTTACCGTTATAATTACTTTCGCTCCTCAAATTTCCCCAGTTCGTGTTAATTATATATGAATTCAAAATAATCCTCTTTTTTCATTAGCGGAAAGGCTCGAAATTACAAAATTTTACTAATAATTTTTCTGCCCCTCTCGGGATCGCACAAAGTATTCCAACAAATTAAAACAAACTCCTAAGAGCGCCCCCCTTCGCAAAATCCAAGATACGCCCCTGATGCGCACGTTATTAAACCAATTGATTAACAGGCACAGTTATTTTTAAATGATTTTGCTGGAAAACACACATCATTCACATTCACAAAAATCCTCCATTCGCTTGTCAGTTTCGAGGCATACGACGCGTACCTAATCATATCGCGAAATACTGGCGCACTTAATTGTTGATGAAGCAACGAATATAATTTGGTTGCATCCTCACGTGAGGATATTTCGCGGTTTTGTTCTATTAAAAATAAGCAATTCTGCATCCGCTTAATGAAGTTTTTAACCTGCCTATAAAAGTACACATCACAAGGTTGCCAGAGTGGAGTGCATTTTGGCGGAATAAATTTGACAGTGCATGTTGATTCATCCTTATCGTCAACAAAGATTTCGTCATACACTTTGGGGTTAGTCTGACCTCCGCAAGAATCAATTAGCAGAAGAAACTGTTCATTTTTACATAAGGTAGAAGAGCGTTCTGCAAGAATAATTTGTACAGCTTTGCTGTTAGTTTGCCTGATATCGAACGTGATGCAATTACATTTCCAAAACTCACTCGTAAAGTTATTTGTGAATGTGAATGATGTGTGTTTCCTAGCAAAATCTTTTAAAAATAACTGTGCCTGTCAATCAATTGGTTTAATAACGTGTGCATGGTGTAATCTAGATCTCTGCTTTTCTTGTTTCTACGATAACTACCATCCGAAACATTGTACGTCATATAATAAAATCGATTAATAAATGTGTACAATAATAATTTGCAATGAAGCATTAGCTCTCTGTAAAAGAAAAGAGTTGAACATGTGTGATAAACGGCCCTTATTCCCCTTTAATTTTTGCTGATAATTCTAACCCAGTTCTTTTTCAACGTTATTGCGAAAAATATTTTTTAATTAGTGAAAATGTAATTATAAATACAGTAAACTTTCAGCAAATAATATATCCCAAAAATTACTAGACAATAGAAACAAATCAAATAATAAAAATTGAAAAAAAAATTTTGGAGTTAGTATAGAACTCGCGCCCAAAAAATCGCGAACCCGACACCCAACCTACTCGGCCACCGCCTCATCTATCCGTAGAGACTCATATTAGGGTATACAATGGACCCATAGTAATTTCGCTAAATTTAATTGCAAATATCTCGCGAATGCTTGAGAGGTGCGTCTTCTTGCTTTGGCGTTTTCCATAAATAGGTGTGTGCTACGTGCTCACCAAGTTTCAACCGAATCGGCGACGAACATGTCGTAAGGTCCCCTTGTTAGTGTAAATCGATGCAAAAGATTTAAATCCCGCCAACGATGTGCAAATTTTAATATATCCTACCTTATTTATGGCGACAATGGTCGGGTATCGGAAAATCTTTTTTGCGCTCAGGTCTGCTATAATCCGAAGAAGGGAATAATAGAGAGATAGCTAAATTAAAAGACCTACAGATGATTTCGGATGAGTGGCACAACGAGGAAACAGAAAACACAAACAAGCATTGGAAGCAAACAAGACAAAGAGAGTACCCAACCGCAAAGTCGAATCAGCGTGAGCGAACACAACGGAATGAAAAGGAGCGATCCAATCAGACAGATAAAATGAAAGAGGAAAAGTGGGCGAGAGAATACGAAGAACAGGCAGACAACGAGAAAGGAAGGCTCCTCGGAGGAATGTCGCTGCTCTTCCTCTCCATTGCAAAACAACCGGCCTTGCGGGCCCTTAATGGAAGGCCCCATCCCGACCTTATGGGGAGTCTCCGCCCCACCTTCCTCACACCGTCCTCCCAAAGCCTAATTCCGTTTCATTTTTGGCTAAAAGACCACAGCTCGATTAATCGGAGCGACCCCCCGCCGTGTGGCAATCTTTCTGTCGCCAGCAGGTAAACAGCGGCGGAGGTTAAGGTTTAGCATATCTAGTAAATTTTCTTGAGGTACAAAAGATAGGATTGCTTTTATAAGGTTTTCGGTGAAATAACATGAAAAAATATAGAAATCTTAGGATCCACCCCTCATAAAAGAGAGATCATTAGCTGTCTACGGCAAGAGTGTAAGAAGCGCGGAGGGTTAAAAGCAGCCAACGCTGAAATCCTTATATGGCAGAACGCATTTTGCAGTTTCGTAACCGTAACTCATCACTCAAACACTGACACGGCAAAAAAGCGATCGTTAACATTATTACCAGCACAAAGGGTCCCTGGAAAAATGATCTTCGCTTCCGTTATCTCCAATATCTAAGAGGCAAAATATAAGCCCGGCTGCAGCTCCCTACAGGGGACACTAAAAGGTTAAAATTAAGTATCTGTCTTCCCACAAACCGTCGTAAAAATTTCCGAAAATGTGATACGCGTCGAAGCTAAAAATACGAAATAATAGCGACAAGTGATCAAGAAGTCTCGTCCGAATTATGTCTACAGACACAATTGGGATTAGAGAGGGATTTCCCTGTCGGAAGAGACAACGATCACATTCAGTTTATAAATGATCTGCCACGCGCATCGGTCCTCATTCCCAAACGCCGAATTGGCATTCATTCCTTATATGTATCCATTCAGCTCCTCTTCTCCCCTCTCCTCTTTTCTCCTCCTCACTTCAGACACGCGGCCGAGAGCTTCCTCCTCTTCGGCTAGATAGGAGAGAGAGAAAGAGAACACACCGCCTTTTAATTAAACACCACCCAACCCGGAAAACCAATCCGTTAAGGGGCTCCTCTTCTACTTGCCACCGCAGTGCGCATCGCTGGCTCCCATCGCCGGCGCACCATTATCCCCCCCCTCCCCCACCACCTCTATCCCCCCTCCCCTCATCACCTCTATCCCCCCACCACCTCTTTCCCCCCTCCCCCATCACCTCTATCCACTTCGTACCTCGTTCTTTAACGCAGACGTGGTCCGACAATGGCAGAGTGAGAGGGACGTGGAGGAAGTGGCAAACGTTATTCGAAAGTAAATTCTACACCTCGTTAATTGAGGATGAAATAGAGGGAGAGGAGAAAATGAGGGGAGATGGGGAAGAGGGAGGGAGAAAATGAGAAAGGAGGAGGAAGAAAAAAAATGGGAAGGGGGAAGAAGAGGAATATGAGAAAGGGGAAAAGGTGGGGGAAATACAGAAAATGAAGATGGGGGGGAGTGAAATGGGAGAGGGAGAGGGGAGGAGTGAAAAGGGAGAGAGGGAAAGGGGAGAGGGGAGGAGTGAAAAGAGAGAGATGGGAGGGGAAGAGAGGAGGACGGAATGGGAGGATTTATATTTCCTACGAGGAGTTACTTTGTGACAGAAATTTGCGAAAGAAATGTGGTGGATAACACAGCGTCCTGCATGCGGCACGCCCGTCCTATACGTGCGGCCCTTTCGTTACTTTCGCGACACTGTAATAAGCCGAAATCGTAAGCGTAAACGAAACGATTAAAAAAAGAAAAACGATATAGAAACGTTCAATAGATAGGAACTGCATAATAATTTGTTTTATATGAAATCAATAATAAGAACTGCTCGTCAAATATGGCGGGGATAAATAGCGTGCTTTATCATCGGGAAGTGTTCGCGTGTAAACGTGATTACTTCATGTGAAAATATTCTTTTTAGATTTTCAAAACGTTCTCAATATTTTCCCGTCAAATATTTAAATTTTTAGTAAATCTCACGAAAATGTTTTCGAAAAAGCTATTTACATTTGACCATGACTGAAACACATAAATTCCTACCTTGTTCAAGGTGCTTAAGAATCCCGAGTACTTACAATCAGTATGTTCTCCTTCGTAAGTATCATAATCCTGATATATTGGGACTATGCATATGTGATTTTTTAATCATATGATTGGAATGAAATCGAAATTATTTATAATACTTACTAATAAATAAAATGAACTTCAATATACTCTGTAGCTAGATTTATAACCTAAAACTTTCTTTTTATTTCCTTAAATATTACGACGTACGAATTCCGTTTTCTATTTAATTGAAGATTTAAAACGATTTAGGCAAGGATTGTGCTTATATATTCTTTCCAATGTTTAAGTTTAGCTTTCATTGTAAACCGTTAAACGAAGTGAATATAAAAATTTATTAACCCGTTATTAAGGTTGCCAATTGTTTAGTCATCCGGCACCTGTATCTATGATTCTCTTAAGTAGGCTGACCATACGTCCCGTTTTCACCGGGACAGTCCCGTTTTTGGGCCTTCTCCAGACCGTCCCGTCATTTTCGACAAAAAAGCCATTTTGTCCCGTTTTAAAGCCTTTCGCGATTAAAATTCAGATTTTCCAATTTTCTTAAAATATGGATCATATTAGATCTTAACTGAGCATTTTCTCAGTTTCGGAAAGTGAAAATAAGGTCAGGTTGACACTTCACTGAGCAGGAAGCACAAATTTACTCGCCTGCCCGTTTCTGTGAGCTCCGGATCTTTCAGTGTTTATGCTGTATAGGCTCTGTTTACTTGCATCTTTGTAGCAGTATTAATCGAGGTATTCAAACAAACAAAGGCCGAAACTTCAACTTTGTTACAAAATTAAAGTTGCTTTCTAATTCGCCTAAAGAGACAACGTCTGTGCAAGACCTTGATTCGGTTTTAATATTTTTCTTGTCTTTTACCCGATCATATTACCTTCTAAGTTCAGTAGTCGTGGAATATTGTTGCGTAGTATAGAAGTCCTATACTACGCAACAGTATCCCTATAATAGGACACTTTCAAAGAAGGCCTAACTAGGGAGCTCGAAATGGTCCAGCGTAGAGCGGCTAGATTTGTAAAGGGAGAATATCGGTATGATGCCAATGTATCAGAGATCTTGACTGACCTGAAATGGCAGACGTTGAAGAGTAGAAGAATTGAGTACAAAAGGAAACTATTTGAATTGTTTAAAAACTCCGAATTCGTTGAAGACGTACACGGCATAGTTGTATCCATCGGTGTTAGTGAGCGTAATGTTAGATCAAAGCAAAGCAAATACGTTGAAATAGGCGTTAGAACCGAGAAATACCACAGATCTTTTTTCCCAGACACGATAAGACAGGCCAACAGAGGCATTAGTTAAAGTTCATTTGGTGCCGTAGCACCCCCTGCCAAACGCTTCTGGCGGCCTGCAGGGTACTCATGTAAATGTAAAAAAAGTGTAGCAAGCAAAGGAAGTGATATACATTGTGATAGTGAGAGAAAATTAAGTGAAGTTCACGTGAAAGGTAAGACTACTAATTCTATTATTTTAATGGCAATTTATCCTATACTAGCTCAGCCTGCGCAAAATTTGCGCGTTTAATTTTAAATTGATTCATAAAAAAATAATAAGTTTGAAAAATAAGTTGATGTTAATAATTCATATTGTACTCTAGCAATGAATTTACACAGTATAGGATACTTAGATATTTGACTCCCAATGTAAGGTTTGCGTGTTAGAATCTCACTGGGGGAAAGGCAGTGTGCGCATATTAAAAAAAATGTTATCCGTAGGTAATCAGAAATCTGTATTTTATAAGTTATGGTAGAGAGTAAATTGATGCGGCACAGTAATTAAATTGAAATGATTAGTGATCGGAAGATTCTTACGCGACAGGCATAAACTGTAGTGATGTGAAATGAGGAAACTGAAGAATAGAACTGCTAAGACCGGGAGTCAAACTGGGTCTTAACGCCTCAAAGAAAGCAAATATTGGGAAAAGAAAGATGTGAACTTTCTGTAATTTACAGGAAATGTCATCCACTTAATCAATCACAAAACATAACTCTTGTAAAAGCGACGCCACAAAAAATAACTATTTATCCACTTAAGCCAGGCGAAAGTATTAAAAAAGTAAGCGCTGAAATAATTGATTGTAGAATAATGCGGAGTATAAACTTACCGGGGTTTAGGAAGATTCCTCCTCATCAAAGCCTTCGTAATGAAATGGCACGAGTCTTACGCGTATTTCTTGGTCGCTTCAGTCACGAAAACAAAAACATTTGGTATTTCCAAAAGGTTGAATACTCAGATACAATATATAAAAAGATAAATATGCTTTTCTACCACAATCTACGATAAACGCGTTCTAGTCAGAAAATAATCTTACTGAATGTTCTCGAGTTAAATCATTATCTTAACGAATTCATCCATTGTTATATTTATAACAATAAAACTTGAATTAAAGCAAAAATGTAGCGTATAATGATCTTACTAACTTAAGGATTCCATTTTTACGTCAATATGAACGTTTAATCGATAGTAATTGAATCAGAGGCAACAATTAAGGTCGACTTGGCAACGTCCCGAAGGAGAACAAAAAATCGGCAAAATTTCGAAAACAATTGTGTATTTCCGAAAATTTCGACCGCGTAGGGTATAAACATTGAAAGAATAAGATAATTTAGAATTTTAGCCGTCGAATAAATCAAAAACGGAGAAAATCGGTCCATATTTACATATTTTAACGAATAAAGGAAAAAAACCTTGCACTCTCAAAACTCGAAAATCCTGTTTAAACTTATGGGAACATATAATTATCTCCTGGAATCGAACCCGGGACTGTAGGAAATTGAGAATAGTTTTCTAGGGACCTCCTGGCCTGTAGAAACAAAACGCAGTTTACTGCAAACCTCTACGGCAAACGGTTTTCGAGATAGAGGGGGGGACGGACGGACGGACGGACACTTCAGAAATTATATATAGAATATCATTTCTGAAGTGTCCGTCTGTAAGGAATAAATAGTGTTTCTGTCTCTTTAACTGAAACTTATCACTCGAGTTCCAAATAAAAGACAAAAATTCAACATTACGATTATTTGTTATACATTTAAATACTTCGTAATGATATTACCTTGTATAATATATTAAATATAAATACCCGGCAACAATTATAACAGAAATCTCATCCCTCGTTCACTATTATGCAAGTATCCAAATAGAGGGTGAAAAAACGTTTTCATACTAAATTTCATTCACATTCACATTCTTTTCACGAAAACCCGTTAACATAGCGGCGAATAATTTTTCCTTTCAAAAAAGGACATTTTGGTATTAAAAATGTATTCAACTGTTTTTAACGTATATTGCCTAGCTCATATGGGCGCATGGAGTATGGATCATTTCTCTCTATTTAATATAAATAAATAGGTGTAGAAAAATTTCTTATCTACAAAATAATTCAAGTTCTTTCAAATGATGTATTTATTGAAGTGATTAAAACCACACTCTTAAAAAATCGTGCGAAAAAACTGACCCGTTTTGTCCCGTTTCCTTGATGGGGAATGTCCAGTTTTCATCTTGTTTGGATATGGTCAGCCTTCTCTTAAGGTTGCTAAATGCATCATCATCCGAAACCTGTAACTATGACTCTCTTAAGGTGGCCAATTGCCTCGTCATCCGAAACCTGTAACTATGATTCTCTTAAGGTTGCCAAATGCTTCGTCATTCGGCGCAAGTAACTATGATTCTCTTAAGGTGGCCAACTGCCTCGTCATCAACAACATTTGAACATTTAATGCTCGCGAGGAAAAATACGCTGTAGACGATCTCTACAACCATCACAATATCCACGAAATTTTAGATTTAAATACTGCTAAATTGCCAAAAGAGAAGCCTGTTTCATTCAAAAATATATAACAATTAAAAATGTAATATACTCAGAAATTACCGTTATCATAAAACCTCGGCTTTTGCAGTTACCAGTAGACAACTGATAAGAATATTTATTACGCGCTGCTGAGAAAACCACTCGTAAAGCACTGATTCCAACTCAGCTTATCGACTCCAGGTAGTTTTTATAACCAGCTGTTTTTATTTTCTCTTTGTTCTTCAGAATTTTAAAGTGTTGACGTAAGCCCAAAGCCAAATCGAAGGCAGTTGTAGACGAATTCCACTGTTAGATTGCATCTGAAGTGACTCAACCCGCACGACAGGCGAAGGAAACGTGCTCGTTATAGCGGAAGGCTTAGAAAAAGTACTCGTTATAAAAGGAGAATATTCCTATGCCTAACATTGATAAATTAGCGGTGTACATAAAAACACGTTATAGCGAAAGGATCTTTATAGACCGTACTCGCTATAATGGACTTTTAGTACATTTCGTAATAGTCAATTTGTCCCACGTGCGATTGGAGTTTGGGATCCATGGAATAGATGAAATCGTTACTTTTTAGGCGCGTTTCGCTTACAGCGTGAGCGCCTATTATCGTCGGTCGGTCCGTCCGCATGTTCGTTCTCGGCTTCTACTGGACGGATTTTCATTAAATTTGATATTAAGGACTTACAATAAAATATAATAAGAAAATCACAAAAATGAATCTCGTACGCCAATCAGGGGTACCACTTTACTGGTGATAAAAAATTAAAATTTCGTCATATCTCGTAAAGTATTGCTCATATCAAAATATTTTTCAAATAAAAGTTGTAGAACTGGTAAAGGAGAGTATTTCCTTTCCTATACATTTTCATCGTAGAAGTAGCCGTTATCGAGAAAAATCAAACAAAAACGTCTTAAATCGAGTTGAACAAAATTTCTTGCATGGTTACTTCTTCATTGTTGCTATCATAAACAATCTCAAAAACAGTTTAATTTCTTTAAGTGTGCATGCAATATTTTTAAACAGGAAGAAAATGGATTATTTATGATGAAGAAAAGAACTTGAAAACGCAATCTCCCTTACGTAGAGGTATATGATTTCTTTCTAACACTCCATTGCACGAAACGCGCCCATTTGTGATACGTTGTACACTTTCTTAACGTGTTTTAAACATTCAACTGTCAAGGATTTCCAAATGACCTATTAAAAAATGCCGGAATCAAATTATAAATTAGCATTACCTTAATGTCACCTTCTCAGAAAATTCTTCAAGACTGTACAACCGAATTTCTTATTTAGAGAAAAATCATATTAAATGACGCACAAAATCAGGCTATAATTCACCCGTTAATATAGCGTGAAAAGCGAAATAGCGACTCACTTGGCACTTCGACGGTAATAAGAAGATAAGAAAAATGTTAGAAATAGTTATACCGACGACAAAGTGCAATTTTTCCTCACTCGAAAGGTCACTAAATCATTCAATGGAATCGGCGACGGACGCCTAACTGATTCCGAGAGAAATCCGACAGGTTAGAAGTCGCGACTCCTTCCGTTGTTCAATCTCACGTTTATATTTATACTCTCTAATGATCCTACGAAAACGAGCGGAACGCCGAGCACCATCTAGCGCACCGCGTCACGCAAATTCATCGTGCTCGGCCGGCATTTTAATGGGAAATATCCAGGGGCGTATTTACCATTTTTCCGCTCACTAAACTTACTGTTTATTCATTATGAAATTTTAATTATTATAGAGTTCTTTTATGGGCATAAACATTTAAACATATTTATGCTAGCAGTGTCAACATTTCGATAACAACATTCAATATTCCTCGAGCCACTCTGAAGCACGGGGGCCCCTCTAAAGTGAGGGTCTTCAGGCTTCGCCCGGGCGATAGTTACGCCACTGCTTCATATTCATCTACATAAATAATGCTTTTCTGCAATACGTTCATCTGTTTTAAAAATATCTATAGATACTTTGCTTGTTAATAAAAAGTTCTTTAGACCTTATATTTGTTATCATTATCATATTATTTTTTCACAAAAATCGCCGCCCCCAAAAATTTGCCGCTCTAGGCCCGGGTCTACAGGGCCTATACGTACATTCGCCGCTGAAAACAGCACCAGCAAGCCCTCCCTCCCACGCTCTCGATAAACGACCCAAAAAAAAAACGCGTCCGACGGCAGCGAGGCGTCGTCGCTTTCAATAAACGGTTTACCAACCTCTTTCGGGAATGAGAGGAAGGCTTCTTTCATCTGATCTCTACCCTCGGTGGACTTCTTCACTCATCTCGCGTCTTCCGCCATTTATTTATCTTTTGTGAAATCTCACCCAACTACGAGGGGTCTCCCGCTGTCGAGGGTTGGGAGAGCTGGAATGGAAAGCGCGCCACGCCTAAGTGTGTTGCTCTCGCCAGACTACTGCGGTAAAGGGCGCAAAGAGAGATCGAGAGGGCCATCCCCCTTCCACCCCTCCTCTCCCTTCTACCCCCTCCCTCTATCCTCCCCTCCCTCTACTCTTCATAAAACTCCAACTATTTTCGAAAAATGTTACCGTAATAAAATAGGTTCTATAACAACACTACCCCTTGATCCATGCGTCTGAGGTTTTTAAACAAAAGCAAGAGATCAATTCCTCTAGCAGAATCCTTCCTTATTGGTCTGTCGCCACCTCGATCCTTCGTCGACGCCCGCGCAACCCCTGACCCCCAACCGATCACCAATTCATCGGGGAGAGTTCGCTTGCGGGCAAGTGTAGGGTAGTGATGGCGAACCTTCTATAGTCCGCGTGCCAACATTACCGAAATTGTCCAATCTATTCCGCCTCGCGTGCCACAAAAAGTCCTTGATTTTTTTTTTGGGTGCCAACAAAAATAAATCGAGATCAATAAATAAGATTGTAACCGTAAAACTAACGTTTACAACAGTTAACTAAATAAAATCGATGTTTTTTCGGCGTCAAATCAGTACGATAAATGCTTTGTATGGTTTTCGCCTTTCGTTGGCGTGCCAACCAAAATCGTATTGCGTGCCACTTATGGCACGCGTGCCATAGGTTCGCCATCACTGGCGTAGCGGAACGCAATGGGCACGAGGGGCGTAGAGGGGAGGAGGAAGAGGGAGTAGAAGGGGAGGGGAGCGAACGGGTTTCGAGCTACGCACGCTTCTCGAGAGCGGAATTGGCGTAGCGTTGATAGAATGCATTTGCAATGGCGAGAGCGTTCCCTGGAACACAGCCCGAGAAAGGGAGGCATGGAGAGGGAGGGGAGAACGGAGAGAGAGAGGGAGGAGGAAGGAGAGAAAGGGGAGAAGGAAAGGTGAAGGATGATGGGAAGGAAATCCTCAAACGAAATGGTCAGAGGGGAAGAGAGTCGATCCGCGGATTAGATTCGTACGGCGTCGGATAGCACCCATCCCGACGACGTATGGCCGGCGCGGAGGTGCGCGAGGGAGGCGTCGGGGGAGAGGAGGGGGGGGGGAGTGAGGGGGGAGGGGGGGAGGGGGGGAGGGGGCGAAGGGGGGGAAGGGGGGGAGGTAGATAGATAGATAATCGGCGATGGGATTGAACGAGAGAGTGAACCGAAACGATTGATGGGGTCCACGATTCGCGACTTCGCTACGCATATACATATATCCGACGGCACTTTTGTAGAAATCAAAGGAAGCGCGCGAATCGATTGTGAGTGATGGAATATGGCGACGAAAGAGGGATGAATAATTTAGTGGGAGAGATTTGGAGGCAAACGGGAGTGGAAAGAGAGGGAGAGAGAGGGATTTAAGAGCCACGCTTTATTTATACCTAACAGAATATATGCAATGACAAAAATACCCAAGTTACCATAGAAACGCATTAACTTAATGCAGCGGTAGATACCTTTCAATGATTGAAAAATATCGCCTCGACAGAGACACTACAAAGGACACGACTTGCTCTTTACGGCTATTAACACTGAAATAGCCGAATAATCGTAGGAAATCTACCAGTACTGTTAAGTACTGGTAGTATTCTGTAGTAATCACAAGCTTCGCTCTCAATTTGAGTATAATAATTCCACGTTTAAATTAACTATGTCCACCTAACCCAATGAGATGGGAAGTTTTCACAAAATACAAATAAAATTTGACATTTTACCATTAGCATTTGTTAAGTAGATTGCAACACTATCATAATAATTGACGATGTGCTTCTTAACCGTTTTATGTTTGAAGGAGTATTATTGATTGTGAATTGACGCATAAATGTTATAAAGCCGGTTTGGCCAAGATTGCTATCCTATCACTGCGAGACGCTTCTTACATACATCTCGCGATTAAGACTTAGTCGAAATGACAAGCGAAATGAAGCCACGATCCGAAGGTCCGCTTGACTAATTCACTACGTCGATAGGGAAGGGGATAAAGGAGAATGGTTGGTGGAATGGGAAGGGAAGGAATTATGCGGAGGAAATAAATGAATAGGGGGTGGGAACGGGGGGGGGAGGGGGGGAGGCGAGGTTGAGAAGGATTGACACAGGTAAAGGAAGAGAGAGAAAGAAAGAGGGAGTTGCGGAGAGAGAAAGGGGAGGGTGGAAGAATAGAAATAAAGAGAGAGGGAAGATATAGTTATAGAGAAAGATAGGGGGGAGATAGAGGCTCTCTCAAGAGGAGAGAGTAGACGAGCTAATAAGACTGCGCAGAAAAATATAAAGAGCGAGAAAAGCAGCAGGAGGGGAAGGGGGAGGGACAATGGGAAGGGGGTAGAAGGGTGAAGGAGTGGGTAGGCTGGATCCTTAAGACGTCGGAGAGCCCGGAGGAAGAGGGAGGAAATGCAGGAGAGAAAGAAATAGAGAGGAAAAAATTAGCGAGGGTTTTTCAGGGTCTCGTAGTAATGGATATGAGATACGAGGAACTTTGTAGAGAGAAGAGCGAAGTAGCGGGGAGGAGGCAATACGAGGGGAGGAGGGAGGAAGGGAGGAAGCGGAGGAGGAGGAGTGGGGGCGAGACAAGACATACAGATTAAATGGCCCAGGTCAGGGCCATTTACGACCCCCTATCTGGAGCTTAGGAAAAGGAGAAGAGCGGGAAAGAAATGGAGGGGCTCACAATTTTGAGTCATTCATAAACAAGAGACGACGGAGATAGGAAGGGGGAGGGTGGACAGTGGGAGAAGGGAAAAGAAAAAGGCTAATAGAAGAGTGCGGAGGTGAAAAAAGGGAGAGAGGATTAAAGACGGAGGGTGGGGGGAGGGGAGGGGAAGGGGAGGGAAGGGGAGGAGGAAAGAACACAGATAGCGCAATTAAATGCATAATACAATTTCGGGTTTTGCTCAAAACTGGCGAATTCCACCTCTTAAAATATTCCACCTTCATCTCTTTCGCGCTCTCTCTCTCTCTCTCTCTCCCTATCTCCATCGAAGGAAGGCTGTTAACCAAGCGGAGAGAGAGAGAGAGAGAAAAAAGGAGATGGTTTTTTAGAGAGAGGAGTGGAAAAGAAGGAAAACGAGGCAGCGAGAGGAAGAGGGGGAGGAGGAGTCACTCGGAAAATAAAACAAATGCGCATCAACAAGGCTGCCGAGAGAGGGGCGGCGTAAGGGTGTGGGGGGAAGGGGGGAAGGAGGGGAAGGAGGGGGGAAGGGAAAAGAGGTCCCGTGGGAAATAAGCGGAGGAGAAGGAGATTGAGGAAGGGGAAGCGATGCACCGTGCGGATGGAAGTAATGCCTCGGCGCCAGACACTATATAAGACAGGATGAAGAGAGACTAGTAGAGAGAGAGAGAGAGGTACTAGAAGAGGGAGAGAGCGGTACTAGGAGAGGGAGAGAGAGGTACTAGGAGAGAGAGAGAGGAGGGATTAATAGTGAGGAGGAGGAGGCAGGATTTCCGCGAGGGAGGATTACGCAGAGAGAACGTAGAAGGGAGGGGGCAGAGAGAGAGATAGAGGAGGGGAGATAACCTCGACCCGAGATGGTAAACTCCACCGCTCCCGAACCTAAATGAATTTACTCCGTGCAAATCAACGCGGAGTTGCATCTCTTCGTGGGAGAAGAGAGCGCGGTACGGTGTTTCGTGGGATGAGGGGGGAGGGGGGGAGGAGGGAGGGGGATGAGGGGAGGGGGGATGGGAGGGGGGGAGGAGGGAGGGGAGGGGAGGAATGCCAATCTATACAGAAAAGACGGAATCCTCAAAATGGCGACGGTGGATTCTGGATCGCCGCCGCCTTATCATTTTGCCGGACGAAACGGAATGAAAATGCGGAATATTATAATACATCGATTCCATTTTCTGAAGTCGGATTTTCCGCAAAGACGAAAAATCTAAAAACGCACGGCCCTGAGTGGTTAATAAATAACAGTTTTCGATTATGGCGAATGCGAAAGAAAAATGGTGGCCTCATTTGGTGATGCGAAATAAAAAATCGCGCTTTATTTAGAATTGTAAACTTAAAATTCTTTATAAACTTGAAAATAAAGATGAGCAATTTTTAAACTTTCATTCTTATGACTATCGGTACGTGTTTTTTCGGCAAAAGTCATATAGTGTTATTTTTCGATAGATCGAATTTTCGATGGCTGTTTGCAGATGACAATCTTGATATCGATTTGGTCCAAATATTCATACAACTTATCGACTGTGGTTCTTAAAATTTCAATCGTTGATTCTATGTTAATTGGACCATTACAGATTTACGTGAGATTTTTCCGTTTTTGTGACTACCTTCCTCGTCGATTTAAATCCAGCTCGATATTTCTTTCCGAAGTGGCTCAAGTTAATTTTCTACTTGGTTATATATGAACTTGTTACTTAATTTACATAATTTATGACGATCGTAATTTCCCATAGATTCCATAGAAACAATCTCCTGCTCATTATGCATGAAATCGATTAAAAATAAAAAATTTCTCAGAATTCTAATTAATCTATAAATTTAAAATTTTTAAATTACCGAATTAGCCAATTGTTTAACAGTAAACGAACAAATTTCATTATTCATCTACGATACGAGTGGAAATTTTGTATTTTTTACGACAATATGCAACAATATAAGGACAAAACAATAGAATAAATACGCACCTCTCTCTATATCTCTTCCCCTTCCTCAGTCTCTCTCTCGCCCTCCTCCTCTCTTTCCCTCCCTCGCAATACCTATTCCGTTATCCCAATTCAACGTTCATGCATTCGGCAACAGTACAGGTTGCTATTGGGAACCAAAGACTTCTTTCTCAAAAAATCGAAAATTTTTGACCCCAAAAATCGTATTTGAAAATCGAGGGTAAGAAAATGAATTTTTATTCTTAGGTTCAATTCCCGAATTTGTACAACAATTTTAAGTTATTTTTAAACGCAAACAAAAAGTGTCCTATACTTAATTCATCATCATCATCATAGGTAGTCTGCCCGTAGACAGGTCCGTGATTATTCATGGTTAAACTTGTTTCTCCATATACTCCTATTTTCCCCAGTCTTCTTCATGTCTTAATAGCTCTCTTTCCCTTTCAAGTCGTCTACTAGATGAAACCTTTTCCTACCTCTTTCTCTTTTTCCATCCAGTTTTCCTTCTAGCACTTCTTTAATCATGCACTCTCTCCTCAGTTAATGCCCAATCCAGTTCGCCTTCCTCTTTTTGATAGTCTGTATAATCTCTCCTATTCTTTGTAGTACTTCCTCGTTTTTCGCCCTATCTGTCCATTTTATCTTCAGCATTCGTACCCATGTCAACACACATTGTAGTGTAGGGGTTATCGTATCGGCTTCCCGTTACAAAGTTCCGGGATTGGATCCCCGCAAATGGAGGTTTTTTCACAAAAAACATTAATTAATTTAAAAAAACTATCATCGGTGCTGAAAACAAATTATGTTGGCTGGATCTATATCTAATAGAGCTGTAGGCGTGATTTGAACGGCTACAGTACTGCGATGTGGAAAGCAAGATGGAAAGTACCACATTACAATTCCCCAGTATTGACTATATGGTTGGACAATATGAGTTCTCTCGAGGTAAAACATACTCCATTGCGTATTTCAATTTAATTGTTGACGGGAAAACTTACGACCAAACTGACGAAATTATTATGTTATTCCTAAGATTCGAGTTCGGTTCATTAAAGCACACACGGTCAAATGACTAAGTCCATATTAATCGCAAAGAAAACTTGAATCAATCTCGAATTAAATCACAAGATTAATATTAATCCTAAAAAATAGTTTTCTACAATTTGATATAGGTAACAAATTTTTATTAATCATCTTTAGATAAGTGGCATATTATATATCAATCTTGTCAATTCTACCGTAGTTGTCGACGCATAGATATTTTTTATCTGTTCACACTTGGATCACAGCTGAAATATTCTAGGCAAGGAGTAATTGCAGGGACAAGATCCTCTCAAACATTTTTACATCTTGCCTAAGGAAGAATAAGTCGCCGAACCACACAACCCTTTTGCACAAAAATGTTGCAACGAAGATTTGAAAAGCTACCGGCCAATCAGAGTATTCCCTGAAGTCTACCAAATATTCACAAAAATACTTACTATGCACCTCACCTGATGCTGACGTAGTTAAGTCGAAATCTTGTCGTGTTATTCTCTAATATATAAAATTGACTTCGTCGTCGTCAGTGGGAAATCGGAACTCTGTAATCAGGGCCGGCCTTGGGCCAATTGTACCTATTGGACCCAATCGGGCCCCGCGGCCCTGGAATCCACCCCGGATCCCCACCCCCTGGCTCGGTGTTTAGGCCTCGTTGCTTTGGTCCTTTGGACCTCGCTTGCTGTGATCCTCCCAAATATTTTTTTCAAACTACGCCTTTTAGATGTAGGGGCCTCGCCAAAAGTTTTCTAATTGGGCCCCGCAATTTCTAGAGCCGGCCTTGTCTGTAATGCTATTTTAACAAACTTTCCGAGTAGCTAGAAGATTGACATTTGGTAGGAATGTTCGGTTCTTAAAGTAGAAGCCATTTACGAAAAAAGAATTTCCAAAATCGACCCGGGTTCGATTCCCGAGAATGATTTCCATTCCTCATAAGATAACATGGAAAATTCGATATTTCGACCTGCAACCTTATTTTATTTTGCTTATTAAAATTCGCATATCTGACCTACGATATTCGGACTTGGACTGTATTAAAGAAACATAAATGCAGTTTCTTATTCTTATCGTCTTTTATCGCTTTCGAATCTAAATCTTTCGAATTTAACGTTTTAATATCATATTTTGACAAAATTTAGTGTTTTTAACGTGAAGTTGCTTTGCCAACCGATTACATTGTTAAACCCGAAATCCTATTACTCTCACGTATGCTCACGTTCTCTCCGGACCTCCATGGACCCTCCCGGCCCAATTCATAGTTATCAGAGATATCTCAGAATTAGTTTTTACTTTCTCCAATATACGTAGTATAGAGAAAGTATTGTTTTCATGAAAAAATTCGAAATCGAGATTTCAACGGAAATACACGTTTTGAGGTGCGCAAAGGGAGAAATGATAGTATTACCATATAATATATAATTTTATTCGCCAAAGACGTCTGGAATAACCCGGGCACCTCCGGGTACTTTAGGCTAGTTGATTAATATAGTGGAATTGTTAGACATTTTTTTGTTATTTGTTCCGAATTATGGAATTTCACAAAATTAAGGGTTCCCCAGTGGATTATATATTAGAGTGCCTTCCCATATTTTTCATCAAAGTTTATCTCCAATATACTTTTATAACTACACTTACGGAAAAAACCTCTGAAAATTTGTGAACAGATCTTCCGCAGACCAAGGGTACGACAAGAGAACAATTCGAATTATCTCCACCGCCTTTTATAACCCCAAAAAGGGTAAAAATGGTCATTAAAGAAGGTTCCGGTGTAGCAATACCATTATTATTTTTTAATACAAAACTCTTAAATCTCCCTCACTTTATGCGAATCAAGGAGGTCAAGGTAGAAGGTGATTCCAGGAGAGGCAAGAGGAGAGAGCCATCGTCAGAGGCGATCGGTCACAAAAGAGGGGTGGGGGGGGAGAGGTGATAGTCCCACCCCAGTGGGCGTCTGTTTCTCGCGAGGGATCACTCGAGGAGTATCCTCCCTCCTCTACAACATCTAGTGGAAAATAATAAATAAAACATTGGAGGCCACGATCGTTTATCTTCAGACCGGAGTCCTTCCATCCCAGACGCTTCGAATCCTGCCCTCCGGGAACTGCCCCTCTCCCTGAGAGAATGGAGACGATGCAGGACCGGAAAAGAAGGAAAGATTTTGCGGGAAGGACTCGGGAAGAAATGTCGATAAAGCATATTGCGACCTTTATCACGCTCTAAATATTCAGCGGAATTCATTTTTCAAACGTAGACGTCCGGGTGGGAAAAAACTGAAAACAATTTGGTACAACACACAGTGGTCCTTAAATTTCTTCTCCAAACATTCCATTTTAAGCTTTCAAGATATCCTAAGCACCCCAAAATTAAAATTATGATTATGGATTTATAAAATAGCAAGACTAGTCATGAGGAATATTTCTACCAAAGGCACAGTTTAAATGCTGATACATTAAAAAAGATAACAATAAGAACCACTGCATCATTCACAATTATCTTTTGTTTGATTTTATTGGAGTTTATTGTATTTTATTTATATTAATAGTCAATTTTTTTACTGAAGAGTTTACGATCTATAATTGTACAGGAATAAGTTTTATTATATTCTTTTATATACAGAAATTTTATTAGTTTAACTATTTGCATTATTTGCTTTAAAAAGCTGTAGGGCACTCACTGTATATTTAAAACGTGTCTAAAGATACGATTTTAAGTTGAACAACTCCTGAACCAGTGCTCCGCACCCACAGTGGGTACCCATGGTTACGAACCAAACGTATAACATTTCTGAGGCTAAACACAAACAAACGGCACAGCCGTTGATTAAGTGTCAATCGAATTTGAAAATCAAATGAGACGAGAAAATTCCTCTCGGTTATAATCTCATGGCGATGAAACATGCCTTCAAAAATGTCGACCGCTCAAAAGATGCGTTCCGATGTGAAATGTCGTTAATATAAAAATCTTTTCGTCGGACATCCACGCTTGCCGGTCCCATTTCCAACCGGTAAGCGGGTGCTCAGGTTGATCTCACGGAGTCGATTTGAACACGTGCATTTCCATACCACTTCTCTCTTTAAAAAGAAAAGCGTTTTGCCTACTTACAGCATTAGACGTCATACATTTATTTCAATCGATAAATCGGGAAAAATTTATCTATTGGATGTATGCTCTTCAGTTTTATTGGTTTTATCGACCGAGTCCGGGTCTCTCTTCACATATTTCAAAAGATTGACAACATGTGCAGAGAAAACTAAAAGATACTACTCCCAGAAACCCTCAAATTTACAATCCGTCGTTACCAAAAATCTACGAAAGACTACTCGATGTTTACTTTTGATTGGAACTGACATGCCTTTGTTATTTCGGTGCAAAGTTAGGAAATACTATAGGCGAGTGGCATTTGCCTTCCTCTCCAGCATTTTTTAAACGCGAAACCATCACTTTCTCAAGGCTGGTTAGGAAGGACCTTGCGGCCGTCTCTCCGCGGTACAGGATTACTTTAGTCTCGTGGATCATCATAATCATAAAACATATAAAAGACAGTGTCACTTTGTCCCTTTGTCATGTAATGCTTTTTGAAGCTTAATATCTTGCAAATGACTGGACCGAATTTGATGAAATTTTCAGGATAGCATTATGATATAATAAAAAAACGTTTTAATGTATCGGTAATTTATAAAAGCCTTATTCTGTCCCTTTGTCACTCCCTCTGTCTCGCTCTGAAACAAATATACCTGGCAAGAGGGGACTAAGGTCAGCTTTTGAAGCACAATAGATGCGGCGAGGGTTTAGAACCTTGGCTCGAATCGAAGGCAACCCTCTCAGCAGGAGGTATGATTTCAGGTCAAAGAAGACTGCCTCAATTTTATTTCAGAATAATAGATCATCCCCGTCATTTTTTGACGGGCACTTACACTAGTACTACCATAAACGACCCTTCTACGTGCAGTTGATCCCGCCTCCGTTTATGGGATCTGCGTATGAAGTAGTCTTGGGAAATTCTCGAATTTTCATCTCTGAATCATTTTGTTTAATTGCTACCTCACAGACCATAAAAGAATCAGGGAAAGGATAATACAGTTTTTAATTGATTTCTCTAAAGAATATTCGTGTCAACCGATGTAGAACAATAAAAGAATGGCATGAATTCTTGAATTTATATCCCTGAAACCATAGGTTGTAAGTCTTCGAATAAATATTCTAATTCTGATAAATAATAGCATTACTTTTATTATAGTCAACTTTCTATGTCTCGAATTATAGGGGCTTGTTTATGCCAATAATACTTCTCTTGTTGCTGACAACCTAGGGCAGGCGTCGCCAACCTGCGTCTACTAAGCCGCAAGCGGCTCTTTAAGGATTTGCATGCGGCTCCCGACAGGAACTATCCCTGATAACACCTCGTGAATAAAATAATAAAACTTCGTAAATCATTTTAATAGAAATTGTAGAAAACTAAAACGGTATGGACACATGACGTAGAATAAACGTTTGTTTTACAGCGATAATAGTATAATTAAAACAACGGCATGGTTAAGGAGGTCAGAATCAACACCTCCCCACCCTCCCCTGGATCCGTCAATGAATGCGGCTCTTTTTATGTTGCGTGTTATACAGGGTGGGTCATTTAAAAATTAATTTACACGATAATCGAACAAGAGAGGATTGAATAATGAAGCGGAATAATCAGGAAAAAGTTAATTTTTTTACTAAATACATTTTTCTAATAGGTTCAAAATGTATCAGAGAAGTATACAAGAACACTTATAGCCAATATTATGACGTGTAATTCTACAGGCTGTAATCAGCTACTTTACTGTACGCATTCGCACGTGTGCTCAGAACGATGGAAGACATTTTGAAAATCTGTGTTGAGAGAAATAAATTGGAAATATCCCTCTATTAATCGGTTTTTGTTTCACATTCATATCTCAGTTCATTTATTATTTTTTTAATTTTGAAATCTGATACATTTTTTTGGCCCACCTTGTACATAATTTGAAAAGGTGACTTATCAGCGATAAGGTTGCCGACCTCTGACCTAAGCTGACAACATAATCAATTAATTAATTATGCAATGTGATCGCTAAATCGCCTCGCCACCTGCGTCGCCAATCTCGAGCGTGACATGACGATTAAGCTCATTATATAATTTAGACTGGATTTACCCGAGCGACGCCGGGTACTTTAGCAAGTGAACTACATAACTTCATCTAGGTCTCCGTAGTAGTGGCCCCTTCCCACTTTTCCCAAATACTATGACTTTTAATATTCTCGGACGATTTCCAGGAATCTTACATCTTGGAATGTTGAAGGCCTATTATGTAGACCTCCTTTCACGTTTCCTTCTTTTTCTCTTTAAGAGTTACAAATACTAAGACCACTGAGTGACAAGTACGTCTTTTGTTGCAATAAATCAAACAAAAGGAGTAGGACGAACAAAAACAACTTTTAGGAACCATCTCTTATATACCGAAGTCGTTTCGCTATTTAAAAAAACCACCCCTTGAATTCGAGAAAACAAGGCACTCCAGCAACTCTCACTTGTGTCACAGGTATCTAATCGCATACTATTTTAATCTTCTTCTTCTCTAACAGAATACGCTTCAGTGCGCGCATAGCAAGGGAGTCGAAGATGGCGAAGAGTGACGGTCATTCCACTAGGGTTTGATTACCATCAAGAAGAGCGAAAGTGTGACGCCGTCGCGGTCCAAAAGGGCGGACGGCCCATTAAAGAAACGTGTTCACCTCGGCAGGGGTTGGAGTGTATGGGGAGGGAGTGGACAGCAGTACAGTGGAGGGAGTGGATGGAGGGGGGTGTTTGGAAAGAATGGAGAAGAGGGGGAAGGGTGGGGCCGCTGAAACAATCATCGCTATAGAGGGCAGCGGTGCTCAAACTACGTCCCGGGAGCAGTGGCGGATACAAAGGGTGGAGGACGATCGCCTCCCATCGGATGATCCAATTGCCCTCCACCGGGTGCATTCCTAAATCCATTCCGCGCAAAATTCCTGTGTTCCTACGCCGCAGATTAGTTCTGTATAGCAAAGGAAACAAATATTCTGATAGGGGTAGCGATAATCAAAACATAGGGTCGTCGGCATAGGCAAATTCAAGAGGGGGGAGGGAGGCGATCGTCCCTCTCCCTTTGTTTCTGGATGCCCCCCTGCCCGGAGGCCACATCTTGAGTTTAACAATTAAAGGACACGATTTAACATAAAATGAAAATACAAAATTATAAAAATAATACATTTTGTCTTTACTCCTCCATTCCAATAATAGACAAATACATTTAAAAACAAATCGAGTAATATCGTATTGACCTACAACTAAACCCTTTAGTTTCCTTAAATTATCCGTTTACTCTATTTTTGACTAGGTTTGGCCCTCTAGAGGGTGGGAGAGGGCTATGTGGTCCGTGATGAGTGCAGAAATGGCTTATGATGCCGTCGAGCCGAAGTTTGGGAGCCACTGCTATAGAGTATCGTCTAGCGCCGAAGCACGAGGAATAAGAGAGCGAACTCCCCTCAGAACACAGTCGCAACACTGAAAAAATGAAACTGATTCCGCGTAGAAATTTTCATTCCGCTTCGAAAGAACAACCCCGCAAGGAAGTAACTAGCCTCCACACTACGAGGGAGGCCAATATGATTGTCAAATATATAATTATTAAGGGACACACCACAATGTTAAAAAGCACAATTTTATTGTACATAGTTTTAAATTTTAGTAAATAATATTAAAACTATATTTTAACTAATTTTGATTGCACACAATTGAAAGGTAATTTTGTGACAAGAACAAAAGCATGCAATACTTTATTATTATTCATTTTTAAAATATAATGTACAGTAGGGGGGCTAAGGGGAGGTCTCAAGGGTAGTGGCCGGTAATCTCAGTCCCGGTAATTTCAGTACCGGGAATTTCAGTACGGTAATCTCAGTTACAGTAATTTCATTCCCACCGACTTCATTTTTTTTAGTAAAAAAGCAGTAAATGTAACATTTATTTAAAAATAGTTTATGATAGTCGTAAATAATAATCAACGCCTTTAATATGAATTTGTTGAAAGCAATTATTATTGATCCTTCTAACATTAAAAACCCGATTTTTCGCATAGAAATTTAGTTAAATGTTGAGAACGCTTAACAACTCAAGAAATACGTTTCTTTAAGGATCTTGCAATCATTGAATAATAAATACAAAATAATTATTGTTTTTGGATAAGCTTTTAATTTTAAGAACCCGATTTTTCGCATGGAAATTTACTATAATGTTGAAAACACCCATCAACTCAAAAAATTAATGGCTTTTAATCAAATTTTTTATGCTGTTAAATTCGTGAGATTGTGACTTAAGCATCAATTTTGGGTAAATGTGCTGATTATGCGGGTCTTTTAAAAGTAATTCTACGATGAATAATAAGATATTTACGCTCGCGTCTCATCTTGCGGCCAGGAATACCAACATCTTAAGAGAGATAAGCGAATTTGTTTTGATCGATGATGGTTAGACGAGCCAAAATATTACGATAAGCAACATCAGCAACTTTTTCTAATGAATCCGTACGAGTCTTGTATTGTATTGAATATGCCGTATTGTTCGAACGGGAGTAGTTAAAACGGTCGACTTACCGTCAAAGCGACAGCAGCCAGACAATATGTCATCATTTGACGACGAAAAAATGAACGCCAAAATTGAGAGAAATCCTTTAATTTAAAACTTGATATGTATAATTGGGCAAGCGCATAATCGGAGCTCTACCGTAATGAAATGGCCGAACTCTTTCAACTCGAGGGTCGTGTGTTTGAGACCATAGCATCACATCGGATCAAGTAGACACCCACACACACATATTCGAATCTCGAGATACAATTACACTTGTTAATAATTATTAAACACTGAATAATTTTCACATCGAAAAAAACAATAAGTAAACAAAATTGTTAGCTGTTGCTATAGATAACAAAATACCGATGCGACATTAAAATTACTCTTGTCAGCGTATGCATCGCTATTAACAATTAGACAATTTTACCATAGCAACGTAAACAATTGTATCATTTAGCGACGTATTTATGTAACATAGATTGAGACGAAAAATCGAAATATCTCTTAAGCAATCGATTTTATGAGAACATGTTTCAAATAAAACATGTAGGAAATTACATTCTCTATGACATTGATAATTACAAATATTTACGTAAATTGAGTTTTAAAGGAGATATCTGGAAAAACGACAAGAATAAACCTCCACTTCCGGGTGGCCAGTTTCAGCCAAAATCACATTTTTAGTTACTAATTACAATCTTAAAGATAAAGTTTTATATCTGATCTGATTAACAGTTTTTGAGTTACAGCGGCCACAAAATTCGTATCACACACGTGCATGTACACACAGACACATTACGAAAATAGCGAAAACGTACTCAAGGGACCGCAAAAACGTGTATTTCCGTCGAAATCTCGAATTCGATTTTTTTCACGAATACAATACTTTATACAACGTATAATACAACGTGATAATAAAGATATTCATCTACGGAGAAAGTAATAAAAATGAAGATCGATGGAAAATGTTTACATGTAACCGACAAACGATAACATGATTAACGCACAGCCGAGCACTCGAAAAAAATGTCCTCGGTTTATTTCTCGATACACGAAAACTATTTTATCTAAATAAAAATGAAAGCTTGAATGAATCCATTCTCGAGGAAATGACAGCAGAAAAACTTCCTCTATGCGAAAGAGCAAGCAATATCGAAACTAAAAATGCACGCCGAGTAATTGCTCGCTCCAAAAGTCTTTTCCTTACCCGACGAAAGAAAGAGGAGGTGCTCACACGCGGGAGACTAGAAAGGGAAGGGGAAAACGAGACGGGACCTAATTTATTTGGTGGAGGAGAGTAGATGAGGGCCCCAGGGGAGAGAGGTTCGATTATGTCGCCAAAACCACATTACCTGAGAGGCCCAAGGAGGCTGACCTCTTGACTACGCCATCGGAATGAGAAGAGGGACATAAGAATGGAAGGGATGCTCGTGTGAGATTCGTGAGAGAGGGCGGGGCGAAGAGAAGAAGTGCTCGCAGAAGCACTGAGGGAGATTGCATAGAGAGAGGGAGAGGCAGGAGAAGACGGCGTCCGTAGGCCACTATAGGGGACGGATTAATGGACAGGAGAGTAGAGGAGAGAAAAAGAGTTGGAGGGAGAGAGGAAATAGGGGGAGAGAGGGGGAGGGGAGAGGAGAGAGAGCCCGCGATAGGGCGGCGATGGAATGGTTACTGAAGAGATGCTCGAGTAATATTGGAGTAAAAGGTGAAAATGCATACAAAGTAGGAATACGGATTAATAAATGTGTCAAAGCGGCCGACATTTTATTTGACAAGTGTACAATGTGTTGTTTGCGCTTTTGGGTAGACGTTTCACATTTTACAAATTTTAAGCAAATCACAATCATCCTGTTCTTGAAATGAGGGTCACGACACCTTTTCCGCTCAAAAATTTCTCGACGACGACGTAATTATGACCGCACCACAAGGACATTCCCTTTCGGCATCCGATTTGCCACTCGCAACCCGAAGAGAATCTACGCTCTTACTGGAATATATTTTTCCAACTCCGAACTTTTCTAATAAATTTATGCATATGAATGCTTTCCCTCGCAAATAACCACATCAGCAATTTATTTTTAATTACTTAGAATGGTTTTAAGGTGAAGAAAGAATGATTCATAGTCTTACTAGATTCCAGAAAGAAAGCCAAACGTTCATTTTCATCCAAACGCGTTTCTTAAAATAGACGACGTTGAAATTAGTAGCATCGATTAAAAACAAGTTCCATATAAGAAGCTCTCCAAAAACAAATATGACATATCTCTTAACACCTCTTAATATTATACCTCAAAAGAAAAAATACATCCGAGGTATGGATAATTACAGACAAATTAAAATGCTAAAAGTAGAAGATAAAATCGGTAGTAGGATCATTTAGATATCAACATTCATACCGTCAATTCGGAAGAAAGAAATTGACATAACAGATTCTCGACGTTTTTTAGCAAGTAAAAAGTTTATAATGCTTTATTTTGGAACACACGGAAACACTATCGGGAAGCTGCACACGAGTAAATTCGACTTCGGGTCTCCCCTTCAATGCATCGAGCAGGTGAGGAAGGAAATCGCTCTAAAATACTTCCAAAGAAGAGGAGAGAGGGGGGAGGCCGAGAATCGGTGGGTAAAGAATGGGGAGGGGGCATATAGGGGGAGGGAGGGAGAAAGAGGAAAAGAGAGAGAGGCGACTGCGAACCGAAAAAGGCGTCGAATGAAACCGAGATGAGGAAAAAGGAGAGAAGGGCCTCTCTTTCAGAGACTACGGGCCAAGGATATGCGTTGGGAGAGGAAAGGAGTCTCTGGGAAAACCGGATTGGGAAAATCCACAGGGTGAAGAAAGAGAGGAAGAGTTGGGGGAGGAAGAGAAAGAGGTCGTGAGAGGGAGGATAATGCATTTCCCGGTGGACGGAAGGGAACAAAGTAAGAGGGAGTATTGGAAAAGCATCGACGCCCTCCCTCCTCCAAAGCCCTCGGGAGGGTCCCTCCTCCCCCTTTTCCCCTCCCACCCACAACCGGCGGAAGCTCGAAGAGATTTCGCGGTATAAATTAGTATGCATAGACAAAGGAAGGTAGAGCAGGCGTAAGAATTAGTCATCTATATCAGGAAAAGGCAAACTTTATGGCGGACCGCATAGGAGTTTACATCGAAAGTTACCTATTCACGTTAGAAAAAATCAAGTCCAAACCTATTTCATCGGCCTTATTACTCAACATTCAAGTTTTAGCCATCGTTACTTCAATTAACAAATATGATAATGTTCGTAAAATGTTACATGTACATTTTTCATCATAGCTTGTCATGCGGCCCGCCGGCCGTAGATAGCCGTACTCTGATCTAGATGCTCGCTACACGAGGAGGCAGAGGCAGAGGGGAAGGATGTGGAAGAGGCAGAGAGGCGAGGGATATGAGAAGGCAGTTTGATAAGATAGAGAGACGGAAGGATAGCATGAAGAGTGAGTGGGGGGAGAAGAATCTCCGAGGCACCCCGGCGATCAATGGGGCGGGGATAAAGGAACCCTCCTCCTCCCCAGATGGCTCCGCTCTCGCGACACCCCCTTTTTGCGCTCGTGACCCGCTCCCCCATCGAGAGAGAATCTGCGAGGAGAAGGCCCACCCCACCCCACCCCACCCACTACTCGCGGAAGGAGCAACGGATAAAGCAGCCGACCTCCTCTCCCCAAAGTCAATGAATCGATTGCCGACTCCCTCCCTTTCCTCCCCCCTCCCCCTCAACTTCTCGTTCCGCCTCGCGATATCCACACCCCCTCCCCCCCTTTTCCCCTCCCCATCCGCCGGCAGATATTCGCATCGTCGCTCTTCCTCTGCCCAGGAAATACTTCTCCCGTGTTCGTGCGACTCGATCCAAGAAAAAATCACAGCTTTTGAGACGTGCACACCTGTGCGGTGTTTACCCGAAAAAAATAAATAAAAGACCTCAACTGTTTCCCTGACAGGGTATTTTAACGCTTTGCGATTTGAATGCAAGGTTTTACTGATAATTTCATTCATTCAATAAGTCAACCATTTCAGTTGTCACGTTGTGAGTTCCTACAGACATTCATCAGACGTCAGAAAAAGAAAATTCGGATTCTTGAAAAATATCAAAAGTCAAAATTGTCGGGTAAAAGGGGTGCAATGGAGATTACGGCGAAACGTGCGATTGTCATGTTTAGGGTTAAGATAAGAAAAGATGGAGACGAGATAGAAATGCCCCTACGAGAGATTAAAACGACGGATTAAAGGCAATTCCACCAAATTCGTTAACTGACAGATCCAGATCGAACGTAGAAACGACGGTGAGCCGAGATGGAAAGATCCTCGAAGAAGGCGATATATATATATATATATATATATATATATATATAATACTAAGGAAGAGGAAAGGTAAGTAAGGATATTTTGGGCAACTAGGTGTTGAAGGAAACCCAGTGAACACTTACCGGAAGTAGAGCCGCTGGGGTGTTGGAGAGACACATTTGTAGAGGTTAGAGCTTTCGGGATGATCCCTTCGTCAGCACAAGAGAGACACACCTAGTTGCCCAAAATATATATATATATATAAAGAAGAAGATCCCCTCTTGCGCTCGAACGAGAAAGCGAAATTGGGTCGAGCGGCGAGAGGTTGCGATTGGAAGAGAGAAACCAGTTGGAGTAAATCTCATCGAAGAAACAGGATCGCACGTGACTCAGAGATATGTATTATATTGATAACCAAAACTATTCCGTCAAAGGATGGAAAAGGAGACATTGAGAGGCGCAAAGGGGAGAAAATAGGCCGTCTGCGCTTCGGTTAGTACGACAAGAGGAAAAGCGGCACGCGATCACAGATCGGACTCGACCGATTCTATTAAGTTCCTCTCTTACCTATAAAGTCCAAATAGTTTCGACAAGCCCTGCTAAGTTAAAAAAATTGTCGGCTCTTTCGTAAACTTGATGTTATTTCTTTTTTTCGGTACTCACATCTCAATTAAATTTAAACCGTTATAAGGAGATGAATTCGGACCGTGTCGCTCATCAAGTGTACCGCATTCTTTTTAAGGAAAAAGTGCGAAAAGTTTGGGAGAAATCGTAAAATAATCGTTCGAATAAAAGTTTCGAAAATGAATCAGACCAACAAACAATTAGATTTAATCAAATCAGCTGCCATTGAGAGAGAGAGGGAGGGAGAGGGAGAGAGAGAGGGAGAGAGAGGGAGAGAGAGAGAGAGAGAGAGAGAGAGAGAGAGAGAGGGAGAGGGGTGGGGGGAGGGAGATATAAAGAGAGATCCAGACTAGATGTTGTACTCTTCCTCCGATTCAAACACTTCATTCGGAGTGGCGGTCTGCAGGACACGCACCTTACACGCCACGTGCTATTCTGTGCGCCCCGCGGGAAATTTCTGTGAAAAGACTGTCCGAGTGTTCGATAATGACCTGACTTTGTAAGCAGCTTTCGTGGGAGGATTGCGATTCTATGTAAAATGACAGAAAATGGTAACTCCGAACGCATTCCGATATTCGCATCAGTAAGATTTCTAAACAATTTCCACGAAATGAGCCAATGTTAGGGAGGGAGGGAGGGAGGGAGAGAGAGAGAGAGGGAGAGGGAGAGAGGGAGGGAGAGGGAGAGAGGGGGAGAGAGGCGGAGAGAGGGGGAGAGAGGCGGAGAGAGGGAGAGAGAGGGAGGGAGAGAGAGGGAGGGAGAGAGAGAGAGGGAGAGAGAGAGAGAGGGAGGCGAGGTAACACAAGCATGGAAACCACGAATTCCAAGTGTTCGGTTTTTAAGTATTTTTACCAAGCACCGAATATTTAAATTAATTAATTAAAAAAAGGTTTTTTAAAAAATAACATATTATGCACTAAAAAGGAAGAAATAAATTTTTATTTATTCCACAGAAATTGTTGTAAATTTTGTTCCTCCTTACCAGCCGAACTCAAGATCGATAAATAAAAATTTATTTTTTCCTTTTTAGTGCATAATATAAAAGTTATTTTTTAAAAAACCTTTTTTTAATTAATTAATTTTTTCTTTTTAGTCTCAAGCAATGAAAATTCACATTCTTCCATGGTTTCTATAGGTAAGGGTGTTAAATTACAAATTTCATCTCTAACTAATTGTTGCTGTAACTAAAAATGTTAATATTCACCCTTCAAGCCCTCTAAACCAGTATGACGTAGCATAATTAAAAGTGTAAGTTAAAAGCTCTATAACAACCCGATACAAACGAATGAACACAACCGAGTAACTACATTTACGAGTGTCGGTATACTTAATTATATGTATGTAAGAAATCGTTGCTCTGTCCCTTACTGGTTCTCAGTTATTAATTATATTAGAAAAAGTGTCAAACTACGAAATAGTTTACTTTGTAGAAATATACGATATAATAAAAAAACTTTTCTTCAGTTTTTCGTATATATATATATATATATATATATATATATATATATATATATATATATTTTGGGCAACTAGGTGTTGAAGGAAACCCAGTGAACACTTACCGGAAGTAGAGCCGCTGGGGTGTTGGAGAGACACATTTGTAGAGGTTAGAGCTTTCGGGATGATCCCTTCGTCAGCACATACAGTAAAACTGTGCTATCCGGCTATTTAGAACCGGCCAGCCTTAGATACCGGCAATTACACAAATACAATGCATTTTGTATTTCTTTTTCTATTTTTTACATACAGTAAAACTCGTTTAATACGTGTTTGAGGGGACCGACTCATTGCTTCGTTATAAGCGTGACTACGTTATATACGAGAAACATGGTTTTTGGCCTATACATCCCATATAAACGTATACACATACAGTAAAACTGTGCTATCCGGCTATTTAGAACCGGCCAGCCTTAGATACCGGCAATTACACAAATACAATGCATTTTGTATTTCTTTTTCTATTTTTTATGAATTTTTGTGTGAATAGTATATGTGTAATACCACAACTTCCACTTTAAAATTTCTTAAAATATAAGATGTATATATTACGTATTTACTCCGTATACTTCTGTGGCTGCCGAGTAAGCATGGCGTTTTCGGTTACGTAAGCCATTTGCATTGTCTAGATGTTTTGGTGTACTTCTACTATTTCCAGTTTTATCGCTTTTTATTATTTAAAAAATTACCCATCCATTGAATATGGCATCAAAATAAATACCTAAAAGCAAGGAACAGGAGAGAAAAGGTTGGTTTAACGCTAACACAAAAGCTGGAGCTGATCAAACGAATTGAAAAAGGAAAAAATACAGCAGCCATAGCAAAAGAATTCAACATCGGATCTTCCACGCTCTACGATATCAAGGCTCAGAAGGCTAAATTAATGAAATTTGTGTCATCTTCTGAGACGAGTAAATCAATTAATAAACATCATACGCGGATGATCAAGTACCTCTAGCAAGAAAGGAAAAGGAACTCCAGAAAATGATAAATAGACTAGTGATAACAGGTAGAAAATACGGTATGGAAATTAATACAGAAAAATCCAAGGTTATGCGAATATCAAGTAAAGAAGAAGAAAATTTGAACATAAGAATTGGAGGAAAGCCATTAGAACAAGTTTCAGATTATAAATACCTTGGAAGCATCATAATGAGAGGAGCAAAATGTACCGAGGAAATCAGAACTAGAATAACAAAAGCAAAAGCCGCTTTCAGAAGAAAGAAACTCCTATTATAACGGGAAATATAAAGCAGGAAATCCGCAAGAGGTTGATAAAATGCTATGTATGGAGTACAGCTTTGTACGGAGCAGAAACATGGACGCTAAGGAAAAATGATATTAAATACTTGGAAAGCTTCGAAATGTGGACATGGAGAAGAATGCTGAAGATAAAATGGACAGATAGGGTGAAAAATGAGGAAGTACTACGAAGAATAGGAGAGAAGCGAACGATTATACAGACTATCAGAAAGAGGAAGGCGAACTGGATTGGGCATTACCTGAGGAGAGAGTGCATGATTAAAGAAGTGCTAGAAGGAAAACTGGATGGAAAAAGAGAAAGAGGAGTATAGGGAGAACCAAGTTTAACCTAGAATAATCACGGACCTGTCAACGGACTATGATGATGATGATATGTGTGTGTGTGTATCGAGTGAGGTTAATATAAAAGTTATTAAAAATTATAAGAATAGAAAAATTTGTTGGCGGTGGTGTATAAACGTAACTTTTCCTAATATAAATTTAGGTTAAGGTCGTAAACATAAATTGGAACCGAAGACTCAATTCGTTGGGAGGAAAAAGGAATGAGAACTGAAAAACGGATATGCCTCGGCCGTGAGCAGTAATTCACACAAAAGAGATTACGATCTCCTTTCACCGCATGAGCCGACCACACCTGTCTTCCGGCAGGATACACGCCCCCTCCCTCGGCCCCCGGAGGTCACCCGTCGCACTTTCATCGACAAGAAAGAAAAGTCTTTCGTGAATCTCTGACACTGCGAACGGCGAGAGCTTTTATTGCCCCACCCGCCCCCCTTCTCGCCCCTCTTCCCGCCCCATCGCGTACCTTATTGCACTCGCCGCTCCACATCGCATGGGCTCTACTTCGTGGCACAGTCACGCGTATGCCGACCGTTAAAGGCATGTGCATGCTCTCGTTCTTCTGCGGCTATACGCAGTGCTTAATTTGTAGCCAAAAAGGAAAGGGAACGCATAACCTAAACACTCATAACAAAACTGAATACATAATGAGATCTATGGTCTTTAATAAATATAAAGTAACTCGGAAAGGGTAAAGTTAAAAAAAAAACAATCTTGTACAAATCAGATGTTGTCATGCAAGAGGGACGTTTATATGTACAGCATTTAAATTCTTCTAACTTAAACATTTTTTATTAATAACATTTTGGAAAATTCCTCCCAAATAAGTGAGGGAACGCGTTACCCCAGAAATTAAGCACTGGCTGTACGAATCTACCCTTCGCGTGAGTTCCGAAGTTTACTCTTTTGTCTTGAAATTATAGAAATGTCACAATTTTCGCGACTCTCGTAGGGATAAACGATTAATTGACAGAGATAACGCAAACCTTGAAAAATCACGATCGGCTGATGAAATTGAAACGGGTTGCTGGATTGAACCACCTGCGCTCATAAAATGAAATTATTAGGCTTTACTCACCAGCGAAGCGGAAGTAGATTAACGCCTAATAACCACTTCCCCTCCGTCCGAATGTTTTACCTCCGAAACTACTTGGCGAACTTTCGTGAAATTCTGGATTTATGACTTGAGGAAAAAGAAACAAGAAAAATGGTCCACATTGCCTAATCAGGAGTGGCACTTTACAGGTAACAAAATATCAACTTTCAGTCAACTCTTAAAATAATACAGATATAAAAAATCTAATGTTGCCAACAGATGATTTTCTCCATGTTTGTGGTACAGATATTTAAATTATTATGAATAGCATTATAAGGCAAAATTATTATTTCGTATCGTAAACGAATACAGTCGTCCTTATTGCCGTAAATTATATTTTGAATATGATTACAGAATTCAACGCTACATGGTGGTGGCGCTCTATACTGGAAATTACGACAAAGTTAAATATCTCCGAAATTGATGGTTATACGAAAATTTGTTTCAAACAAAACCTGGAAGAAATATTATTCTCTACAACTTTGGTCATTACGAAGATTACCAAGGTCATTTTTAAGGAGATATTTGACGGAAACAAAAAAAAACGGATAATTTTTTATAAATAATTGGAAAACAATAACTGTTACGGAAAATTATTTCTAATGAAAGTTGTAGGAAATTACATTCTCTATAACATTTGTATAGAATTGTAAATACATTAATGATGTTTTAACGGAGAAATATCGCAGAAACAGAATCGGGTTTCGAATAAACCTCGACTTTCGGTTAACCGTTATTGTCAAAAAACTAATCAGTTCTTCGTGCTCATGCTAAAGTGTTATATATGAAATTTGGTATCAATATGACAAGTACGTTTTGAGTCAGAGCACCCACAATCACTTTTATCCACACACACACAAAGATATACCGAAAATAACCTAACCTCAAAACGTGTATTTCCACTGAAATGTCGAAGTCGATTTTTACTTTCTCCATACGTACCAATGGGAAAGTTTTGTGATCACGAAAAAAATCGACTTCGAGGTTTCAACGGAAATACACGTTTTGAGGTCCCTAGAACACGTTTAGACTATTTTCGGATAATGTCTGTGTGCGTGTGTGTTTGTGTGTGTGTTATTGTGGGCGCTCTAACTCAAAAACTACGTGCCATATCGTTACCAAACTTCATATATAACACTTTAACATGATCACAAAGAACTGATTAGTTTTTGGACAATAACGGGTAACAGGAAGTAGAGGTTTATTCGAAACCAGATTCGGTGTTTGCGATATTTCTCCGATAATACTTCATTATTATTTTCTCCATACGCAGTAATGGGAAAGTATTGTGTTCACGAAAAAAATTGACTTCGAGATTTCATCGGAAATACACATTTTGAGGTCCCTAGAACACGTTTAGACTATTTTCGGAATGATGTCTGTTTGTGTGTGTGTGTGTGTGTGTTGCATGTGTGTGTATGGGATTGTGGGCGCTCTAACTCAAAAAGTACTTGTCATATCGTTACCAAACTTCATATATAAAACTTTATCATGAGCTCAAAGAAATGATTAGTTTTTGGGCAATAACGGTTAACCGGAAGTCGAGGTTTATTCGAAACCTGATTCTGTTTCTGCGATATTTCTCCGTTAGAACATCATTAATGTATTTACAATTCTATACAAATGTTATAAAGAATGTAATTTCCTATAACTTTCATTAGAAAGAATTTTCCGTAGCAGTTATTGTTTACGAATTATTTATAAAAAATTATCGGTTTTTTCGGTTTCCGTCAAATATCTCCTTAAAAACGTCCTCATTGGTAATCTTCGTGAGGACCAAAGTTGTAGAGAATAATATTCCTTCCAAGTTTTGTATGAAACAAACTTTCGTGGAACCAATCATTTCCTAGATATTTTGCTTTATTCGTACATTTTCAATATACAGCGCCACCACCATGTAGCGGTGGATTCTGTAAACATATTCAAAATATACCTAATTTACGGCAAAAAGGACGACTCTATCATTTAAAGATACGAAATGATAATTTTGCCCCATAATGCTATTGATAATAATTTAAATATCTATACCCCAAATACAGAGAAAGTCATGTGTTGGCCACATCAGATTTTTACTTTCTCCATACGAAGTAATGGGAAAGTATTGTGATCACGAAAAAAATCGACTTCGAGATTTCAACGGAAGTATACGTTTTGAGGTTCCTAGAACACGTTTAGACTATTTTCAGAATGTCTGTGTGTGGATGTAAGTGATTGTGGTCGATCTAACTCAACAAGTACTTGTCAAATTGATACCAAATTTCATATATAACACTTTAGCATGAACAGAAAGAACTGATTAGTTTTTGGTAAATATCGGGTAACCGGAAGTCGAGGTTTATTCGAAACCCGACTCGGTTTTTGCGATATTTCTCCGTGAAAACAGCTTTATTGTATATACAATTCTATACAAAGGCTATAGAGAATGTCATTTCCTACAACTTTCATTCGTTAAAATTTTCGATAGCAGTCACTGTGTAGGAATTATTTATAAAAAATCGGTTTTATCGGGCTCCGTCAAAGATCTCCTTAAAAACGTCGTTATTGGTAATGTTCGTGAGAACCAAAGGTGTAGAGAATAATATTTATTCCAAGTTTTGTTTGAAACAAATTTTCGTAGAACTATCCATTTCGGAGATATTTTGCTTTTTCTTAATTTCGACTATATAGCGCCAATACCATGTAGCGGTGAATTCTGTAAACATATTCAACATATACGTAATTTACGGCAATAAGGACGACTGTATTCTTTTACGATACGAAATGATAATTTTGCCTCATAATGCTATTCATAATAACTAGCTGGACCCGCGCAATATTTGCGCGTTTTTTACTTTCTCCATACGAAGTAATGGGAAAGTATTGCGATCATGAAGAAAATCGACTTCGAGATTTCAACGGAAATACACGTTTTGAGGTCCCTAGAACACGTTTAGACTATTTTCGGAATGATGTCTGTGATTGTGTGACTGCGAGTGTGTATGTGATTGTGGGCGCTCTAACTCAAAAAGTACTTGGATATCGTTACCAAACTTCATATATAAAACTTTATCATGAGCACAAAGAACTGATTAGTTTTTGGGCAATAACGATTGACCGGAAGACGAGGTTTATTCGAAACCCGATTCGGTTTTTGCGATATTTCTCCGCTAAAACATCATTATTGTATATTCAATTCTATACAATGGTTATAGAGAATGTAATTTCCTACAGTTTTCATTTGAAACGATTTTCTATGGGAGTTATTGTTTAGGGGTTATTTATAAATAATCGGTTTTTCGGGGTTCGTCAAATATCTCTTTAAAAACATCCTTATTGGTAATCTTCGTAAGGACCAAAGTTGTAGAGAATAATATTTCTTCCAAGTTTTGTTTGAAACAAATTTTCGTAGAACCATCTATTTCGGAGATATTTCGCTTTATCTTAATACCAGTATATAGCGAACCACCATGTAGCGTTGAATTCTGTAAATATATTCAAATATACCTAATTTACGACAATAAGGACGACTGTATTCGTTTACGATACGAAATAATAATATTGCCTCATAATATTATTCATAATAATTTAAATATCTATACCCCAAATATGGAGAAAGTCATGTGTTGGCCACATCAGATTTTTTTCAATTAATTTATCAAAAAGTAAGGATTGTGTAAAAAAAGTTAATCACAATAACTCACATTTAACTATACTAATGTATTTTCCAGGTATTGGTAAGGTTCGCCGGTTCGAATCTCGCTGAGGGCAAGGCAGCGTTTGCGGATTGACAATTTATTATGCGAAATCAGTAAAAAATCTGCAATTTCAATTTCATATTAGAGAGGAAATTAATGCTACGCAGTAATGTATTGCGTACTTTTTCGTTTCTCATAAAATAACACGTGAAAATCGAATTCTCGACCTGCAGGTTTTCATTCCTTTTGAGATAAAAATAATAAAGTAATGACCTACATTATTCGGTTGTGAAACATTTTGAATGAAAAATTATAAAGTTTCTTATTCTGTTCATCATTTTCCGCATACAGTTAGAAATAGTTCACGTTAAACGTTTAATGCATGTAATACTGGAGTTCAAGTGGAAAATAAAAGGGTAATTGAAATGGTAAGATCAGTTTATAGAGGAATGTAAATAATGGATAATACAACTCCACAGAGGCATATTTTTCTACTTCCATTATCCCAATGAAGAGAAGATAACCAGGTAATGTGTCAAAAAATAACTTATGTCCCTCTTCTCATCTAATTTTAAATTTATGCGTGAGACTATTTGCGTTAATAAGCATTATAGATGTACTAGCATAAGTGCCCGTTGAATTTCAACGGGTTTAATGAATCTAAATTTTCGTTAATGCAACATGTAAAAATCGCAAGAATAAAATTGTCCACTGTTTTGACCATCGAATATTTCTATATTATGTATGTTTATAATTAATTAACTAAAACCTCACAGGAATTCCTTGTGAATAAAATAGTACCTTTCTTTCTACTAAAATAACCACTGTTATTAGTTAATAAATTGATTATAGCATTAGGAATTCAATTTCATTAAATAAGTAGAAATCCGGTTCCAAAAAATTGGTTCAATCTTCAATTGCCTCTGATAATACTTTAAATAGATTTTGGAATATAATGTATGTACCTCAATATCGTTTATCGTTTGCTCAGCACTCTTGCCTTCTCATTTTCCGAAACAACCACTTTCAACAGTTTTAAATGGATTTCAAACTTTGAAGAGAACTTGATTCAATTCAGTTAAAATAACCACATAACAAACTTCTTATTCAAAAGAAAATCCTTTTATTATATGCAATGTTAACCTAGAATTCATTCATTCTGAAAAGTGAATAAAAGTACCAACCATGCACATATATTTCTTTCAACTAAAATAGCCACTCTTAACAGATTTTAATGGATTAATGCATTACCATTTCAATTTCATGAAATAAGCAGAATTCCGGTAACAAAAAAATCTGTTCAATCTTCAATTGCCTCTGATAATACTTTAAATAGACTTTGGAATAAAATGTACCTTAATATCGTTTAGCGTCCGCTCACCACTCTGGACTTCTCAGTTTCCGAAACAACAACTTTCAATAGTTTTAAATTGATTTTTGCTTTGAAATGGTACTTTCCTGTTAACGGGAATACCTCAAAAAATAAACACGTATTGTTGTGATATGTTGTGATAGTTTGTTTGTTAACAATGCGTAACAAATCTCGTTAAGATATTTACGTTGATCCCTTAATGATGAATTTGTGAAGCTTGCCGAGGAGTGAAGAAGAAGCTGTATCTTTGCTTCAAGACCGTGATATTTTATCTAAAGGGCGAATGTGCAAGAAGGGCCATATTATGAAACTTTACTTCTGAGACAGAATATTTTGGAAATGCAACGCGAAAGCCTGTCAGCAGAAGAATTCATGCGGCGACAACATAACAAAGAAATCGACATATTTCCAGCTATTTTAAATGCCATAAAGACATATTGGTCCCCTAGTAACATAAATTTAGATTGTATTAGTAATTACGTTGCTTTTATTAATAAATGTTTCAAAAAAGTGTGATTTTTAAGTAATTCCCCCGTTGTTACGAATTGTTAACAAACAAATACGTCGTAACATATCACAACAATACGTGTTTATTTTTTGAGGTATTCCCGTTAACAGGAAAGTACCCACAATACTTGAGTCAATTCAGTACAACTTCCACTTTACATACTGTAAATTCCAAAGTAACTCCTTTCATAATAGACAATGCTAGCTTCAAATTAATTCATTCTGTAAAGTGAATAAATAAAGTTCTATCTTTAAACTATAATAGCCACTGTTATTAGATTTAAATGGATTATAAGCCTTAGAACTTACTCTGTAATAAATAAGCACCAAAATTCCTTTTATAAAAACAAATCAATTCATTAAAAGATCCACTGTTCTTTCTTCGAAAATTGCCTCTTAACAGTTTTAAATGTCCTTTTAATTTTAATTGAATTTTAATTTATATTCGTTTCCAAACTTCCGCCATTGTTACGAAATTAATTCGAGGAATAACAATATAAATTCGTAAGCACGTATGGTTTACAAAGAAATTAATTTAAGAATGGTTTTTAATTCCAATTTTTCTAAAATGACACTGTCGATACTTAAAATTTTATATATATACGTTAATATACTTATTTTCCACAAAACACGCCAATCTCTCCCCTTCCTTCCTCTCTCTCTCTCTCTCGTACTGAACCTAACAATGATAATGGTCGACATAGCAACATCACGTTAAAATGGCGAGATTTCCACAAAATATGCAAATTAAACGTTTAACATGCAATATTTCCAACTGTGGGCGAAAAAAGACGAACGGAATAAGAAACTTTATAACTTTTTCTTCAAAATGGTTCAAATCCGAAGGTCGTCTGTTAATTTCTTCTAATTTTAATTTCCAAATGAATAAAAACCTGGACGTCGAAAAATCGCGTTTTACATGTTAAGTAACGGGAAATGGAAATGCCTCTCTTGGAGGCGAACCAAGGAATTTTTTCGCGATTTAAATTCGTCATCACCTGAAAGCATCTCTACCAAATTTCGAGTTTCTGTCATTATTATTTCTCGAGTTATTAGCGTTCGCATAGCGTGATCAACCAACCAACCAACGGATGACGGCTATTATTATATAAAATAATATAATGGTTCTACGTACTGAAATGTAAGGCTCCAGCATTCAAACGATGAAATCAAGATTCACCCGCTTTGAATGAATCGTTAGAAACACTTCGCATACGCAGTTAACTGAATAATTATCCGTAAATATTTACTTTTCTATGTATACTAAAGTTTTAAGTATTCTTTTTAGTAACTAGTATTATCGGACTATGCACTCAAGTCGTATGATCATATAGTTCAATTCAATTCCTTCCGATAGCGGTTTCTTTAAGTAAAGGGGCTCTGCCCCTTACCGCTGTCGGGTTTGCACTAGTGAGATTGGTGGCAAAAATAGAGCATACTTTTCTAGCTCTGTTTAAGAGCTTGTGTGATAAGCAGAGGGCGGATTTTGCCCTAAATGCCTTTTCTTTTCCCATGCTCAGAAGTTTAGGCTTATGCTATATAAGTCCATTTTAGGTCATTACGGTGACAATATGCTAATTTTATAGTGCCTACAATTGCCTTTTTCGTTGGTTAGTGCCTATTTCATGGATAAGAGCCTATAAATGCATTTTTGACCGATATTTCTCTGCTTTCAGAGAAAACACGTTTTAAGAACGTATCGGTTTAACTGCTAATAGCGGACATGCAGTTATCTAAGAAGTAAACATTGCATTAGAAGGCTTTTAGAGTTTGTCTTTCGTAAATGTATGCCATGTCAACAGTATAATTTCGTACGCGGACAAGATTTATGGAGCTGTGGTAGAGGCATTCCAAACCGGCCAAATAAAATCGGAATTTATTTCGTCCTGTGATCACGTATCGAATAGCGCAACGAATCTGCAGCAACATTGTTGCATCAAATGCAGTAATGTCGCCCCCTAGTGGAATCGATAGGAACAAAAAATCTGGAGCAAGTCCCCGGTGCAGATGGTCAAGCAGTTTTCGCTAAATTGCAGCGGGTATTCCAGCGAAACCCTGGGTGGAAAGCGATATCAGAGGTTGCAGATGTTTTAGAAGGGGGCAGTACAGTCGCAAATGAAGGCAAAATAAGTGCAAGTGAACTTGGCTCCCCGAAATTTTCCCGTTACTTCCTGTGAAGTTGAAAGAAGTTTTTCCCAGTATAAGAACATTTTAACTGACAAAAGAACAACGCTCTGTATCGAAAACCTGGAAAAATATTTGGTAATTAATTGCAACATAAATCCCGACTGTGACTGATTACCGAAATGGAAATAAAACGATACTTTCACTGCCTATTTTGGTGCCTATTGTAGCTTATTTTGCCTTCTTAAGCGCATATTTTTTCCTATTTTAGTGCCTATTTGCATGCCTTTTTAAAAGGTTTTTAGTGCCTATGGATCCGCCCTTTAGTGATAAGTCTTCCGTCTCTTTTCCACATCCATTCGGGAGAATAACCCATAAGTCGGTCAGAAATCTGCATTTTAAGTCATATTAGAGAGGATATTAATGCTACACAGTAATTGATCACGAACATTTATGTTTATAATTTTCTTTGTTTCTTATTATTGAATAATATGTCCTTTATTTTTTACATAAGAACAAATGCAACCGGTTAATTTGATTTCAATGAAGAGAAGATAACCATGTAATGTGTTAAAAAATAACGTATGTCCCTATTCTCATTTAATTTTAAATTTATGCGCGAGTCTATTTGCGTTAATAAACATTATAGATGTATAATAAAATGGTTCTACTTACAAAGAGAGAAGATTCTAGCATTCAAACGATGAAAGGAAAATTGGGAAGATTCAACTGCTTTGATCAAATCGCTAGAAACACTTCTCATACGAAGTCAACAGAATAATTATACGTAAATATTTATGTTGCTATACATCATTAATTTCGATGCTTAAACAAAAGTGCGAAAGGAATAACGCTTTCATTTCACCTATTTGAAGATTTAATTGGTATTAATTGGATCGGAAGCAACAATGACGGTCGCCCGGAAAGAGTACGAAATATCCGTAAAAATTCGAAAACAATTATGTATTTCTGAAAATCTCGGCAGTGTAACATGTAAACATTGCAAGAATAAGATAGTATAGAGTTTTAGCCGTCGAATAAAGTAAAAACGAAGAAACTCGGTACATATTTACCTATTTTAACGAATGAAGGAAAAAAACCTTGCACCCTGAAAACTCGAAAATCCCGAGTAAACTTATGGGAACATATAATTGTCTCCTGGATTCGAACCCGGGACTTTATGAAAATGAGAATAGTTTTCAATGGACCTCCTATCTTGTAGAAACAAGACGCAGTTTATCACATATCTCTACGACGAACGGCTTCTGAGATACAGGGAGGGACGAACGGACGGACGGACACTTCCAAAATTATATATAGGATTAAAATATCTATACCCCAAATATGGAGAAAGTCATGTGTTGGCCACATCAGATTTTTTTCGTTATCACAATACTTTCCCTATACTACGTATGGAGAAAGTAAAAAGCCTTCAAGCAAAATGTGTAGAATTAGACAAATAGAATATGTTTTGTCGAATACATTTTTATCGAAGAGTAACTGTTTTCAATAAAATCAAACGAGAAAGTCGTCACCCGCTCTGAACTTACAATTAGAGAAATTCAAACATGGACACGTAATTGTTGTCATCGAAAACAATCTTCCAAATATACTATAAATAGGTTTACTTTCCTTTAGTGCGCTTACAGCATGTAGTAAATGAAAGGAAATGGATTATCCACGACGAATAAATAAACTAAAATGCGTTTATTTTCCTTGCATATACACAGCTTTTGTAATAGAAAAGAAATGGATAATTTACGACGAAGAAATTAACTTAAAATGACTAATTTCATATTATGTATGTTTTATTAATTGTGACCGATTATAAAATAAATCGGTAAATTACAGAAGTAATATTTCCTTGAAATAGCCTCCGATATATCATTTTGTAGTGCTTAGACATTAGCCTAAACCAAGGATTCCCAAACTTAACGAAGGCACGGAACTCCTACGTTCAGATATTTTTTTCTCCCGGAACCATAAATAACATAAGAGATAATAAGACAAATTGAAATAAAATTTACTTTATAATCATTGTAATTTGTATTTACATAGTTTATGTATCTTACATTATACAGTTTACATGTGAAGCTCATGTTTCCTGCTTAAAATAAGAGAGGTAAGAACGTATCCTCTGTCTATCGCGGAACCCCATTTAGCTTTTGCGCAGCCTTTAATATATAAGACTAGCAGACCTACGCAGATATTCTGCGTGTAAAGATAGAACCAGAACATCATTGAAAACTTAACAGTGTTATACAGTCTGGGTTGTGTATCTGGATCTGAAATTTCTGCGCAAACAATTTTATCAACATCATCTGAATTGCGGATTTTATCAGCATCTCTTAAAACCAATAAAATATGGGCAAGAGGCAAACCCCTTTTTTGTAATTCTATTACCATTACCATAGCTATAGAAACTCCCAAAACGTGTTTTTTCATTAGACCATCCATCATTTCCTGAAGTTTGATATGGAAATTCAAGTAACATTTTCAATTAATGAAGTATATTAATGATTTTTACAATAATCAGAAGTGTTAAGTAAATATGAAACTCTGGCAACACTTTAACAATAGTTAAGAGTAACATGGCCATGCACGATGAGCTTGTAATGGGTTTCATAATGATTAACTTTAGTTATAATCTATTATAGCCCCAGTATTGGTTTCGTAACCTAACAGAAACAGTTGATAATCATCCCATTTGGTCAATACAAAATCTACAGCTTGAGTGCGGAGTTGTGATGTTCCACAGTACCAAACAAATGTATGGAAACAGAATTAAACAAAGAATTTCCATCGCCTAGAATAGAAATTGTACTAAACACTGTATTTTCATAAGTAAATCTCTCATAAGATACACCTCCCTCAATTGCATTGCTCTTTTTTACCACCTTTCGTTTCTTTTGAGATTCTTTTCTTCCAGTTAAGCTTCGTTTTCGTCTCGGGGCCATTATATACTTACAAAGAAAAACTAAAAACAATTTTAACTTATTAAATCCAACCAAATAAACAAATTTGTATCTGAAAATTCCAATATACTATGTCATTTCTTTTTATATAACAATCAATGCAACCGTTTATGTAGATTATCAATGAAGAGAAGATAACCATGTAATATGTTAACAAAAATAACGTATGTCCCTATTCTCATTTAATTTTAAATTTATGCGTGAGCCTATTTGCGTTAATAAGCAGTACATATGTATAATATAATAATGGTTCTACTTACAAAGAGATAAGATTCTAGCATTCAAACGATGAAAGGAAGATTCAACTGCTTAGAAATGCTTCCCATACGCATTTGCCCGCAGTTAACTGAATAAATATCCGTAAATATTTATGTTGCTATGTATAAATGTTGACAATGTTACAGCAATAATTTCGATGCTTAAAAGTGAGAAGCGAATTCTTTCACGTATTTGAAGGTATAATTGATAGTAATTGAATCGGAGGCAACATTGACGGTCGCCTTGGCAACGCCCGGAAAGAGTACGAAATATCCGTAAAAATTCGAAAACAATTGCGTGTTTCTGAATGATTCGACCGTGTAACACGTAAACATCGGAAGAATAAGATAGTATAGAGTTTTAGCTGTCGAATAAAGCAAAAACGAAGAAAATCGGTCCATATCTACGTGTTTTAAGGAACGAAGGAAAAAAATCTTGCTCTGAAAAATGGAAAATCCCGTGTAAACTTATGGGAAAATATAATTGTCTCCTGGATTCGAACCGTCGCATTTTCTCGAAATCTGAATGAGAACGGACAAATCTACACGGAATTTGCATACGACGTGTGAAAACCGCGTCTCTCTAGCTGTCGTAGTTGTCGAGTTATGACTGGAATTATGTGAATGCCAGGCGGCCACATAGACATCGACGGATTTTAATATATATCTTTTTTGACATGATAACATAAACAGTAAAGAACGCCTCTGGATACACTGTGCATTCCGACATGAAGCACACCTTTTCAATCTTATTTCGTCATTCAGCAGTTATATTTATTAATGTTGTTTCTGAAATCGCTATTCGATATATATTTTCCATTGATAGTTTATAAACTACAATATGCCATCAAATGTCATATAAGAAGGGAGTACATGTGTCAGTTAAAGGCATCATTTACATTTGCATTTAGCATTTCAGGATTTAATACCTATCTCCTATATATTTATAAAAGTTTGTTTGTTTATTTGTGCATCTATACATTTCCACACCGTTAAAGTTAGAGTAATCAAACTTTCAACAGATACTTTCTTCACAAATAGAAAGGCCGTAGTCTACTTTTTAATCCCAAACGTTTTATATTAATTGTACAAAAAGCAAAATAACTTCGTATGCTAATGCTAATGGCAGCCCATTTTCTGTCGGTTCCTTTATGCACGCCCACAATCAACCGATTCCAACCAAATTTTGCAGGATAGTAGGGGGCACTAAAGGGAAGGTCGACGCGGGGTTTTAGTGTTTGTATGTCCGCTTCATTCAAAATGGCGGTCGATTTAAACATTAAACTACGCGTATTTTCCCAAGTCCTACTATTGATTTGAATCAAATTTGGTGTAAATGTGCAGGGCTCCCAGAAATAATTCATACGTGGTTTTTGTTTCTCTCTTCCCGTTTCAATTCAATACGGCAGCCGAAAGAATTATTAAATACCATGTATCATCTAGAATTCCGATCGGATTTGAAGCAAATTTCCCCGGGCAACGCCGGGTATTTCTGCTAGTAATGAATAAGTAGGTGGATTAAGCTGATATAATATATTGTAATATAATACACTGCTTAAAAATGGTACTACATTTACCGCTGTTAAAGGTATTGGTGTGTTGTAAATTACACGGGAAAATTGCTAACGTTTACCACAGTTTCCAATATAGAATCAAGCTCTTTAGGATAGGTTCAATCGCTTGGAACAAAACCGTAAGATTATTTATTACAATTATTGATATCTGAATAAGAACAACGTGGTAGTCGAGAATGCGCAGTTAGTTAGTCCAAGCATTTAATATTTCGTAATTAATTCGCCTTCATGGCCCAAAGGGCCGACAACCGAAGGGCAGGCAAGAGTCAAAGGGCGGATAATACGGATGGGATGACAATATACTTTAATGGCTAATTAGGTGAGGAAGAAGGTTTAGAGATTAAGAACCTGAAATATTTCACCAAAATTTACAGTAGGAATCAATAAAAAAAAGTATTTAAAACTCGATTTGAAATTCGTTTTTTTCAGCGAACGTCATAATATGAGAAAATAAAGACGAATAGTTCAAAACTAAAATTCAAAGTTAATTTTTCGAATCTAATATTTTCACCTTAAATGACTACCGGTTTCAACTTGAATGGCTTCAAACCATTAAAACCCTTTTAAAAACCAATATTATAATTTTAAAATGTGTTAGTGTAAATAAATGTTGTCGCAGCCCTTTGGTTGTCGGTCCTTGGTTCGGGTCCCCACCTTCACTTATCGACGGCTTTTGCTTAGGAGTAATATAATTCTCATATGTTTCTCTCTCTCAGACTTTCCTACCTTTCCCAATGAAAGAACTGTAAGTTTCTTCGCGCAAAGAATCCTCGGGTATTTTAAATTTAAATTTGATTATTACTACGAATGACGATGAGATCTTGGTATTTCAACCCCTTTTTGGGAAAAGACGACCGAATTGAATTCTCTTCCTAATACGTACAAGGTTTAAATCAAATCCAATCCAATTGCCTGAAAATTTTCAAGCAATTAGTCAATATGAATTAGATTGCCAAAACCTTTTCCCTTAGTGCAGCGGTCGGGAACAAAAAAGAGCCATTTTTTCTTGTTTTCTGCCTCATTCCAAAAAACTTGAGAGCCACACAGTTAAAATCTGTATGATTTTTTATTTATAGATTCGAGTGAGGACTCCCGATTTACGATATCAAAAACTTTGAACGGAGAGGGAAGGTTTCCGAAACATGAGGGCGGATTGCAATAAGCATGTTTTCATGGCTGATAAATGTTAGGGAGTGTTTAGCTAACTTCTAAAGGTGCTTGCAGGCCGAAACTGTGTGTTCGCGAGCAGTTCGCGTACAGTTCGCGAACAATCCGTCCACACCAAAAAACTAATGTGTTCGCGAACAGTTCGTGGAAAGTTTTGCCACAGTTGACTAAAGCATGCAGTAGAGCAAAAGATGTCAAGCGAGGAAGACGATATTTCGATCGCCAGTGCCAGTTTTCTTTTTCTAAAAATGATTTTCGATCGAAAGACATAACGTTAAAAAAGATAGTGGCAGAGAACCATGCCAAATATAGTGGAAGTGATTCGCTTAATGATTTTAATTGTACGAGAGCAAATGATTTAGAAAAATTACTTGGTATGATAGGTCCAATGGTTGGGAAACGGGACACTAACTACCGAAAAGCTGTGTCAGTGAAGGAGAGTTTAGCGATCGCAATGCGTTTTCTAGCGAGTGGTGATTCCTACACTATCCTACGTACTTATTTAAAGTTTCGAAGCAAGCTATATCAACCATCGTCCCTGAAGTATGTCAAGATTGTGCACAGGTAAAACTATAAGTTTTATGTAAATTTTAAGATTTAAGTGGGGTAGTTGCCCCATTAATTTACCAGTACGGTACCCAATAGTGGACCAATATAAAACGCTGCCAATTTTTAAGATTTTACCTTGCTAGAAATGAAATTTGATTAGGTATACTATTAAAACAAATTGAATTTGAAACTTTTCCAATTGATTCATGAGCGATTTATACATACCATTACAAAGAGTATAAAATGTAAGACTGGATTGCAAAAATCCCTCGCATAAATTTCGAAACTTTATTTTATTTTGGAAAAATTGCCAAGCCTTCGATTTTTCCAACACTGAATTTCTCCTCAATTGCTCAGGTAATAGTGCATCCACCTTAGTAAGTTTAAGCCAAGTAGTGTTAAGTTCAGACAGTACTTATTATATAAATTTTACACTGTAGTGTTAGGAATTTAAAAGAGGAAAAGCTTTTGGAAAAAGTATTTTCAATTTTATAAAAGTTTGAAATGCAAATTAATATTATAAGATTTACATGGAAAATGTTAGGAAAACCACTATTTTCTTGTAAAAGAGAAAACATCGCAAAAATTCCTCAAAAGTTTTTCAGGCAAACATTTTCACAGAATAATCATGGAAGATTAAACTCGGAAATTACAACTGTGTATAACCTTTTCACGTCGTAATTCACCCATATCGAAGTCACCAGTGTCAGTCAAGTATTCTGCCATCGGCGATAGTGCTGTGGTAGGGGTGGTTGCAAACAGATTAAGTAGAAGCCGCTGAATCGTAGGAGTATGTTGTTGATGCTGCACTACGGTTCTCGAATTGTGCATAAAGCATCTTCATTTCAGCTTCATGAAGGATATTATTAATTTGATGTTCCACTTCTGCTCGAGTAATAGGATCAAGTTTCCTTAACTTCATAGCAATATGCTCGCAGTAAACAGAACAGGCATCCCTTATAGTAGTCTCTACGTTTTTCTGATGTATCCTACAAAATGTTGTATACATCTGTCGCTTGAGAATCGGTTACTGAAGATGTCTTCTTCAGCCTTTTAGGTTGAGGCTTTTTTGGAGATACAAATATTTTAGTATTTACTTCAGCTGCTTTTCTTTTAACTCGTGGCTCAGTTTCTTTTTATTTCTCTCCTAACATGCTTTCTTCAGGATCTACAACATTCTCGGAGTTTGTAAAGTCAGTTTCACCATTGTCCTCAGAATTATTGTCCTTTGTTTTTGATTCTTCAGGTCCCTGCAAAAAATGGCCATTAACACATCCGATTAGTACATTATTATTAATAATAGGTAATAATTTTTGGTTGCAGATGCCTGAGTCCTCACAAGAGTGGCTGGAAGTCGCAGCCGAGTATGAGAAGCTATGGAGTTCCCCACATTGTGTGGGTACCATCGATGGAAAACACATTTTGTTGCAAGTGCCCGTAAATAGTGGAAGCGAATATTTCAACTACAAGGGCACTTTCAGTTCAGTTCTGATAGCAGCAGCTGATGCACATTATTCATTCCTGTTTGCAAACGCAGGATGTCAAGGGAGGATTTCTAATGGTGGTGTCTTCAAAAACACCGCCCTATGCGTCAAAATGGACAGCCTCCTTCGCCTTTACAAGGGCAGCGAAAAAATATATGTCTTTGTCGCCGATGACGCTATTGCTCTCCAACAAAATGTAATGAAGCTATACTCCGGTACAGATTTAAGGGGATCTCCAAAACGAGCTTATAACTAGAGGTTGTGCAGGGCTCGCAGGGTGGTGGAAAATACGTTTGGGCTTCTGTCAGCCGTGTTTCGAGTTCTCCGAAGACCACTACTTTTAGAATACAGGAAATTTATATCTATAACACTTGCTTGCGTCTGTCTTCATAACTTTTTGAGGAAAAGCATATCGTCACGACAGTTGTATTCTCCAGAATACATTTTCGATGCTGGGAACCTTTCAACCGGAGAAATTACTGAGCGATCTTGGAGGAGACAAACACGGGATCAAAGTTCATTCCTTAACCTGACAAAAATTGGCCGTAAATCGTCAACAACGGCCCAAGAAATTAGGCAGCAATTTACGGATTACTTTTCTAGAGTGTTCCGTGGCAAGCTAACTTTGAGTAATTTGAGTGATATGACTACACAAATACATAACTAAAAAGTATAATGTATTACTTTGTAGTAATCAACATGTACAAATAAATGCTTTATATACCTGCATTTTGCTCGTTTCTGTAGTATCATTAGGTGTATTTTTGTCGTGTAGAAACGATAAATTTTTGAACCCGAACCATACTTCTTTCTCTACATCGTCGGCTCCCATGCCAGATTTCTTCATATTGAATGCCTTGGCCTGAGCCAATCGGTATTGCGCAAGAATGACACCTAGTTTACGCTCAACTTCCTCCGGAGTCACCTTCAGTGCTACAGATATCTGTTGTATGGAATCCTTCCTCGAGTTGATATTTTTGTAATTACAGCTTCTGTAATCACATAAGTTGGGATGCCGGCGGTACTCTTCGATTAGGTTCACAATATCTTCCTCAGACCATTCCATATCTGTCACTAGAACTAAACACAAAACGAAGCGTACTGAACCACGTCCAGACTAGAACTGGAGTTCGAGAACGGGCCCTTTGATGTACCGCTACTTGAGCGAACCCTGTCAGAGCTCGCGAGCTCCTCTTGGCCCGTCGTCCACACCGAGTTCGCGAACAGCTCGCGAGCTTGGTGTGTACGCGCCTTAAGGAGCCACAAATATGTACTCAAGGAGCCACGTGTATCTCCGGAGCCGCAGGTTGCCGATCCCTGCCTTAGTGGTATCGTACTTACACTCATTTCTCTCTCTTTTATCCAAACAATATTATCCAATCAAATCTAACTCTTCCGCAAAGAATTAGGTTGATTTAGAAATTAAACAGTAATTTCCTTTCAGCTGATACAACTGATCCAACGCAAGTTATACTTTTTGTGAGAATGATGTTTAAGGATTTTTCAAAGGAGAGCCTCACACCTAACATGATGTTAGATAAGAACAAGAGTTCAAGACATTTCCGCCAGTTTGAAAGACTTAATCTTTGATAATTCAATTTCCACGAAAAGACTTGTTTCAAATGGTAGGTTTGACGTGAGGCGTAGAGCGAGAATTTTGAATATCAGAAAACAAACTGCGGACGTGACACTGAATCCCTGTTTATTATGTACCGACTCAAGGTGATAGACACAAAGTTTTCAGAATACTAAGTACTATATTATGTAACTTGTACAATCCATTTTTTCAATTATTCCTATATTATTTAATTTCCGCGGATATAGTTAATAATTAATCCGGTAATACGGCTAACCGCCCGTGTTCCTGTAACAGAAGTGCGCGTGGAAATAGGCGTAACACTCATTAGCCGTGTGAACGGTCCCTAATACTCCGATGTAGTGCTTTCAAACGAGCAATGACAAAACCGGTTATAAGCGCGTACGAAATGCGCTCGTGTAAAACGGGACTAAAGGGCCCCTCACACGATCCTTCTTACTCACGGTTATCTGCGCAGTCATGCGAAGGTAAGATGGAGCACGTTTGGAGGAAAAGCAAAAAAGTAGCAGTGCTAGGCTCGGCTAGAAGCGAATTTTTCGTCTGTGTATAGACAAACTGCAGGCAAATACTATCGTGTGTAGGACGATTTCATAGAACACTATCGACATATTCCCTGTCTTTGGAAGATGAAATGCGAAGACTAATCAGATTTTTTAAAAACCTCTGCCCTAGGTCAAACCAGAACATTAGAATAATTTTCAACAAAATTATAAAAAATTATAAAATGCTAAATAATGATTCATTAGTTTAAAATGTTGAAATGTTAAAAGTGGATTTTTAAAATCAAATTAATGTTGACTTTTGAGAGAACAGAAAGTTTTATATAAAATTAAAAACTAGACAAGTAGCACAAAATGGGAGGAATTCATACAAAGTATTACTGTTACTGATTTTCTTAGTATTTGCTTCATTCGACGGATGAAATTGTACACCATCTTATTCTTGCGATGTCTACATGTTACACGGTCGAAGCTTTCAGAAATACGAAACTGTTTTCGAAATTTTTCTGATATATCGTAGTCTTTCCGGACGTTGTCAACGTGACCATTATTGTTTCATCCGATTCAATTCGTGTCAATTAAATGTTCAAATATGTGAAACTAGCAGAATTTCCCGTTGAATTTCAACGGATTTAGTGAAGCTACTACAGCACAACATACAAAATCTTTAAAATACCTATATAGTAGATACTTTTTAAATTACAATTAACTTTTCTTAACAATCACATTTGCTTGTAACAATCCGTTTCCGAACGTATTGCATTCAAATATAACAATAATAGTATTTCCTATAATATATATCACTTTCCCCAAATCAAGCTTCATTTCTTCTGTAATTATGCCTATGAATTGTTTACGTTTATGTCTTGTAAGCAAGAAAACCGTGAAAAAGCAACGTACAGTTGTCCATGATTGAACACTGACTGGTAAATGTACACCAGATACGTGAGCCTATTTACGTTATTAAACATTATAATGTAGAATATAATTATTTTACTTACAAAAATGTAAGATTCCAGTAAGTATTCAATAAACGAAAGAAGGTCCAATTACTTTCAACAATGAGTAATAATTAGTATCTATTTACGTTGCTATCCATATAGATCGATAGTCTCGTTGCTTAAACAAAAGTGCGAAGCGAATAACACTAAACTTCCGTCTATTTGTAAGCTTCATTGAAGCTAACTGAATCGGAGACAACAATGACGGCCGCCTTGGCAACGCCCGGAAAGTGTACGAAAAATCCAAAAAATTTCGAATCAAATAGCGTATTTCTGAAAACTTCGACCGTGTAACATTTAAACTTCGCAGGAATAAGATAGTATAGAGTTTTATTCGTCGAATCAATCAAAAACGAAAAAAATCGGTCCATATTTACATATTTTTATGCTTGAAGAAAGAATACCTTGCAAGACAAGAAATGGATTCATACGTGTTATCTTATGGAAAAATGTTAATCCCCTATACTGGCAGCACTGATTAATCCTGGTTGACCAAACCTTGACCATTCACTAAGTTCGGATGTAAGGAAGAATCGTACCAAACATGGTTATTCTAGCTTTTATCGTTTAGGAGGAGTTCCATGAACAAACACACAAACACACGCTTCAAACTATATTATAGTTACTTTTTCCCGCTTAGAAGACAGCTTGAGAAAATTATACATATTAAAACTTCTCCTCTCCTTTCTGTAAACTACATTAGGAGTCTTGAAATAAAGTGGAAAGAACACGAAACGAACCAATACGAAAACTACAAAAACCACCAAGAAAAAAGAAATGAATTAAACGCAAACCAATACCCGGTAGAAAAGGATGTAAACCGACAAATAAATAATCGTGGAACATAAATTAAGATTACCTACAACCAAAGAATATAAGTTCAATGTAAAAACCACCAAGAAAAAAGAAATGAATTAATCTGTAACCAATAGCCGGCATAAAAGGTGTAAACCGACAAATAGGTAATCAAGGAACAAAAATCAAGAGCACAACCAAACAATATAAACATAGACTACAAAATGAACAACTAAGAACGAAAACAAACAAAGAACACAAAAAATGGACACGAAACGAAAGCAAATGAAAACAACAAACTAACCAAAACCAACCAACGAATAATCTCCTAAAGCTCAATGTCTCTGATGATGGCGACTGACGCTTTCTATTCAGTTGCTAAATAAACTACCAACAATCACAAAATAGCGTCTCGTAGTGATGAGTAAATATTGATTACGCGGAATATGAGTTTGTACGTCAACATAATAACAGGAGAAACTAAATAAGAATACCTATTATTACTCTAAATAGATATAAAATTATTGATCTTAATTGTGTTTTCCATCGTCATTAATTGAATAATAGATTGAGATGTTCGAACGAATCGATTTTAAATAATGTAGTAAAATGTTTTACTTTTCTAACGTAATTAATTCCGTGAGTGTAGGTATCGGTAGTGTTTACATTTTACCCATGGAACCGCAGACAGGAATTCTTAATTTTAGTTCAGAAGACATAATAAATTCAACAAAAGTATTATTCAAATAAAATCTTTCGAAATTCACTGCGTTACGTGTTCAAAATGTTAATCTAATTTAGTTCTCGTATTAAAATAACAATTACTCAAGAGTGAACCTTATTTCCAATTGATAAAACTCTCTTTTAATTCAAAACGATTTTATATATTACCAAAAAGTATCTAATTATTATTGAAACGCTAAATGGATGAGCATAGGAAAAAACTTGCATGTTAGCATGAAATGCTCAATTCAGTTTTTATTGATAAACTGATAAAACAAAACACAAAAACTTTAACGTAGTAATTTAATCATATATCTTCAGTAATTTTCACTTAAACAAAATATGAAATAAAATAAGACAAAAGGCATATAAAAACAATTTTACTTATATCCAAACATACCTATAATGCGAATGACACGATTACAGAAAAAGAAACAGTTCACTAGTTTATTCGCAGAATTAACCTGTGTATAGAAGACCATAGATAATGAAAGAAAAACATACAATCAAATCAGAAGATATTAAATGAGTATTTCATCAACTATTTCTACGTTTACGATATGTTTATAGTTCAAACGTAATTTGTTTACATCGGTTGCTAAGTATATCTAAATGCTGAGCAATAATGAAAAATAAGATTTTCCCTTCAATTCGTCTTATTTGATCTGTAAGCCCCTCTTTTAAAAAATTATTCCAAAAGGGGAGATAATTTACCACAAAAAAGTCTGCGATATATATGTAAGGAGTTAAAAATTCGAGATATTTACGAAAAATTTTAAAATGAAATCCCATATAAACGAAAATATTTTATTATAATTAAATAGTACACCGAATCGGTTTAAAAACCTTACTACACCACCGTACACATGATAACGGTTAATATGACACCTTCCTCTTTTTTCTGCGTGTTGTAGTTTCTGATTGTGAGCCTTAGCAGAACATACATACATACATACATACGACACCTTACTTTATAGATATGTATAGATTGAAAGTGACAAATATCAAATTTGAACTTCCTAAGTTAATTTACTCGAGAGTTATCGTCGAAAAACCAAATCGATGCCCCCCAAACCCCCACTTAAAATTTTTTTTCAGATACACCACATAGCCTATATTTTAAGCTGGATCAGTCTAAAGATACGCTGCAAGTTTCATAAAAATTCGACCAGCCGTTTTTGCGTGATGCGGTAACAAACAAACAGACAGACAACAATTCTGCAAACCGGTTCAAACGTCTTCTTGTGATGCAAAACACATAAAAAGTAAAATCCTGACAAAAAACAAATATACAGATAGAGGTTACAATTTTATTAATATAGTTGTACTATTATATGTACCATATTATTTTCATGAGCGTTTTCTGGATCGTGAGTAATTTAATAGCCAGAGTTATTAAATGCTATTTATACAGGACTTTCAATTCGGGTTTTCGGGAATCCTCCCGATTGACGGAAATATTAGGAACACACATACCAATATTATGTGGTGTTTTAGGTTTCATAAAGGAGTTGGTGAAGTGAAAATAGGATGAATATGAAAAGTTATGTTATTGCAAAACGAATAGAGAAGGATATAAATTATCATTGCAGAGGCATTTTAATATAGTAAATTCGTTTTCTACGTAATCTTTGCTAAGTGATGATAAACAATTTACGTTAAATGTTGTCTATCGTGAAATTTTCTTAGAAAAAATTAAATTAAATAAATTATAATAAATTTAAATAAAATGAGTCAAAAAATTTATTTCTTTTTATCTGTGTATCACGCAGTCAAGTGATTTAAATAAGCTTCTAGCAAAAGAATGGGAAATGGGAAAATGGCCCCTTCTTACACTAGTTATACATTATTTTGGTAGCGGTCCATTTACTTTAAAATTCTCTCTCCTCCAGCTATGCCTTATACCTCTCCATTTATATGCCCCTTAGCTAGGGTTACCAACCCTCCCGGATTCGCTGGGAGTCTCCCGGAATAGGGCAAGATTCCAGAAATTCTCCCAACTCCCGGATTGAGGCCCTTTTCTCCCCTTTTCACTTAACAATGTAATCGCAATGCGGGTTACATATGTATCTGACCTAACAATGCTGTTGAAGAGTTGGCAACAATGGACTGGGTGGGTCGCAAACATCTTTATACTTAAAATGACTGCACGTGCATTACAAAAATAGAGGGACTCAACATGTGTATACAATTTAACAAGTGCGTAAAGCGGGAGTTGGGAGACAGCTCAACTAAGGTTCACGCAACAGCGAAAGAGTATTGAAATCCGTGCCTGCTAGAGCTAATATGTGCATGTAGTATAATGCAGTCAGTAAGACTGACTACAGAAGAGGTAGGTATGTGTGTTTTTGAATGATATCAGAGATGTTTTTAGTTCTTTGCTCCAACTCGGCAGACCTCCTGGTGAGTACATTGGCATTTTTATACATACAAATAGATTTTCATCGCATGACTAGTGGAAAACGTAAATAAATTATTAAAAAAATCGCTTTTAACTTCCTGCCCTCTCACATCCAGGATTTTGGTTGGCACGCCAACGAAAGGCGAAAACCAATCAAAGCATTAATCGTACTGATTTAGTGCCGCAAAAACATTTGTGTTATTTAGTTAACTATTGTAAACATTAGTTATACAGTTACAAATTTCAATCTCTTATGTCTTGATCACGAATTTAATTTATTTGGCACGCAAAAAAATTAAGGACTTTTTGTGTCACGCGAGGCGGAAAAGATTTGACCATTTCAGTAATATTGGCACGCGGGCAATCACTGTCATAGATAATCATACAAGATCGAAATATGAAGAATTGGCTAGCGTCTATACAGTACTATAAAAATAAAATACGATAAACTACTCGTTATATGTTTTCTCATAAAAAATATAAGTTTCATGGTTCGCTTAAGAGTTTTTTCAGATTTGAGAAACATCTCCCGGAATTTCCAACTTATGAAGCGGAAATCTCCCGTAATCAACTCCTCACGAGTTGGCAACCGTATCCTTAGCTCAACTCTCCCTTGTCTGCACCTTACCCACATTTTCTAAATTTCTAATTTGGAACAGGTCTCATTCCTGTGACTGTAATGTCGATCCCAATCCTCCAACCAAAGGCCCTTCTAATCAGCAGTGGCCCGAGATATTTCGGCACCCAGGGCGAGAATACCTTTCAACGCCCCTTCAGATCATTTAAAGCAGATATTTAAGCGTTCATGTCAATTGCTTTATTGCTGCCGCCCGGATCGCCAGCACCTCGGGTCGGCACTCCTCGTCCTTTCATAAAATAACCGGCTGCTCTTCCTATTCTTATCCTGATATATTGGCATCTCTCACTGTCACCAGTGAAAATGTAATACACACAAATACTACGCTTGTCCCAGCCTTTTCTAACGAAATTCAGCATCAAATTAAAAATTTTATTTTCTACTAATAACAAGCTTTAGAACTTACGAAGATAAGGAGAAAAATCTTGGCCATAATCGGGAAACGGACTTAGCTGTCGAATTGACTGAGGAAATGGATATCGAGAAGTCTTAATTTTTAATGACACTGTGCAATCACATGGAATCATCTTCAGTTTCTCTCCAAACTTCTTTTATAAGGGCCAAATCGTCTTCAAAAACAGCTGCTGTCATCCTGTAGTCTCTATTGTCACTACTATATTGTCTATAGTCTCTATTACACAGAAACGGACTGCAAACTTTATGTTGACCATTCACGGGAAGTTCTCTTTACTAATCCCGTCAATTAGAATGTTTTGTAGAACTGTTCGCCAATAATTCAGTTTCTTTCCATCGAGAGATTTTGAAAAATCTTGCAGCGACTGAGAGGTCTTCAGCGTCGCCTCCTCCGTTGAAAAAGATCTCTGGAGTCAATAATTTCGGCATTCCTCGTCCTATCTGTTATCGCTATCTTGCTTCTTGGCGTTTATTTCTAACTCAGATATACATATGTTACTTTTAAGGATTCCCCTACCAAACGCCACCTTTCCGAAACAATTTTGCATGATTGCAGGCTTTGGTAGAGGGGTGGTTAACGTGTTTGGTTCTACTAGCGTTGCGGGTTCGAATCCTGCCCAGGGCACGGACGTATGAGTTCATCTCCGTTAGTGTTATTGTGCTCGTTGTACAAGGTCCTCAATTTCTGTATGTGAACTAGTTAAAAATAAATCTAAATAAATGATTGGTGGTTAGTGCTTCTTAAATTCGAAAGCGGGATCATCGAAATATCATTTCTTTTCTCTGTCAACTATTCCATTTCCGCCTCTCGCTCGATCCTCCCCTGCTTCTGTGTGATCGCAACGGATTCTTAGGGAAATAATAGCGCGATCCGACGCTGCGGCGAGGGATCGCTCACTATATCTATCTATCTATAGTTTACCCTGCAAGCCACCGCAATGGTGTGTGGCAGGGGGTGCAATAGCACCAAGGTAAAGCGCATAATAATGTATATTATCATTCTACGTCGGCTGATTTCTTTTCGTAACTTCTGTTCTGCTCAGCTATCGTTCTAGGGAAAAACGAGCCTTTATACCTCTCAGTCCTACAGGCTATCTCTCTTATTTTACGAGGATGGTCCGTTCTACCAATATAAGTTGGCGCTCTTATTATTTCTTCGACATCGCTGGAGAATATATGCGTTCTAAATCTTTCGAGAAGTTTTAACCTAGTGCGTGATCGGCGCTCAGCTAGTGATTCCCATCCTAAGTCCTGTATCAAGGCTGTAACACTATTGTTTCTATCGTAACAATTTTTGACGAATCTAGCGGCTTTTCGCTGCACTCTTTCTAACTCTGAGATTGATCCTTTCACGTACGGATCCCATATGCTCGACGCGTACTCTAATAGCGGTCTTACTAACGAGAAGTAACATGTCTCTTTGACTTTTTCCTCACTTTTACCTACTATGCGTTTGATGAATCCTAGTTTCTGTTTAGCCTTCCCGCATATATTTCGTATGTGCATATCCCACGAGAGGTTGCTTGTTAAAGTAACGCCTAAGTATTTGACGGAATCGGCTAGTTTTAGCTGGACGCCTTCAACAGTGTAATTCGTCGTGTCAATGTTTTTGTTTCCCCAGAATCTCATAAAGGAACACTTTCCTAAGTTCAATTCTAACTGCCACTCTTTACACCACTCGAGAATTGCATTTAAGTCGTCAGAAAGTAATAATTGATCATTAGGACTGTTAATCTCTCTGTAAACTACTGTATCATCCGCGAATAACTTGATTTTACTTTTAATAACCTTATCTAAGTCGTTTATGTATAAAAGGAATAGTAGGGGGCCGATTACACTTCCCTGTGGAACGCCTGAGGCTACGCTGACTGAATCTGATTTAAATCCATCTATAACTAGCAAATCATCGGCAGCAGCATGGACCCCCAGGCGACGCAGGGCTTCAAAAGAGGCATAGAGAAAGCGGGTCGAAAGGAGTGGTGAATGGTACGCGAGAACGCCGTATTCTGGAGCCCTGATCACCGGCATCCGCCCCTCCCACCCCCACCCGGGCTACGCCCCCGTGATGACCGTCAGACAGCCAATCCTCTTTCCCATTTCCCCGAAGTCGACCCTTTCGCTGAAGGAAATTCATTATGTGGCTATTACGAAGTATTTCGAAAGAGGAATCGTATAAAAAATTACAAATTAAAAAATTAATAGATGCATAAGGAGAAATAAATGTATACCAGACGCAGTTTACATCTCTGAGAAATTGACAATGAGTTGTAAAATCCGACTCGAAAGGATAATTATTCCGGTTGTGCGTGCCATACTGCATCGGCACGAAATCATTTACTCCGCGACTCGATCGAGAATATGAGCAGTAGATACTGAATTAACATTTATTGACTGGAAAGCGACCATCAATCGCCAAATAACTGCATACGTCACCGGCACAGAGGTGAAAATACCTTAAATAGCACCAATTTGTCTATACTTAATGGACGCCATTGGCGTAACTGCCGCTTTGGCAGCCAGGGCGACGTCCGGGGGCCCACACTTCACGAAGGACAACAAGATACTGAATGTTGATAACGTAACGTTAAGAGTTATTAGGAAATCTTACAGTAGGTGCATGACAGTTTTGATCCATTTTTCTTACTCTTGTGGGGCTGTATGCCACCGAAATTCAAGTATGATAAGACCATGATAAGAGAATAAAAACACAAGCGATCCAAAGTAAGCAATATATGAATATTTGAAGGGGATAAAGAGCAAAAAAGAGGAAAAACAATGGGTCAAGATAAGAAAAAGCCTGGTATATTTTTCTTATAAATCTTATTTTTCTTATATATTTCAATGTTCCTGATTGTGAGCACACTTTTAATCCGGGCGACTCCTGAAACCACAGAATTCATTCACTTAAAAATATTATCCTGGGGGATAGTGCAGTTGTTGCTGCGCCAGTAATGTAAGCTCATGCACGGAAATACCCTATAAGTAAAATTATTATCAGTAGCAAAACGAGCACATAGGTCGATAACCACGGCAGGATTGGAAGCTATTCCTTTAGTAAGAGAGAGTAATTATGCCCCTGAGTATATGGGATTTTGATTTGACAACAATGCCGGCCGGGTTAGTCTGGTAGGCAGTGTGGCTGCCTTCTAACGCAAAGGTCGCGGGTTCGAATCCCGCTTCGGACATGGCTGTTGTGATTTGTCTTGAGTTTTCCCCCCACCTGCAGACAAGCTTTGGCTTTGCGGGGAAGGTATCATTAAAAATAGAATATATCTTTTTAGTAAACCATGTGGCCAAATATAACAGAGGGCTCGAATTGCAAATACAAATAGAAAATATTTACCGAGGATAGCCAAGATGTTAGATAACAAACGCGCGGATATCGAGGGATTGCTGGATACATTTTACATCTCCGAATAGCTAAGAAAAAGCAGTTTCTAGTTTATCCGAAACATCTACACGAGTGGTTCTCAAAATTTTTTCGGTCCGCCGACCACTTCGACGGACAAAAGACCTCGCAGAACACCTACCCCATCCACTCCCGTCTTGTCACTACTAAAGATTTAATAAAGTGACCATTTTTTATTGTACCGAACAAAGGAGGGGAGTAAGAACAGTTATTGGGACATTTCGTTGTATCCACTGAGAATTTACGATGTGAACAATTTAGTTAATTTTCAGTGGTACTAATTTAATTTGTTTCGGTCAACATTAATTGCTTTAAGACTAATCACGTGAGCTACGCTAACGAATTAATGTAAAATGGTATATTTAGCCTTATTGTAATGCGTCACGCGAGTGTTGGAGATTAGGGTTCTGGTTTGCTCTCTAGTATGGCCTCGGCGTTGTGTATCTGTAACTTGCATTTTAGACCAGACGGCGGACCATCTGGAAGACTATCGCGGACCACCCGTGGTCCACGGACTACACTTTGAGAACCACTTATCTATATCATCTTTCCTAAGTAAGGGCAATAGACGAAAGACCATAAAATTAAACTACGATTAAAAATGATTGATGGAATTTCTCGGGATCTGCATCGGATACCCAGGCAGCCAGAGCCGCTAGAGAGTCAATGTTGAGTCAGGAGCTTATTGCGAGAAAGGAAATAAATTATATACATTGATACACAAAAAGAAGCTGCCGCATATCCTAAATCAGTGTTTCTCAACCTTTTGCATCTTGCGTCCCACCTGCCACCTTTTCAAGAAATACTAGTCCCACCATGATATAAAGAAAAACCTATTTTTTTCTAATAAATGTATTTCTACGTTTATAAGCATATAAGCAGGGCCGGTCTTAAACAATTAGCGGCCCCGGGAGAGCTTGTTTTGGCGGCCCCATTAACATCATAATCCTAAGTATTGTAAAAATGGTACTTACGTATTAACGGGCAGTCCAACTTAAAAATATAAATACGGAACAAAAACCATTTAAATTATGTTTTAATATTTAGGAACAACTGATCGGCCTGCCGCGACATTTACAAAACCAGATCATCGGACAACGGGGATGGATAGTACGTCTCGACTGATCGACCTGTCGCGACATTTACAAACCCGATCACCGGACAACGGGGAGGGATAGTTTGGTTCCAGCGAGGCGAAGGGCGCGGCAGCGCCCGGAGACAACTAAAATAAAAACAAAGCGAGCCGAAGGCTCGCCAATATCCTCTCCATTTGCGGCGCAACATTCAAGCGAGATATAATTCCTCTGTAGACTACAGATATCTTGGTAGAAACCAATCGGTACTTACGTATTAAGTTGGGCTCCCCGTTAATACGTAAGTACCGTGAAAATAATTGTTTGTTAACACAACCAGACATGCGTGCAACCATCACAAACTGGTATAATTGTTTTTCTATTGAATCTTCCAATAGCAGCCGGAGGCAGTATGTAGCCAAAAATCATGTGATTTTCCCCATTGTTCATACCGTGTCTCTTTTCGACGGCCCTGGGCGACCGCCAGGCTTGCTCGCCCATAAGACCGGCTCTGCATATAAGTAGCAGGTTAATAATTGGTAGACACAAAGGAGAAGGTCAAAATAAAAAAGATTTACTTTGTAATTCCGCAAAAATTTATTTATTTATTTATTTTTTAAAATAAATTTTGTGGAATTACAAATTAAATCTCTTTTATTTCGACAACTAGCTTTTCGTACCCGGCTTCGCCCGGGTGCATTTCGGACTGCAAATAGTTATACTTTTTCCCGCTTAGAAGACAGCTTGAGAAAATGATACATATTAAAACTTCTCCTCTCCTTTCTGTAAACTACATTAGGAGTCTTGAAATAAAGTGGAAAGAACACGAAACGAACCAATACGAAAACTACAAAAACCACCACGAAAAAAGAAAAGAATTAAACGCTAACCAATACCCGGTAGAAAAGGATGTAAACCGACCAATAAATAATCGTGGAACATAAATTAAGAGTACAACCAAAGAATATAAGTTCAATTTAAAAACCACCAAGAAAAAAGAAATGAATTAAACTCTAACCAATAGCCGGCATAAAAGGTGTAAACCGACAAATAGGTAATCAAGGAACAAAAATCAAGAGCACAACCAAACAATATAAACATAAACTACAAAATGAACAACTACGAACGAAAACAAAGTAAACAAACAAAGAAAACAAACAAAGAACAGAAAAAATGGACACGAAACGAAAGCAAATGAAAACAACAAACTAACCGAAACCAACCAACGAATAATCTCCTAAAGCTCAATGTATCTGATGATGGCGACTGACGCTTTCTATTCAGTTGCTAAATAAACAACCAACAATCACATAATGGCGTGTCGTAGTGATGAGTAAATATTGATTACGCGGAATATGAGTTTTTATGTCAACATAATAACAGGAGAAACTAAATAAGAATACCTATTATTACTATAAATAGATATAAAATTATTGATCTTAATTGTGTTTTCCATCGTCATTAATTGAATAATAGATTGAGATATTCGAACGAATCGATTTTAAATAATGTAGTAAAATGTTTTACTTTTCTAACGTAATTAATTACGTGAGTGTATCGGTAGTGTTTACATTTTACCCATGGAACCGCAGACACGAATTCTTAATTTTAGTTCAGAAGACATAATAAAGTTCAACAAAAGTATTATTCAAATAAAATCTTTCGAAATTCACTGCGTTACTTGTTCAAAATGTTAATCTAATTTAGTTCTCGTATTAAAATAACAATTAATTTTAGAAGAAATTGCTAAATATTGGCCACCAGAAATTAAAATGTGATTGTTTTTTCTATTGTTATCTATAACAAATCATTTAAATGTTAATTGGTTTCTTTTAATGTTCTTAAATTTTAAAACGTGATTTAAATGGTATTTGTTTCGTATTTATATTTTTAAGTTGGGCTCCCCGTTAATATGTACGTAAGTGACGAAACCATGCAAATGTATATGCCAACGCTGAAATAAATTGTATTGTTATTATTATATTATGTATTTACCATCCATCCAATTTACGTAAATGAATATAGGTGCGGCCGCAATTAGTTACAGTGGAGGGGCAGCACTAATTGTACTGGCAAGTGCTGCCATCTACCAGCCAGTTTGCATAACTAACTGATGAGATCGTCCGGTCAGGCCGCGACAAAGACATCAAGCGTTTTCTTATAGTAGATAAGAAGAAATTCCATCAAGTTACGCCTGAGACTGTTAACTAGACACAAAGGAGGTCAAAATAAAAAAGATTTACTTTGTAATTCCGCAAAAATTTATTTATTTATTTTTAAAAATCAATTTTGTGGAATTACCAAGTAAATCTATTTTATTTCGACAATATGAAGAAATTCCATCAAGTCACGCCTGAGACTGTTAACTACATAAAGGAGAAGGTTCCAGAAAGTCTAATTGTGGTGCCAAAATGTCTTCACAGCCGGCGGCTCTGGTCCCACCTAGACGGCTTTCAAGTCCCACCGGTTGAGAAACACTGTCCTAAATGATAATGAGAATCGTCGTAAATATCAGGTAAAGACCAGTCTTAACTGGCGGCTATCATCGAAAAAAATTATTATCGCCTATTGGTGTGGCACCTCCTAAATCCGAACCTGTCTCTCGATAATTGAGTCTTTCTACAACTGGTATTGCAACGATAATTTCCAAATTTCAAGGAAATCAACAAATAAAATTAAAATATGAATTACCGAGTCCACCTTTTGCCCTCTATTCTCCAAGTACTCCAAGACAAGACGTAGCACCTCTCAGATAACAAAATCGCCACTGCATTCAAACAGTTTTACTAATCACGGGATATATATAGATCAACAAGAATGTCTTACTCTTCTCAAAATTAACGATAGGGTAGGAGTTAATTTTTTGAAACGACATATAAATGGAATCCTTGTGTTCTGAAGTTGGATTTTTAACTTATTTAGTATTGAAACAGCCTTTCTTTCTTATTTCTATGTTTTGGGCTAAAATATAAAGGCGGGACCGTAGAACATTTTTGGGCGAAGGGCCAAAGGAATTAGTTATCCACACAGATATATGTATGTATAGCGAATGCAATGGAGTTGTTAAGAACAAAATGATATATAATCATCAAACCGCAAAGGTGCAGCCGTTATGAACGAACCTATAGTAAACAACAGACAAACAATTTTAAAGAAATTAGTTTTCAGAGTCCTTTTTCTCGCCTCGAACAACTATTCTGTTAATTACGACCCACAAAAAGGCGAAACTCGATGTGCGAGCGGAGAAAGTGGTCACAAAACATGCAACAGCAGATAAGAAATGCGAAGGCTTAAAACCCCAACAAAGGGCCTCTTGCATCGCAGCATTTATTCCAAATAATTCCTGATATAGTTTCTTGAAAAAGTTAATACTATACTGATTAACAGGGGCGGCCCGAGGAATTTTGGCGCCCCGGGCGAAATAGCACCGCAGCGCCCGCCTCTGTAAATTTTTCTTGATATATTTACAAAGCACATGTTCATTTATTCATCGCTCTGTAAAACTTATTGATAATGACTAAATAAAAGAAATTTAATCAAGAATCCAGCCTGTTCCACGGTATAAATTAGTGTCCAATATTTATTCACTTGCAAGTAATGCACAAATAGACGATCGGCATAGCGGCCTCAAGACTTTTGCGCCCCGGGCAGCCGCCCGGCTCGCCGGTACCTCGGGCCGGCCCTGCTGATTAATACAAACCAAGGCTAATGTCATTCGCTATTATAAACATCGCAAATTCCAACCGCCCGGGCGCGCCCTAGCAAATTATGATTTACCGTTTAATATCGTTGATTTACAAAAATATGTAAAATTCTCGTAAGAAAATAAATCCTTTCATAGGATTGCGACTTGGAGTGTTCGCATTCTTTTTCGGTGACCCGGCAGTTCTAAGCGAAATGACTCACCTTTATGATTGGGACTCTGAAATTTTATATAAATGAATATTGGCAGTCATTGTTAAGTGATATGTCCCAGACGAGCGATTGTCTCGTGTACCCCAACAGAAACCTAACATTTTAAACGTTCTAATTAACGTATTCCACCGCTGCGCTGTTCAACATTTTTATTCGACTTAACCATCGAGAGTGATGATGAAACTGATAAAAATTTGCATTAAATAAAAAACTTTTCATTGAAATAATTTATCGCAATAAGAATGTTTGTAATTAACACGCATTTCCAAAAGAACCGAAATGACCGTGGGCGACCTCTCGTGCGAATACGACGGAGCAATACAAGACTTATAGTATGTATTTTGTTACAGAAATGCAATTTTGAAGTTGTAGGTGTAAAAATTAAATACTGTCGTTTATTCAATCCTATTTAGTCGGAAGAAACGTTTATTCGTAGTTTGTAATCTAAAAAAAATTTAATATCGAAATGGCGTATTAACGCAGTAGTATGGGAAAAAACCACATTTAAAATGATTCCGAGCACTCATTAAAAACTCTTCCCCCTGTGCTACGCGCTCTGCTCGACTGCTCTACGCCAGGGTTCAAAAACGCTTGGCGCATTTCCGCGGCGACTTCTTCGGCGAGCCGCGATTGGACCTGCGAATGCTTCGGCGGTCCCGATTATAGTTCGCATCGAAATTATTCGCAGATTCTGTTGCGTCGCACTGGCGAACTCACAGTCTATACAATTTTCGGCAATGAAAAGTCAACACGCAAAGTTTTATAAGCATAAATTTAATTAAGAAATATACCCGTTAATTTTTACCGGATCGCTTCCTCGTTGCAGATTTGCGGACCGTGTGAAGCGCTCCTGAGCCGCATGCGGAATGCGGTTTCTATCCGCTCATTTAATAAGCACAGATGAGAAATAAATAATTTTTGATCGCCATTTCTCAAAAAATAACGCAACCTATCAAAGAATTTTCTACAAACAATTTTTATTTTCCTTGTTTTTAGAGAATCCGAAAGAATCATTTTCTAATGAAAGTAAACATTTCAACTTAGATTTCCCGTAAAGGGACATGGCCGACTTGTATGATGTGACCCGAATGTCATGTTAGTACGATACAAATTATAAGCACCTGCCAATAACTTAATTTAGTTGAAATGTCTCTAGCGACCGAGCGTAAAGATATAGTGGTAAATAAAACACTAGATGCGCTTTTCTTTTAAAAAATGACAATATTGATTAAATTGTGTCGAATAGATTCTGTTCAAAATATAAAACAGCAATTTTCCATTCTTCAATGTACATATAGCATTTATCATGGAATGATAAATGCAATGATTTTATTAACTCCACCTGGAAAAGTTATAATATCGATTCAATGAGAAAGTTATTAATAAAAATACCTCAAAACTAAAGTCATTATTTAAACTAAAACCCATAGAGTCAGCTGCAAGCATCAACTTTCTACACACTCCTAAATTTTAACCTTACAAATTTAGTTAAAATAATAATACTACGACAGAACTTGTGGCAATGCGTATTTTATGATGCCAGCGGCTAAAATATATTAATATAATATATTAAACCATACCAATCAACCTTGCCGCAATGAAAGCGAACTAGTGGCGTACCGGACACCCGAGGGAGATCATGACCCGAGGGGATCACGATTTCTTTGCGAGGGCTTGAAAATTTTCCGGGACTTCAAAATCGTTTCTCCTGTATGGGGAGAGGTTTACACATTTTCCGGTACGCCACTGATGCAAACTTTATAATTCCAAGTATGTAGTCAGTTTCCACATTAATAACGAGAGACTACTAAACGCGACTTATACGTGGTTCAAAACTCAGTGGCGTTATATATTACATCGCTAAAACATTTCAATCAAAATTTCCAAGACTCTTTATTGGTCATTATCGCTTCACAATTAGCGGAGGAATGAATTACAATTTTTGTAATTTTACTGTTTACGACATAAGCTGCATATTAAGACGAAAGAAACTAAATTCATCGCGTACATGCTTTTCTCGTATTAAAACTGGCTTCGCGGGAAAAATAAACCATCTTCGGCACCAATCCACGCACGCCGAGGCGCGGTCTCCGCCCCTCCACTTCGCCACTTTTCCCTCCAGAACCACCGAAAGCGACCGCAAACGAAGCAGATCACTCACCACGTGGAGCGAAGTCTCCGTCGGAAGGCGCGGCGAGGCCTCTTTCCCTCCAGTTCCACAGAACGGAGCGGCCGAGAGTCGAAGGCGTCCTTCCTTAGCCGGAAAGATCCCCACACCCGGAAGATTCCGTACGGAACCAAGAAATACGTTTATTTGCTTCCGCGTCCGTATGAATGAGAGACAGGTAGGTCTTTGGTGCGACGGAGAGCGGATGGGAGAGGAGGGGAGGGCCTCACTCGTGAAAAGACGCTAAAGAGAGTTCCCTGGCGGCCTCGTCAGAGGAGAAAATTTACGGTGGGACTCCTCTCCTCCGAGGAATGTCCTCGGCTGGAGGAAAGGGGCAAACATGGGAGGGGGGGGGGACAAAAGGGAGGGGCGTGAATGGAGGGGACGGCGAGGCGAGCGGCGTCCTTCGCACTGCCGAGGGGAGATAAAAATACCGAGAAGCAGCCGGGAACCGGACCGAGGCGGGGGTTTGCGGGTGGGGGGAGATAGAGAACGAGAGGGGGGGAGGGATAGTGGTAAACGGACCGAGAGAGAGGAGCGCGAAGGACTCTTTCTCTCGGAGAACTCGCTGTCTCAGGTCGCGGCGACGGGAATGAAACGGAGGCCCGCGAACGCAATCAAACGCGCGAACAAGCCACGCCCTCCCGGCGGGGGATGGGGGCGACGCGGGGCCTGCGCCCGAGACCACGTGGGCACAGATGGGATTCCGCGGAAGACCCTCCCCCGCATCGCCGCTCGATGGGCAATAAAGCACGCACGCCCCTTAGGGGAGCTTGCTTCCACCCCCCTCCCCTTTCCGATTTACTACCCCTCTCTCACTCTCGATTTCGACACCTCCGCCTCCCCTTCCTTCCGCACCCACTGACAACGGGGGCGACTCCGGCGCGAGAGAAGAAGACTCGTTCGTTTCCTCCGGAATTCGTCTTCTTACCGAATTTACTAGGTCGCTTCTATTGTTCGCAGTAACTTCAAACTAATTCCTAAACTTCCGAATTTTTATGATCGTTTACTTTCGGCCGAACGTGGTTGACGAACGCCGGGAAGCGCGCCATCCGGGACGCGGAAATCCTAAGCCCGCAGACGTAGTAACCGAGAGCGGCAATCGGAGGGAAGCCGTTCAAAAAATTTTCGGTATTAATTTTTAAAAGTTGCGGGGTGCGCGTCATCCGAAACTTGGCGGTGCTATAGCACGATAATGCAAGTCTTCCTGGTGTCGTCTGCCGTGATAATATCTTACAGTAGCGAGGTTATTTCGAAAGTAATCGCTAATAGATTCTGCCGAGTTCAAATAGAGAATTTTGCATTCGAATCAGAATCTATAGACCTCGGTTCAACAATTTCATACCAAAGCAATAACATTGTCATTGGTGAAAGTTGGAAAGCTATGCCAATACAAGAAAGTCGAAGGCAACAAATTCATTTTGTGTTATCTATCAGCAAAAACGGGTTTAGCGTAATGTGCGAAATAATGTAACTTTTTATAAGCGTGACTGCTCAAAAAGTCATTAAAGACTGAAATCATTGCCGTTGTGTCTGCAAACGCTACCTGGTCATAATTGGACACTTTCATAAACTACGTACTTCCCATAATCTCGTGCAAATTAATTTACAAGTAAATTTGATTTCTGCATCAAAATTTTGCTGGCCATAGTGTTTTGCAAAATTCTCGGGAAAAATAATGTGAAACACGATTAGAAAAGCTTTTTTCTCTAGAAACATACTTTGTGTTCACATAAACAGAACTAACACCCGAAAAATGAACTTATTGTGAACACTATTCAACTTACTGAAATCAGAATGAAGGCAATGTTAAACTAAAAATGTATTATCATAATCTACGGCTTCACCTACAAATCTGGAATCTGTATCTGGCCTACATTACTCTGAGAGTATGTACTCACTAAAACAGTGGTGCTCAACATTTTCTACATGGCAGGCCATATCGTTGGTTGCGAATCCTTCAGCAAGCCGCATTGGAAATTTCCGATTCTTCTGCGGGCCGGATTATATTTTAAATCAGAAGTTAGCTATATATTTTGAGGTGCCATTTAAGTGAAAACATCATCGCTTCGCGGGCCGAAAAAACCCTTCGCGGGCCGTAGCTTGGCCACCCCTGCGCTAAAACGTATTTTCCCGCAACACCTACATAATTATCATATATTCCTTGAGGAATTTTCAAAATTAAATTTTGACCCAGCGGTATAGAAAATATCTGTTTTTTCATAACATATTGCAACAGAATACCGTGTTAATAAAGTCTCGATTTTGGTAAACGAAAAACTACATATAACTTAAATTCCTTAAACCCTCAAACTGTGGGTCGCGACCCCCTGGGAGGGGAAGGGGGTCCCGAGTACCTTTCAAGAGGGTCGCGAAGTTCCCAAGAATAATTTAGGAATCGAATACCTCTACCAGGAAACCCATGAAAAAATTTAAATTAATTTGTTTAAAATTTCACTTGTGGTACAACACTAAACTGTGTTCCGATGCAACATAAATGTTTGTATGGTAAATATGTTTTATTTATCTCCTCTCTGACCTTAGTCATGGGGGTCGCGAAAACTATGGCATTATTTTAGGTGATCGCGAAGTCAAAAAGTTTTAGAAGCCCCGCCTTAAACAACAACAATAGAATAGTTAAATGGAAGCATTAGAATTAATAAAGTTAAGCGACTAATTTTTTACAAATAATTCAATACATAACATGCTTTTCAACTTAATATACTAGGAATTCCCTCGCCACATGAAACCAAGGATAAAAATAATGTCTTCCGGGGATAATATGTTCATCATGACGCTATTACTTTTACACACTGACCTGAATGCTTTTACTCGTAGAAATACCCAATAAAACACCTTCGAAATAATATTAGCTATGTGCCGTTCTTAACAACAGCAAATCTAAAAATACAGTTAATCTCTATAGGAAAACTTCTAGCGTATGCGCATATTTGGTAAAGAGGATGCTCTCGTGTCGAACAATGTGTCAGGATTGCGATGAGATCTGAGCTCATACACCTTCAAGCTAGGTTGTTTATTTATACGTATGAATATCACAAAGTTTGGACGCATTCATTTGTTGGTATAGCATCTATATAAATTTATCAGGGAAAAAAACATTGCTCCAACAATCAATCAACATTTTCAAATGGTTGACTTATTTACTGTTGTTAGCAGCAACCTCAATATTCAGCTGCGGTACACTAATAAAACATTATGTAAAATTCATAGAAATATCGCGGAAAAGAATAAATGGATTCCTCCGGCACGGAGAACACGTGCGAAAATCTCAAACAATGCATGTCGTTGGAATCGCCGTTTCGAAATGCGACTTTATTACGGAGTTCATTAGACGTTTTCACAAACATTATCGTCAAAACGAATGTACATGACCCTCTCCCATATTAGACTTGACAAAATTTTAATAATGAAAATAGCTAGAACACAATTACTAATTAGAAAAATATTTTAAAAACCACATACACAAAAATGTAATAAAACTACATTACAGTTCGATCACGCTATTAAACATTCAACAATGACCGCAGCTGATTGCTGTGATATGACAATCCCAAGGATTTCCATTGTAGCTGTCTATCGAGTAATAGACTGCATAAAAAAATTGTGAACTCTGTAATCTCACAATGATATCGTACGGAAGACCAGTTTCCTTTTTTCTTGTCAAATATGGTTTCATTCCACGTAGTTGAGCCTAATTTAGTTGTTTTTATTTTAAATATTATGCATAATTAAACACTACAAAAGCATATAATTAGTGGCAAAATTAACTATTGATAACACGGAACTGCTCCATGCGTCCCGCGCTGTAATTTGAAATACATGCGGAGAAGTTAAAGATGCACACTGGCAATACGCACCACTACACTCCACCTTGATGTTCCCTCGCAGCGGCTGCAAAACAGAGAGCGACAAAACCATTGGAATAACTTCGACAGAACCGGTCCACTCCTTCCACTAAAATTATTTTCATACAACAATTTCGGAATTAACAATGCATACTAAGTCAGCTTCATGTAAAGCAAATCGTTTCTTCATCCAGTCCACGAAATGCAATCGGAGCGGCAAACATTTAGAGCGTAATACAGCATCTGCACACTGACAACACAAGGGACAGTTGACTGGCAGGTTTCATAGGTGTCACTCATCGTCACTAATGGCGGGCGTTCCCTCCCAGTCTCCTCGGTTATGCAGTTGTAGTAGCGAATGGGTTTCGGAGGCCGACCGAAAGTCAATTTACTCATAAAATATCAAAGAACTATTTGTATTACAAGATGTGATTTTACTACTAGATAAATTACTTTTTCACTTTTTAAAAACAAACAGATTTTATTTTAGCATTATTACTGGGACTATAATTATATTCGATTCCGAAAATTCCCTTTGGGGTAATATGAGTTCCATGAAGGTCGTCTAAGCACCTTGAATGAACTATCGTTCCTTGTCTAAATTTTTAATTCCAAACTCAAATAAAATTGTTAAACACAATAAATTCAGTTAATTATATAGAAATTGATTCGATTTAGTTCTAAAATATATTCAGATATATTTTTATAATGTACTAGTTACTCAACTATTTATTTGTTTGAAAATTTCTTTGGTCAGGTTGGTTCAAAGTCCACGTTCCATAATTATGTCAAACTTTTAGTTCATTCCTACCATTAGAGCCGGCAAGCTGCTTGTACTCATTTAGTGTAATGTCACGTAATTCTTTGTATTCTGGAAGAAGTGAATTCTAATTTGTTATTATTTAATAAAAACCTCAGGGAAAAAACATGAATCCCGCATCAACACCTACACAGCCTGAGGATATTCAAGGAGACGGGAGATGGATGAGTATGGTATGGCTGACATTTTATTCGTTTGAGCCTTGGAATATTTAATCTTTGATACTTTATACATCAGCCGACTGAACTCGATTTTTATACATGTAGGAGGCATACTTAGCATGATATACAAGTATTTCGATTAATTGAACATAATTGTCATTGAATTTGTCTAAAAAGGCGGGAGACTTCACTGTTATAGATCTTGTTTGTACTAATAGAAAGAGTAAATTATTCTTGTGAGTTTCTTATAAATTCATTGAGCTTCAAATATCTGTAATGAAAATATGGTTCTTTATACTGAATATTTTGCTGTTGGCAGACAAATGTCTACTTCAACGAAATGTTGGCGAAACTTAATGTCATTGTTTTGAATGTCATTTTTTCATCGGATTTTTTTCTTCACCATTTATTAAAGTTTAAAGGATAGAAGTATTGTGTTATTTACTTTCATTTGATATTTGCTCTTTTAGAAAATCACTCTGCATAAACTTCATAAAAAGAACATGGCCAGCTGTAATGATGTTTAGTGACTTTTATCTTAAATGGACTCTGAAAACTTTAAGAAAACTACTCCAAGAACAATAAAAAATTATCTACTTATGTAGCTGTGTAGTAATGACAATTTCTCTTATTAGATTAATTATTACAAAGAGACCGCATTACTTATAATTCTTCGTCCAGTTTAGTAATGAAAAGGTAAAGAGGACTCGTTAAATACAAACTGAAGCGAAAAACCTTTATAGTTTAATGTAAATTATGTCTTCAAACCTTTACTTCGTTGCTAAAAAAAATCAATTTCATATGTACTTGTGAATCTCCTAGGATGCCTTATATACTTCTGTTAATACTTAGGTGGCCAATATTTTGTAAAATTTTACAATTAAAATTATATAAAAATCCATTGTAAATCCGTTAACCTAATTATGACATGTATTTTACATTGTATGTTATATGTTCCTATAACAAATGATGCATTTCAGCACAATAGATTTGTGGCAGAGACCAAGGAAAAGGAGCCTGAAATCCTATTTGTTGGAGATTCTTTGGTAACCCACCTTTCACACACAAATGCATGGAACCGATGGTTTGCTCCAATGCATGCTCTTTGTTTTGGTATTGGTGGTGATCAAACACAGCATGTGCTCTGGCGAGTTCAAAATGGAGAGTTGGAAAGTATAAGTCCAAAGGTAAGTATTGTCTATAAAAAGTTATTATAGCAGTATATGTTATAAATGTATGGTTTAATGGTCACTCTTAAATTGTATACTGAGTTACCATCTTAGACTGGTTGAATTTTCCAATGATGATTTTAGTACCACCATAAAAACAAATCTAATGATAATCTTGAGGTGGAAATTCAAATAAAATTGGTGAATACTAATGGATATTTTTTTCCTTATGAATTTTCACAAAGGACTAATGCAGTGAATTATATAAAACCAGTTTAGCTTAAAATATTGTATATATTTTTAAACTGTAAGGAAACCTCTTATTTTATCAAGTACCATAGCTAGGGTATCATACAAATTGATTATAAAATTATATAGACCAAATGTTTTTAATCATTTGTTTCAGAAATAGAAGCTACATTCTTGTAAATGATAGTAATTAGCTGAAATAAGCTCTTATATTAGGCTGAACTCAAATTTTTATGCAGTTCTCCGACACCATTTCTCATTGTATCTTTCAAATGCTTATTTGTAAAATTTTAATTTTAGAAATTTAAGGAAAAGTAATTCTTATGTTTAATTAAATTGAAAATGAAGTGTGTTTAGAAATTTCTTCTGGTTTTTTCTATGCAAAAATTATCCATTAATGCCACTTTTGGTAAAGGTTGTGTTAATTTTGTCTTTGCCATTGGAAAGAAAATTGCTTAGGCTAGTGTTTCTATAAAATGCACGTCTTAATTTACCTTTAGGGATTATTAAATTAGCTATTAACTGTGTATAAAAGGCAATACCAATGGGGCTTTGTGTCTGGATTTAGAAAGGAAGAAGAAACTGAGTAATTTTTTGATTTTTGGATATAATTCGGTGGATAAGGAAATATCCATTTGCAATAGTGATATACTTAGTAATCCTGAATTCTTAGTGAAAGTAACTGGAAGAGAGGGGAATGAGTATAAGGCGGTGTGTCATGGAGTGGAATCTAAAATTGAAACAAATTGTGAACATTGAACATGTGTTTATTATGTGTTATATCAGTTATTGTGCTTGCTTTCCTTACCATCTTCTTAATTCTAGGAGCACTATTATGGGCAGAAAGTATTTAGTATGGTTGCAGCCATATACAGTTCTTTTAATTAATTGGATCTTTAAAATTCTGGTTTAGCTCCATCATTGTTATGTAATGCATATTTATATTCTCTGAAAAACTTATCTTATAAATCTACAAAATATTTTTTTAACTGTAATATTCTGAAAATGTACGTTCTTTTTTTTCAGATTGTAGTAGTACTTGTAGGAACAAATAACCATGGACATTCTTCAGAGCAGATTGCTGAGGGAATCTTAGAAATTGTGAAAGTTATTCGCCAAAAACAATCCCAAGCTCAAGTAGTAGTATGTGTAAGTATATTTTGGAATGCTTTGGAGAAGTCATCATTAACTTTGTCTTTTTACTTTCTCCATACGTAGTAATGGGAAAGTATTGTGTTCACGAAAAAAATCGACTTCGAGATTTCAACGGAAATACATGTTTTGAGGTCCCTAGAACACGTTTCGGAATGATGTCTGTACGTGTGTCAGTGTGGATGTATGTGATTGTGGGCGCTCTAACTCAAAAAGTACATGCCATATCGTTACCAAACTTCATATATAACACTTTAGCATGAGCACAACGAACTGATTACTTTTTGGACAATAACGGTTAACCTGAGGTCAAGGTTTATTAGAAACCGATTTGGTTTTTGCGATATTTCTCCGTGAAAACAGCATTATTGTATATACAATTCTATACAAAGGTTATAGAGAATTTAATTTCCTACAAGTTTCATTTGAAAGAATTTTCCATAGCAGTTATTGTTTAGGAATTATTTATAAATAATGTTTTTTTTGTTTCCGTCAAATATCTCCTTAAGAACGTCGTTATTGGTAGTCTTCATGAGGAACAAAGTTGTAGAAAATAATATTTCTTCCAGGTTTTGTTTGAAACATTTTCGTATAACCATCAATTTCGGAGATATTTAACTTTTTCGTTATTTCCAGTATACAGTGCCACCACCATGTAGCGGTGAATTCTGTAAACTTTTCAAAATATAATTTATGGCAATAAGGACGACTGTATTCTTTTACGATACGAAATAATAATTTTGCCTCATAATGCTATTCATAATAATTTAAATATCTATACACCCCAAATATGGAGAAAGTCATGTGTTTGCCAAATCAGATTTTTTTAAATAAAAACAACAGGGCGTCATTAATAACCAAATCATTCCCTGACTCTTATTCTTTTTAAATTGATTTTTTTGATCTCCAAAATGAAGAAACAACAAATTTGTGCAAATAAATACACTGGTGAATAAAAATTTATAAGTTGGGCAAATAATATTTCAGCTCAACCTTAAATGGGGCGCGCTGGCGAACGGAGTGCGCCAAATATTTTTAAAATGTTGTCAATTTGTAAAGAATGCTTCATATACATTGTACTCTTATCTATCCTATCTTTATTGCCTGACTAATAGAACAAGTTGTTATCAGCCTTTTAGCTATTGTTCTTGAGGAGTAAAACAGACGCAAAGCTATGTGCATCGCTTCTGCTGTGTTAAACATGCATCGCGGTTTGCCTGTAAAAGTTTAAATATTTCTACAACAATTTTTTTAGCATTATTTCTTCAATTTTTACATCTTTGTGCTTAAAATGACGCTTATGTAAATATATTATGATAAAAAATTTTAATGTTATAATGTCATATGGTACTAAATATATCTTGAAAATTTAGTTTGTATATAATGTAGAAAATCCTAACAATAACTTCAACAATGAGAATTATAAATCATAACATGCATTAAAAGGCTAAATAAACAAAATTTAGAATGAATCTATCGTTATTATTACTGCTTACATTTGCATTTTCCACACAATGCAGCGGTGCAGTCAGTACACCATGCTACCAGTTGTGTGACACTCTTTGACGCGCTCAGTTAAGGGTTAAGCATTAAACACTTAAGTACACTTGATTCAGCATAAATAAGAAAATATAAAGTTACTATCTTACATTTATGCTCATTGTATTGTCCGGTTGAAAGCTTATGGCGGATGCACAGTAGACGAATTTGAGCCTAGGCGAGTTCATTGGTGGAACCTCACTACCGCAGGGGTGAGGGTATTTTTCGCGCGGTAGAAAGTCATTCAGTTAGTTTCATGCGTCCGGGTTGCCAACTGCTGCTTCGCTCTTGCTGTCATTATTTGTTTTCATTGTTTTGATTGCTGATCTGTTATCAAGTTATTGTTATTTTATACTTCGCGTTCTTTTGTTCATTCATTTTTTGTTATCCATTCATGTTGTTGTTTGTTGTCGTAATTTTGTTTTAAGTTTTGATATAGAGTTATTATTTTCTGTTATTTTATTAATCGCGTTTTTGTTAATATGCTCTTGAGATTGTTATTCCTTTAGTTACTAACAACTTTAACAATATGGATCCCGCTCCATCCACCTCAAAGCTAGGGAATCGGAAAGTTATCCGTAGCCAGGCACGGGAAATTCTTTATAACACACTGAGTTTTATGAAGAAGAAGGCTGTGGAAGGAATCAGAATTCCTATTAAAAATGCTTATGAGCGGGCCGAAGCAGCAACAGGCATGTCACGTCGCACATTAGAGCGAATTTTAAAGGAAGGAGCAGATATTGAAAAAGGTTGCAGGAAAGAATAAGATGCAGAAGAGTCCGAAATTGACGGTCGATGATTTTGATGCCCATGTAGTGAGAAGAACAGTGCATCAATTCCATCTGAAAAACATTTTGTTTAAAGAAAATTAATAATATTAGGTTATACCCAAATTTGAAAAAAAGCAATCAGACGATAAAAATCGGACAAAAACCCGAAGTCTCTATACCAAATTGTAAGCAAATGATATGGAAGTGGTGTGCTAGGGAGAGGAATGTTATTTGTAAAATTCATGGTAGAACAGTAGGGGGTGGAGTGGCACTAAAGGGTTAGAAAGACAGGAGCAGAGGGTAATTCTAGGAAGGTCTGGTCATTGACCTTTTTGTTCTGGAGTCCTTGGTGCTCACTGCTTCTTCAAAAACCTTTCCTTCCCTGCTCACAATCATAGGTCTTAAGGAGGTTGCCCCGAAATTTAAATAAATGGCATTTTAATAAATTTATCTATATTGCTTCTTTAAACTATTCTTTATCGATTCAGTTCAAAAAACAAATCCTTACCGCACTTGTTTTTATAAAAAATTCAAATATGTTTTCATATAGCGCAATAATGGAGAGAAGCAGATTAGGAGAGGAAAAAAACTTTTAAATTCTAAAGTAAATGCCATTTTCCCCAGAATCTAGTCTATTACACAGTGATATTTCCTCCATCTAAAAATGTAAAAAAAAACATACCTTACCGAAGTTATTGAAGAGAAATTAACAGATTTATTCACCGTAATCTATGATTTTTACCATTTAACCTCACTAGCATCACTTTCTCTTAAAAACTTCATGTTCCCAATCATAGGTTGTTTCGTTCTATCTCATGAGGTCTTAAATAAGGAATTTCTAATAACTACACATATGCCATATAAGAATTGCTTTTACTCTCAACTTATGAACAATTTATTTTCTGAGAACTAGTAAAAACATTCTTTCCCTCTCCACTCGTCTTAACAACAAACCTACTCGGTACCACAAAGTGAATTTTATTGATAACAGCTACAATTTACTTAAAAACCATCTAAATACTTTGCGCATTCTACATCCCGAGTGTCGCCCGTCACGCCACACATGAAGACCCGTTTAAACGCTACTAAGTTGGTACCTGTTAAGCTCATTGCTCTTCCCCTCAAGCGTTCCTCCCCTTACTCACTTTCCCCTCCAACGCCAGGCAGTCAGCGCATCCGTCCGCCACAAGCTTTCAATCGGACTGTAATACAGTGGAATCTCCATTTAACATTTGCATCAGGGACAAGTTTTTTGTACCTTAAATCGAGTAATACATTAAATGGGGTTATCTAAAATTGAAAGGCTAAACGGCATTTCATTAATATCAGCTATGTTTTATTAGTTAAAACACAAATATTAAGTGTATAGATTAATTACGATCAATTTTTTCATTTGTAAAATTTCACAGAACGAAGATGGTTGAGAATAATACCAACTGTAAGTCGTCCAGCGAAGGTGATTCTTCTAGCTTATGGTTTTTTTGCAAAATAGTGGTCATTTCATGACTGTGACCCTCATTGCACCTCCTAGCAGTGAATTTGCGATCTTTAATTTTTCCAAGACAAACTTTCTTAAAACTTTTAAGCAAATGAACACACTTAATTGAAGCGCTCCTATTTCGGAGGAATCAACCAAGCATGCAGATCCTTTCAGTTTTTTAAGTTTGGATGCTATAATGAATACATGATATATTTGGGCTCTCATGGGTTATATAAGATAATACCACAGTCTAGTATATACTAGACTCTGATAATACAGTAAAACCCCATTATAACGTGGGTTTCGGGAGATAATGTACACCCGCAATATTGGCAACCCGCGGTATTTCGGGAAATAATTTTTAAAAATCTGATGTGGCCAACACATGACTTTCACCATATTTGGGGTATAGATATTTAAATTATTATGAATAACATTATAAGGCAAAATTATTATTTCGTATCGTAAAAGAATACATGCCGTAAATTAGGTATATTTTGAATATGGTTACAGAATTCACTGCTACATGGTGGTGGCGCTGTATACTTGAAATTAAAAAAAAGTAAAATATCTTGGAAATGGATGGTTCTACGAAAATTTGTTTCAAACAAAACTTGGAAGAAATATTATTCTCTACAACTTTGGTCCTCACGAAGATTACCAATAACGATGTTTTTAAGGAGATATTTGACGGAAACCGCAAAAACATTATTTATAAATAATTCCTAAACAATAACTGCTATGGAAAATTGCTTCAAATGAAAGTTGTAGGAAATTACATTCTCTGTAACATTTGTATAGAGTTGTATATACAATAATGAAGTTTTAATGGAGAAATATCGCAAAAACCGAATCGGGTTTTGAATAAACCTCGACTTCCGGTCAACCGTTATTGTCAAAAAACTAATCAGTTCTTCGTGCTCATGCTAAAGTGTTATATATGAAATTTGGTGCTAATATGACAAGTACTTTTTGAGTTAGAGCGCCCACAATCACATACATCCACACAGACACACGCACAGACATCATTCCAAAAATAGTCTAAACGTGTTCTAGGGACCTCAAAACGTGTGTTTCTGTTGAAATCTCGAAGGAGAAAGTAAAAACGTGAAAGTATATGCATTATAACAAATTAAATTGCAAAATACTATGAAAACTGATATCGTATTTTGATTTAAATGCATACCTTACTTAAATCTGTTTTTAAAATAGTCCGATATTTTCTTTTGGCGCGAGAGCTGATGGCGTTTCTTCGTCACATACGACTTAATGTTTTGCAAATGTAAAAGATGAAGATGATCACAATCACTTTGTCTCTCCATCCAATTCATCACTTCACTGTTGTTATCCAATACTTTGCTTATTTAAGGGGTCTCAACCTCACACATCCCTTCAGTCTCGCTGTCATCTTCCGATAATTTTTCTGCTCTTCTGCGGTTCTGGACTTCAGCTACAATTTCTTATCAGTCTTATAGACAGCGACGAGAGTTTAGCATTGCGGTAAAATTTGAACCAAGTTGTTTACGAAGAAAATAAATCACGGTAAAATTTGAAACAAGGATGTTTACGAAGAAAATAAATGGAATCATTTTGGAGGACACGACTAGACCCGCGGTATAGTGAGGCGTGTTATAATGGAGTTTTACTGTATTTACAAGTTTCAAATAATTATCCCTCGGTGAAGCAGTGTGGTGAGCTTTGGCAGATATTTCAACGCCTGTTATCGGCTGACTGTGCATAAAATGACTACGCTAACAGTTCCAACGTCCTTTTAGTCTCATTTGTTACATTGCGGCCCTTTATGCGAACTGGGCTCGCAAATTTGATTGCGTGTCTTGTGGGGTGTAGGAAATGCTACAGTGACTGACGAGTAAGAACATATATCCAAAGTTTTAATAACATTGCCGCCTCGATGTAATAACAACATTGTTGTGACTTCCTTTTTTTGGGAGATTGTCTTCCTTTCGGGTTAACAAGGAAAATATGGCTGTGGTAAACGTGGGTGGCCCAACTTGCTAACGCGTCACGTTAGTGAGCGAGCGCCTGCGAACTGAAACGTAAAAAAATCCGTGTTCACGTGATGACGTTATTGCAACTTTCGTGAAGTACGTAACATTAGGACATTTAAGGTGGCTTGACAAAACAGGACGACTAAATATTAATTCTTTTGAGTTTTTTTAATGTAGTAACAACGCCAGTATGTGTTGTGCCATTGATGTTTTGATTGAATTAATACATTACATCTCCACCAAATAAAATATTCTCGAGTCACAGTGTAAATGCACCTGAAATCGAGGCGATGCCCCGCAAGGGACCAGAATTTTGTCCCTTAATTGCAGGCAATTCACAAAATCAAGAAACACTAAATCGGGTGATACAATACATTATTTATATGGAGCTTTGGTCGGGGCTGCAAAAAAACCACCTTAAATGCGGGTAAACCTTAAATGGGAGACCCTTAAATTGGGATTCCACTGTATATGCTAAGCTTGATATATATTACAAAATGCTAAGGTCCCAAAACATTTTTTCTGTTATACAGTAGAACCTCATAAATCCGGCATCCTCGGGACATACAAGGAGAGGCTACGGAGTGTAACTCTCAGATTTGATTCATCTTCTACCAGTGGAAAGTTTAGGTCAAAAAAAAATACCATTTCGGAATTAGGGGCCAATGCCTTTTAGTTTATGAGAAATAATTAATTAAAAAGTACAAAAATTGGCCAATCTTAATAAATCATAGTAACTTTGCTCTTACGTCCATTGGCGACCGTAGCCTAGGGGATAATGAGTAGGACTTTCGATGCATGGTCTTGGGGTTCGAGACCAGCGTTGTTCAACTTTTTTTCTCATGTAAAATTTCATTTTTCGTGCTAGTTTTTCCCTAATTTTTCGGGAAATACTTATTCACGCTGGATAATTGTTTTTAATCACTAGACCACTATTTCCCTCCATTTTTCAGAAAATATTTATACACCGCTATTTGCGTATTTTATTCCCAACCTACTCCCCCAAGAAAATTAGCCGCGTCTGTCCATCACTACATTGACACTCTCCGTAGACATTGCCGTATCCTTTAAGCTGTGATATTCCGCCGTAATTGCACTTCCACCCTTTACATCTAGTTTGCGTTTCCCGCACATTCCTTTGGATGGTAATCGTTGAAAAAAACGATAATATAAATATTCATTGAAATAGGGGCAGCATATAAATAGCTGCGAGCGGCGCGAATTATTTCTTAATGTAAATGAAATTTCGTTCACAGACGAAATTAAAATAAATCGCTGCAACTGTGGCAAGCGTTCATTTATATGTTGCTCCTGTTGCCATGAATATTTATGTTTTCTGTGTTTCTTCGACGATTATCATCCAAAGGAATACGCTGGAAATTCATACTAATTCTGAAAGGTGGAGGGTGTCATCCCAGCTACGGGCAGATGCAGAGCGAGAAGCTCGCTGAAATTATTCTTCTCGATCATACCTTCCGATGCTATATGCCTGTACCAATAATAACTGATAAGGTGGGTTACTTTATTATTATTCGCAAATATATTTTTTCTTGAGCTCTTGCCATAATCTTCTTCACGCAGGAAAAATGATTAAAACTTATGATAATAAATTCACGGGATTTTTGAGCGTGTAAGTTGGGAATAAAATACGCAAATAGTGGTGTATAAATATTTTCTGAAAGATGGGGGAAATAGTGGTCTAGTGATTAAAAACAATTATCCAGCGTGAAAAAAATAAAAATTGCGGTGAATAAATATTTTCCAAAAAATTGGGGGAAAACTAGCACGAAAAATGAAATTTTACACGAGAAAAAAAACTGAACAACGCTGGGCTCAAACCCTGAGACCATACATCGCAAATCCTACTCCTTATCCCCTAGGCTACGGTCGCTAATGAACGTAAGAGCAAAGTTACTATAATTTATTAAGATTGGCCAATTTTTGTACTTTTTAATTAATTATTTCTCGTAAACTAAAAGGCGTTGGCTCCTAATTCTGAAATGGTAATTTCTTTTTGACCTAAACTTTCCACTGGTAGAAGATGAATCAAATCTGAGAGTTACACTCCGTAGCCTCTCCTTGATAGCACGTGCCAGATTTTTGAAAATTCCAGTTTTTTTGAAAGTTATGCACATGGACTAAATATCTAGGGGGAAAATCGTATTATTCTGTACTCAAATCAGTTACACCCAAAAAGGGGGTGATCCTTGATCCAGGTGAAGAGTACTATATGCCTACCAAGTTTCAAAGAAATCCGTCTCCCGGTCATGAGACCCTTACCTTGTCAGACAAGATCCGGTGAGTTGGTAACATAATTTGATGCAGTCACGTGATAAGAGATGAAATTTAAAATTTACTGATGTGAATTTGGATAGAGCTTTCAATTACATGATAAAATAAAAAATCTTTTATCTAATTAATCTCAAAATGTTATCAGAAATCATACTTGAATATTTTTATTAGATAATATATATACAGTCGAGCATCCATAGTCCGAACATCCGTAATCCGGGAACACCCGTGGTCTGGCAGTATTCGCAAAAATGACTAATTTGGAAAATCTAAAAAAATTGTTTATATCAGTGGTTCTTAAACCTCTTGGTACTGCATACCACTCCTAAAGTGAATTATACCCTCTCCGGCCGGAAATTGGTAAAATATCCACATATTTAAGGAAAATAATTGAGAATACTAAATGAATTGATACATATTATCCAATTTTAAAAATTATCCATTTAAGTGGTTGGATGACGAGTGAAATTACAATGGATTGGTTCGAAAATCAATTTGTAATCGAATCTCGACATCACTGTAACATTATAGGTTTAGACCCTAAATGCAAAATATTACTCATATTGGATAATTGTTCAGCTCACCCTAAACCAGAACTTATGATCAAAGACAATGTGTCTGATTTTTCTACCTCCAAACTGCACTTCTCTAATACAGCCTCAAGAGTAAGGCATATTATGATTCCTGAAGTGTTGGTATCGATCTAATTACATGACGCAGTTTATCATTGGTTTAAATTCAGGGAAATCAGTCAAGGAAATAATGAAAGAATAAAAATCTAAAAGATGTAATTTGGGCACTTTCTCGTGCATGGGAAAGTATTCCAAAATCTGTTTTAAGAAATGCATGGTTTAAGTTATGGCCTGCTTTAAGGTTTCATGATGACGAAATCACCATTGTGGATTTCAAAGGGTTCCAAATTTCAGAAGAAAAATGGATGATGATGGAGTTGCTTCACTATGCAAAAGGTATGAATAACCCGAGTTTAAGAATATGGAAATTGAAAATTTAGAAGAATGAATAGATATTGACCAAGATACTCCAGTTATGCATCATTTTACAGACCAGGAGATAATAGAAATGGTGCAAAACAACAACATAAGTGAAGCCGAAGATGATGAAGCTGAAGTTATTCGAGAAAGAATATCCATTGATGATTGCATTTATCATGCAACTCGGCTCATAGCAGGATTAGAACAGCATAGTTTTGTCAGTGAGCAAAAAATCATGAACATTTACATGCTGCAAAGTCAACTCATCCGTGAAAAAAACAAAAACCATGAAGCAATCATGTTTAACATATGTTTAAAAAGTTATCAAAGGCTACTGACACGGAAAATCTAAAAGCTTCCACTTCAGTCTCCCGTGATGTAATGCCTGACGACATGCCTAGAAGTAACTGAGATGCATCAGCTGTTCACAAACAACGCTACAATTTAATGTACATAATTCCAAGCTCTGTTTTCGTTTTCATTAAAATAGAATACTTGCCACAAATGTATTTAACTATCTACTTTATATATGTGCAGCATCATATAACTGAGAAATTCATTGTTTTTCTAAGTTTCTTTCGTGTTCACTTCATGTGCAGTTTGCAATACCTACGTTAAATGTTTATATGTATTTGCAAATTCCTAAACGTAATATCCTTCATTATTTCCGATATCCATGTGTAATAATTGGATAACTTAATAAAATTTGTTATTAAAACATCGGCTACATGATTGAAAATACCAATGAATCTAAAGAAAATAAAAGTTACCGTGTAGCACCCATGGTCTGGAAAAATCTGTGATCTGGCTTAGCCCATATCCCGATGGTGCCAGATTAAAGGTGCTTGACTGTACTAAATTTGTAAATGCAGAAATAAAATAACGCAGAATATTAAGTTAATCGTAACGGATGCTCCCTCCTGCCCCTCATGGCTTTGCCACGGCATCTTCACACCACATCATGGCCAGAAAAAAATAACATAATTTACTTAAAACATAAAAGAAACGTTCAATAGTTGACGAATGAGGAATAAGGACTCTGGAAATTTAATGTGTACTTACCAAAAATCGCTGATTTAGCATAAATTGAAGGTCTGCAGAGAGCTAGAAGATGAGGTTGAGGCAGCATTTTCAGTTGCGAGAACGGAAGGATCATAAGTTTCAGCGGTGGAAGCTTTTTGGTTTTTCTGCAAAATTTTCTTGAACATGTCACACAAGGTAGCTTGCTTCGTACATTGTGATCTTTCCTGAATAAGCTTATCCTTAATTCGGTATAATCTCATCATATTCTGTGCTTCAATGCATAACTTCTGTTGTAAAACTATATTGTGTCAGTGACCAATTGAATGCAGCTGTCTTGTGATCATCGTCACTTTCACTTCCTTCATCTTTATCGCATTCGGGTTCCAAAACTATTTCAGCTATTTCACTGGTACACCTTCGCTTCTTTGTTGCCAAAACCACGTCCTATCCACATTGTTGACCCTGGACATATGTAATGTTTTTCGGCTACTCATAGATTTAGGAGTGTCGCTGTCTTCATAATATTTCAGCAACTCACTTTTTTGTTTCTTCAAGTCATACACAGTAGAACTGCCTAGGTTATATTCTTCAAATAGTCTCTTAACTGAAGGACCCTTGTCAAGTTTCCTTAATAAACCTACTTTTTGTTCAGTTGAAAGTGTTTTATGTTAACGCTTCATAATGCTACTTAAGGGGCTTTCTGCTTTTTTTGAAGCCATACTAATAGGACTTTTAGCACTGTCACTCTATTGATGGAACAGTCACACTTATTGAAAACATGAGGTCGCTTTGAATGTGAGCACGGAACTGTCTATCACTGTTTTACTCCTTGGTCCGCTTTAAAAAATCTGAGCGCCTATCCGCTCAAACTATAGCGTGTCTGCAATTTTGTAATGAAATGCAACACAGTGCTTATGTTAGCTGAGAAGGGAAATAGTCATTATGAAAGGAGGAGTGAGAGAGATATGGCGCCATAATCTTTCGATGTCTTGACAGTAGTTCTCGAGTTTGCTTAATTTGTTGCATTTGCTAGCAGAATAGCTCAGATACCTAAACTACGCATTGCATATACCAAGTAACAATGACATACAGTCTAGCAAATATGAGAAATCCAGGAAAAATTGGTGATTTGAAAATTATTTCTGGAACAAAATGTATAAATCCGACACCTGCTCCTGTCAACAGTCAACTACCTGCAGAAAAATTTTCAAAAAGTGCCTGATTTTTCAATGCCAGATTTATGAGGTTCTACTGTAATTAATAATTGCTTAGTTTAACCTACTATGCAAAGTTATATAAACATTTGCCGTATTTTCTGGTGTTCAAGTTAAACATGATCAAGTGAAAAAGTAGGAAGAGCAATGAGAGTGGGAAACTTAAAGGCAAGCAGAAGTTTTTCGGTGTTATTTTATAAGCGATTGCAAAAAGTAATATGTTTAACATATTTCAATATGGAGATAAAGGGTAGATATGTGTGACACAATAATTTTATCAGTGACAACCTCATGTTACCTCTTACATTTGTCATTTGCTTTGGTTCACACAGAACCTGCTTCTGCATTCCTTAAGATTATGCCTAATTTTTTGAAGAATTATCGAATTTTCAGTATAATGTTCAATTGAACTATATTTCTGTGGTCAATTGATGAAATGGCCAATACAAATTTGAATCAATCAAGTATATTTTGGCTGAAAAGATTATTCTTGGTGAATGTGAATGAAATTCTGGTTCATAAGTTCAGTTAAGTTATCCAAGTGCAAATAACTAGCATTTTTTAAAGAAAAGGCTATTTTTCCACATATTGGTAAAATTGAATAACACTTCTCAGTCAATTCTAGTTTATCTTAGAAGAGATTTGATAAAAAAGTAACATGACAAGGCTTGTGGTTCTGAAAGCAATTTATATCAGAGCTGGTCACACATTCCTTATGTTAGTATGTATTCTGTACTGTTTTTCTCAGTAGTGACCAAACAGGCTGAGGCATTTGTCCTATCAAGTTAACAACATTTTCATGATAGAATTTTATATCCTGTGTTTTTAACCATTGTCGTACCTTTATTTGAACAGCAGAATTTTGCAATGAAACGACAACCACCAAAGTATTTCTTCCAAGGACCATTCAGTTGAAATCCTCCTGATATTCTTCGAATTGTGTAATCTTGACATCAGTTTTGGTTTTGCTCAGGGAGGGGCCAACTTCTTGTAATGTCCATTCAGCCATTCCAAAATTTTTTGCACCATTCTGCCTCTCAATGAAATTGTCTGCATATATTTCAACAAATCAATTAATTTCGGCTGTTTGGATTTTCTTCGCCTTTTAAAAATGGATAAATCTGAGAACATCTTTGTGTGACCACGTTTCCAAGTGAGTCACCATATTTACAATGCCATCGTGGTTGCCTTATACAACAACTTAATATATGTTCTGAACGCTCCCACTATAAGGTTTGAACATGAACTGTATTGAATAGCTTGTAAAACCTTGTTTTCTTGGGGCCTTCCTGGCCATTCTATATCTTGTAGCTTTCCTAAAACATTCTAATCATTACGAATTCTTGCAAGAGCCTCTCTGGGTTATCCTTAGGCAAGAGTAGGTTGTAGGATAAGATGTTTGAGAAGATTACAGAGATTATGAAAAGAGATAAATAGGTTTGTAATACTTAAGGTATCCCTTATATCCTTTCTTTACTCTTAAGACGTCGTGAGGTATTTTGTAACATAAGAGGTCACATGCGGTCATTTTGAAAATCAGGAAAAATATCCAAATTACCATTTGTTTTTTAATTTTTCTTTAATTTTCAACAAAATTTTGTTCATGCCATATTTTTTATTAATATAGCTACATGTAATCTGTGGGTAAATTTTCATTTTCAAATAAGCTTTACGAGAAACTGAATACTTCGTTGTATGTTAAAATAAATTTAGTTTTAAATGAAAATTGAACAACCATAAAAATTCAGATGTAAATAAAGATCATCTTAAATTTTATTGGACTTAATCTTCACAATCTTTCTCATCTTGAATTTTGGAACAGCAGACTCATGAAGTAACCACATGATCTCTGCATATATATTTTGAGCACAACACACAAGAGGTGCAGGTCATCCTGTTTTCTTCCTAGGAACAAAAAGCACATCTTTCTGGTCAATTTTTCTCCTGTGCTGGCCTTTCTTCCTCAGAAATCTGTGCAAATCGCCTAATTTTTACTTTTAGGCTCCTAGCTAGACTTTTCGACATAATGTAAAAATCACAGTTGATGGTTTTGTTGAGGGATGACATAGTTTTTAATGAGTGTGTGATAAATAAACACTTATCCGTGAATTTTGTAGTGTGGATGACAACTGACATCATAACGAAAGGTAAACAAAGGCATTCGGTCTTTTTTAGACTGTGAGCAACTAGCAATAACTATATATTCACACACAGGGTTGGACTGGGAGGCAAATTCATACCGGGAAATCGAGATCAGCCCCCCCCCCCCCCCCCCCCCCCCCGCCACCACCACCAATTTTTGCCATAAAAATTTTGTAATGAATAAGATATGTATGAAAGGGATAAAAACTAACTGTATTTATTATGTCATTCAAGTACAACATACAGGTAGATATAATAAAAGAATACAGTGAACATTCTGTAGTCATTATTAATTCGTAACAAAACTTTAATTATTTTTGTGATAAAAAAGTAAAGTTTTTTACACAATTGCAAGAAATAAATAAAATTTGCATATTATTTAAACAGATTTTCCAGAATATACGTACTTTTTAATATGTACAATATTGTGAAAGTAGTAACGACAAATACTTTATTAAATTGATAATTCCTTACTATTTTCGCATATTTTTTTTATTATCAGGTCATTTTCAAGTTTGAGCAGAATATCTTTGTTTGCCATCATAGTGCTAAAAGAATCAACATTTTCATCTCCTAATCTATTTCGTAATTTATTTTTAATATAACTTAAAATGTTGAAACTTCTCTTACAATAAACTTGTGTTACAGATAATGTAAGTATAATTTTATATGCTTCATAAAGATTGTTATAAGCAGAACTGTATAAATTACACTCATTTAATACTTTGAAACCCCAAAGTAAACAATTTTGCGAGATTTACATTCTGTCATTTTATCATCATTTAGAAGTTTCAAAATTAAGAAAAAATATCATCAAGATTATCTTCAAGTTCATTTTTTTTCATTAACTTCTGATGTTAAATAATTATCAGGGACTGTTTTTATAAAGGCCCATTTTTGCACAAAATCGGTGTACTCATCGACTACATCTGATACTTGAAAATCTTCGTAAAATTTTTTCATTAATTTTTCAAGTTTAACCAAGTCCGTTTTCTTCTCATTGTTATTTAACAAAACCGGATTAAATAAATTAAATTCATTTATCAAATCATTATTATTTAAAAATCGTATATAAAAGTCTGCAATTACGGTGGAACATCTTTTTGAATACGTTTTCTTCGAAAATTTTAAGATTTTCCAAATCAATTTCTTCAAAACTTTTGTCTTTGTTGTTTTTTTTCGGGTTACCTGAAAATGTTGTTGAACTCGAAGGCATGAAGGATTTTCAGAATCATTTTCTAATTCTTTAGTTATAAATTCGACGAACTTATCACACACTACTTTTATATCTGTAAATGTATTAACATCCTAAGATATCGTTTTCACAGTTGCATGAACAATTGCAAAAGCACTTGATAATACCATATTATTAGTTTGCAAATATTTAGAAAGATTTTTTGTACTCGAAAATAATTTCAAATAAACACAAGCTGTTAATATGGTTTCGTACTCAAAGAGATTTTCTTTAAGATTTGATGCGGTGAAACGAGCTTGAGATGGAAATGTTGAGTTTTCACTTATATCTTTTAAAGGTACTGTAAATTTGTGTGGAAATTGACGATTGAGGATCATCATAACTGCCAAATATTTTCCTTAAAGCTGCATCAGGTGGCCACCAACTTGTTTGGCCAATTATTCCAGAAATAACTATTTTCGTATGTTTACGAATAGCAGCCTGTCTTTTATAGCCACTGCGTAAGAAATTAACTAGTTCTGTTATTAATCCAAATAATGAAATTGATTGAATTGTTTCTGATGTAATTTCTTTCAAAATGAGATTTAATTTGTGGGCATATCACCATACATAAACATGTTGAAAAGAAATTTTATCCAACCAGGCTTGAAACCCATTGTATTGACGACGCATATTGTCTGTGGAACTTCCAAGGCATTTAGACATACCGATTTCATAGCTTTGAAAAAGAAATTCAGTTACAATACATAGACCCTGCCCAGTAGTATCATCAGAATGTTTCATTGCGAAGAGTCGTTCATATATTTCACCTTTAAAGACATATCTTACGATTATCGAACATTGTTCTTTGATAGAAACATCCAGAAATATATCAAGTTGCAATGAAAACATTTCTGCCTTTTTTTATTTCATCGGCAATTATCTGTTTGACTAATGTGTTCATTATTTCTATTATTTTTATTCAATGTAGATTTCGAAACAAATGTCAAATTGTTTCCACGTCCTCTCATTTTCTTACTTTTAAACTTTTCAGTATTAATTAAACTCTCTACATGGTTTTCCAAAGTTTTGTTGTGCTTTTTTAACAACATCAAAATTTCTAAAAAAATTTCCATGATCCATATTTTCATCTCCAAGGTCTGAAGCGTTTTCGTGTTTTCCTCGAAAACTAATTCCTCGCTTGCCAATCAATTTTATATCAATAATTACGTTCATGATTTCAATATTTTATTTTATTTTTTGCTTTCTTAAATTTTCCATTTTTTCAAAGAGCAAATAATCTAAATTTTTTGATTGGCTTAACTGAAGAAAACGATTCAACTGAAGTGTTATGTCTTTTACTTTTTTCATGTTCGGCATTTCTTTGGGGAATATGCTTCCAGTCATTCATGCCCTTTTCAAAAGAACTAATTTTATCATAACATTGAGAAAAAGATACAAACTACAAAACAAAGCTTTTTTTCAATTGAATAGCTTATTCATTTTCTTTGCATTCCATCACTTTGCTACAATCAAGGAAAACATTTTTAGGTGGCTGCATTGGATGACAGCTCAAAAACGCTTTAATGTAATGTCTCGATGGTCCTACAAACATATCTGGTAAATTTTCTTCGTTTAAAACCATATCTGTTTCAACTGGTTTATCTATATTTAGCCCGGAATTATTTTCTTGGTCGATGTTATCTAATTTAATTGATGAAGTTGATTCATTTTCATTCGATTCAATTGCAAAATTAGGAGAAGAATCTGTGGGCGATGTCATTACTTGTTCATGCACCTGCTCAGATTCATCTTCTTTCTTTTTTAAATGATCCTTCGGGTAGCATTAGCAGGATCTTCTATAAATGAAACAATTTGCTGTCAGCGAAAGCCTAAATTAAATGCAGAAATGTCACGGATTAAAATCTCAAACTTTTCTCACTGAATTTTAGTCACAGGGAATATCTAACCAAACCCAAAAATTGATACATATTTATTAATAATTGTAAAATGTATACTGTGACACGTTGAATCAGGTATCACATCAAGAGTTAACAATGAAGTACAGGGAAGTTGCCACACATTCACTACTTGAAGCGTGTAGTAGAAGGTGAGCCCCTTGAGCAATACAACGGCTGCGACATTTTATACTTTCTTGGTTGAAGAGGAAGAAAATTATGAAAGGGAACTTTTAAAATTGAAAATCAAGAATGTGTGTGATGTTGATATTTGTTATAACAGTAAGTGCAATAAGAAGTTACGCACCATATTTTATTCGCGAACACTAGAATGAAATTATCAACTACTGGATTGAACTACCACCTCCGAGTAAGTTGAATTGACTGAACAATGAATTAATAAGACAAGATAGCGTGAGAAAATGATTGATGTTATCGTCGCCTTTTTTGAGAGCTGAGCAAGCAAAATCAGGGGCATATCTAGAAATTAGTAGAATAACGGCGAGGGGTGATGAGGATAAGAAGAGGGAAAATTCGGCCAGCCAATACCAGTGAATTTCTGGCTGTGAGAATGGGATTACTGTTATCCCATACTTCTTAGACTTGTTTATTCTGTCGCACGCTATTCGAGAAAGGCTACTTCAATCTCGACCAAACTGCTTTGTTTACTCAGTATGGAGTTGGAGAAGACGCCGGCGTGCACAGAAACCCCTGGACTTGAAGACGAGTACACAAAGGGGGAGGGAGGGGAGCAGGTAGAGAGAGAGAAGCGAGGAGGAAAAGGGAGAGAGGAAGGAGATATGGTAAAGAATTGGAAAGGGAACCCGTGGGAAATTTAGTTAAAGACAGACATAATAATTTGTTCTTCCATATCTCAATTCACGGATACTAAAATGATAAAAGTATGGTTTTGTCAGCCGATCGACCCTGCCCCACCGGCCCACCGGGAAATGTCCCAGTGTCCCGCCGGGTCAGTCCAACCCTGTGTGCGTGTGTGTATATATATATATATACACCGTAAAGACCCGGGTATAGGACGCACCCGTGTATAGGACGCAGGGTGGTTTTCCATGTCAAATTCTGAGAATTTTCTATGTTCTCGTGTACCTATAGGACGCAAGAAGGTTTTATCTAGAAATACTAGGAATAAACAATAAGTCACAATAAAAGATTCTATTAAATGAGTTCCTTCGAATAAGCATGCTTTCTGCTGAGTATGATCTGAAAAGTGAATTTACCAAAGTATTTGTAATACTAGATTTACCTATATCAAAACTACATATTACGGGATATTGTAAAATACTTTGGAAAGCAATGTAGAAGGTATAAAGTAGCAGATTTTCATGAGTCCTATCCAATTGAAATAAAAAAAACTCGGTAAAAATTTTTTCGATCGTCTGTGAAACTTGCAGTAAAAATAAAATGTCATGAGTTTAAAGAAGTTATTTATTTCAATTATTGATGAAGATTTCTCCAAAGTTTCATCCCTTCATATTTACTATAATTTTCATGGTGCTTCCAAACGATGCTTCAGCAGAAATAGAAGGTTGAGAGCCATCTAGAAACAAAATGTGCAACTGTGGGCGGGTATGGTTATTCTTCTGTTGAGTTCCCGCAGTTACCTATTTTACGTTTTAAAGATTAAAAATCACATTGTACTACTTTGCAAAACCCAGCTGATTCTCAGGTAAGTTTGTTCAAGTATTACTACGTACGTAAAACGAGCTTATATTCCTACTTTACAAATGACAGCATGGATTATAAATCACCTACTAATGGATATTATTTTTACCCTTATTTATGATAGAAAAAATGAAAGTCAAGAGACAAAGTTATGATGCTAAATATAAATTGAGAGTGTGTCAATATGCTAAAGAACATGGTAATAGAGCGACTGAACGTGAATGTCTTATAAGAAAATGGAGAAAGGCTGAAGAAACGATAAAAAATATGGGGAAGACCAAAAAGGCGAACTGAGGTAGTAAAGCAAACCATCCTGAAATGGAAGAATGCCTGCTGAAATGGATAAGAGATACGAGAAGGGACTGCTTGGGTGTTAGCACATCAGCTGTTCGTGCACAAGCTTTGAGATTATCCAAAGAATTAAACATTAAAAACTTCAAAGCGTCTATGCATTGGTGTCGTAGTTTCTACAAAAGATGCAATTTATCAATCCGCCGACGCACTACAATAAGTCAACGTTTACCTGAAGATTATGAGGAGAAATTAATTGCATACCAGTCCTACATAATAGAATTAAGAAAGAAATTCAACTTTCCACTTAGTCAAATAGGCAACGCCGACCAAACACCATTGACATTTGATATGCCGTCTGATACAGCGATTAATGAGAGAGGTGCAAGAACCGTCACGATGAGAAGCACAGGAAATGAAAAGAATCATTTCACTGTCATGGTTGCCTGTATGGCTGATGGGACGAAACTGCCTCCGTATGTAGTTTTCAAAAGAAAAACAATGCCAAAATGCGAATTTCCCTGTGGCATCATAGTCCGAGTGCAACAGCAAGGTTGGTTTGATGAAAACATCACCAATGACTGGATCAAGACTGTTTGGAAGAGAAGGTCTGGTGGAATGCGTCAAAGATCTCTCTTGGTCTTAGATGCATTCCGATGTCATACACGTCCCGAAGTAAAAAAGAAACTCCTTGAAATGAAGACAAAATTGGTGATTATCCCAGGGGGAATGACATCGATCCTGCAGCCTATAGACGTTGCAGTTAATAAGCCGTTTAAATCAGCACTTAAGAAGAAGTGGGCCGATTGGATGGTGAATGGCACACACACATTCACCAAAGGTGGACTCATTCGTAAAGTGGATATAAAAACAATCTGTCAGTGGATCGTGGAAGCATGGAATGAATTCCCCTCAGAAACAATAATTAAGGGATTCAAAAAATGTCGCATAAGTAATGCTTTAGATGGAAGTGAAGACGATGTATTATGGGAAGATGATAATAACAACGGCAGAATTTGAAGCAGATGAATCTGAGGCTTCAAAAACAAATGAAGTCTACAACGAGTTCCAGATTACCGATGAAAACTCAGATGATGGCGAGTTTCTAGGATTTTAGGGAAATTGTTTGAAAAGTTTGATTTATTTTCTTGATTGAAGATTTTCTTTCAATGGACAGACATTCAATTTTTAAATTTTAGCAATTTTATTTTATATTTGTATTTCATTTTAACTGAAGACTTTGTACAGAAAAAACGAAAATTATTTAAAATCCATATCTGAGTATAAGTGGCTAATAAAGCCGAAATATCTTGTACTTACATTATTTATTTGTAAAAGTGAAATCTTTTTTTCATATTAAAAAGTTTTATTTTAATTAAAACACTTTCATATTTAATAAATATTAGTTTTCACCAGTTTATTTTTCATTTTTCATCGAACATTCGTAGAGAGAAAAACATGAAATATTATGTACCCGTGTATAAGACGCATCCTACATTTTAGCTTCGAAAATTTGGAAAAAAAGTGCGTCCTATGCGCAGGTCTTTACGGTATATATATAATACCAATTTTCTTTGTTTTTTTGCTTTATTCATTGGTTAAAACTGTGTACTCTCTTATTTTTGCAATGTTTACATGTTACACTGTTGAAGTTTTAGATTCACTAAATCCATTGAAATTCAACAGGCACTTCTGCTAGTATTATATTACACAAGGTGAGGCAACATTATGTTTACATAGTTGGCATGGTCACTAAAATATTACAGTCAAATGAGTTAGTAAATAAACTTTCATGCTCACATTATTTAATTTATAATAAGATCCTTTGTATAGTCTGGGTTATGGCTCCAGGAATCATAAATCATTGACAGAATTCTACCTTACATGAAGGAAAAATATGAATTGTTTAAGGAAAAATAATTGTACTTGAAGGGGATTTTTGACAAACATTGTATGACAAGGATCATGAAGGCAAATCATTGCATCATGTATTAATCGCAGCATTGTTTGGCGTCATTTTGATGCTACCCCTTTAACCGTTATTATGCATTCAGAAAATAATCAATTTTCAAACTGGCATAAAATAGTAAAACCGAATATTCTTTTGCAATATCACAAGATTGCCTAACTGATAACGTGATATTTGGAGAACAGTTTACAAAGAACAATATTGAAAGTTTAATTAATCATGCTATCCTTTGCCCAGAAAACTAGCATTCTAGGACAGTCAACGAAAAAGTGCTATCTCTGTTTTAAGGGAACATAGAACATACTATGCAATCGATATTGTAAAACATGATAGTGGAGAGGAAGACTCAGACATTCAAGTTAATTTCCCCGTTGAATTTTCGAGTAGTTTGAATCCGGCTGGCCTACCACATTATTCCTTAAACTTGAAAATTGGATCAGTTGTTATGCTTTTATGGAATTTGTCAAAATAAAGGGGACTTTGCAATGGTACTTTCAGAGTAATCCATGGATGTCAGTCAAATGTGATTAAGGTCGAAGTGGTCACTGGTTCTTTGGTTGGACACGTCAAATGATCCAGAAATTCCGTTTAACATGCATCACAGACATATCCCAATAAAACTGTCTTATGCCATGGCAATAAATAAATCACAGGGCTGAACCTTAGCTGGTATTCTTCTGCTCAAGCCCTTCTTTACCCATGGACAACTATATGTGGGATGTTCAAGAGTTCGACAGAAAAATTCTTTAAAGATTCAAATTATAAAACACACAAAATGAATTATTTTGTAAATAATTTTTCATTGTTTTATTAGTTACAACTGATTATAAAATAACTAAATCAAGATTCAATATTTCTATGACAATGCTTCTGATATTTTGCTTTGCTGAGTTCAGACATTATACAGGTGATTCCCGAGATTCATCAGTTCGAGATTCGACCAACTCGAGAATTCAACCGGTCGAAGCCCACCCGCTTATTCGACCCAGCCAATCAGTCAGTCAAATTAGGAACTATTTATGCGAAGTAATTTTCGGCCTGCCCTACCACGCTAGGTTTAGTTTTAGTCTAGACATGTTATTTCTGCTCTTAATTGTTTGAATTTGTGCTGATTTCACTCGTTTTTTGTTTTTTTATTTATTTATTTATAAATTTATCATTTGACATGGCATTGTCATTCCTGCTCTGTTTGAATTTGTGCTGATTTCACTCCTTTTTTCTGTGTCTTTTATTTAAATTTATCTATTTTATTTATTTATAAATTTATCACTTGACATGGCATCGTCATGCCTGCTCTAATTTTTTGAATTTGTGCTGATTTCACTCGTTTTTCTGTAAATCTTTTATTTAAATTTATGTATTTATAAATTTATCACTTGACATGGCATCTAAAAGGAAATGTAATAATGATAATGAAAGTGAATCAAATAAAAGTGTGCATAAGACTCATAGTTATGAATTGAAATTAGAAATTTTAAAGCGTTTGAGAAAGGTGAAAGCCAGGCTGAAATCGCACGATCGTTGGGAATGTCAACTATTAGCACTTATGTGAAACAGAAGAAGAAAATTCTAGAACATGATAAATTCAGGTAATTTGATAACAACAATAAACAGTCCTAGGTGCGGTGTTGATTCCTAAAATGGAAAAACTTTTAAAACTTTGGGTAGATGATTAGTGTCAGAAACACATTCCTATTAGTGAGGCCATGATTAGAGCAAAGGCTAAGGATCTGTATGATGTTTTGAAGAAAAGGATGGATGAAATTTCTGTTGATGAGCCTCCATTTAGTGCAAGTCATGGCTGGTTTGACAGAGAGAAGGGCAGGTTTGCATAGCCTTAAATTAACTGGCGAGGCTGCAAGTGCAAATACTAATACTGCCTCAAGTTATTAAATTTGCTGCAATATATAGTTGTATGTATAGATAGATGTATGCAGGGATGTGCTGCAGCCAGCCCGGTCTGGCTCACGCGAGTCGTTTGTTAAAATCTTTGAAGTTCGACAGGTTGATTGTTACACTTCACTCTTCCATTAACTTTGTTTGTAAAATACTAATACACTGCTCCCCTGTTATAACGCCGTCGATTATACCGTAGAATCTGATATACTGCAGGTCTTCCTCACTATTTCTTGGAAAGAAAGTCCTGTCGTTTTTTAGTATGTACTAAAGTAAAAACAACAAAATAGACTGACGTTTTAAGGAATCGATTAAATAAATTTCTTCTACTCACTGTATATTGTTTTTTTATTTGAATTTTGTCATTTGTAGCAAGTATAGAAATTAAAAAAATGAAAAGTCATGTCCTCGGTTATACTGTGGTTGCCTTATAACGCGGGTCGCAGCTCCTTCACTGATACCCTGCGTTATAACCGGGGAGCGGTGTAGTACTCATTCCTCCATTTAAATAACATGGGACTGGATGAGGCTGATTTGATTTAATTTGGATTTTAAAATTACATAAAATAATCATACAAATGAAAATTTATTTTTTCCTTTTTAGTGCAAAAAATGTTATACATTTAAAATATTTTTTATTTAATTTATTCATAATTTAATATTGTTGTATTAACACATTAGTAATGTTATTTTATCTTTATATAACGTGAGGGGAGACTTAATAATTTTTTCCCTAGATGCAGGAACGTATCTCCCGATTATAACATGCAAGTCTGTGGAAAAACGGCGTTCGACATTTGACTGTTCAAGATTCGACCACGTTTTCAGGGACGCATCCCGGTCAAATCTTGGGAGACACCTGTACTAAGATATTAATATATTTACCTTTGTTTTACAGATCACACAATTGTAAAGAACACCTCTGCCTTACATGAATGCATACAATTTAATGTTTTCAAATGTATGTACAATGTAGGTATACTATATACTTTTAAAAAACAGTCTCCTAAATGTAAAAAAAAAGTTTTTCTTCTTTAAGGAATATTCTAGGCTGTAATTGTTTATGGATAGCAGGAGAAAAATTCTATTAAGAATGGAAGTCGAAACTTCCACTTGCGAAGTAGATGTTCTACTGCTGAAATATCATGGTAGATTAATTCTCAATATGAGCCTGGAAATTATAAGACCCAAAATGGGTTACTAGTCTAGATAGAAATTTTGGTACTATCCCGTTTTGGCCCCACAAATATTTTTCATTGTTATATTTTATTGGTATTCTTCCAATAATTATTCATATTTACGAGATACATTGTTGAAATAATGTTTTAAAATAATTTTTACCTTCAAGCATGCTGACCCATGACTGATTGGCCTGTTGCGACATTCGCAAACCCGATCACCGGACAACGAGGAGGGATAATTTGGTTCCAGCCGAGGCGAAGGGCACGGTAGCACCTGGAGATGACTACCCATTAAAACAAAGTGAGCCGAAGGCTTGTCAATATACCCTTTCAATGTTATATCCTCTTGACTGTTGCACCACAAATTGAGAGGATATAACATTGAAAGGATATATTGACGAGCCCTCGGCTCGCTTTGTTTTAATGGGTAGTCGTCTCCGGGCGCTACCGCACCCTTCACCTCGCCCGGAACCATACAATCCCTCCCTGTTGTCCGGTGATCGGGTTTGTAAATGTCGCAACGGGCCGATCAGTCATGGGTTACGAAAGCTACCGCATCTTCATTATTTGGCAAATTATAAATGTGTACATAGCAATCCCATGAGCCTCTCAACAATAAATATTTATCATGAAAAATATCTGTGGGGCCAAAACAGGATAGTACTGAAATTTTCTCTCACTATCCATCAATAATTAGTATAAATAGAATTTCATTGAATTGAGTCAAATGATTACAGATTGTGTTAGAGTTCATTTTACCTTTAATGTAATCATAGTCAGTGTAACTCTTACAGCTTTGATTGTTATTCATTTTTAGCTACAAGAGTTGATTGTCAATGAGATACAGGGTTATCAGTAATTATAAACACAATATCAACAATTATAAACAGTATTGCTAATTATAAACATGATACTAGCTGTGTTACCCATCGTTGCCAGGTCATTACTCAACCATTGCAGCAAAAATATACCCATGAAAAACTTAAAGTAAAACAATATTCTTTCAGCTGACAAAAGTTGCGAGGTCATAGGCAAGTTTCGTGAAGGTGCAGCAAAATTATGAACTTAAACAGTTCAGGCTGCTACTATTTTTCATGTATGTAATGGTGCGATTTAATTCAGTGCCTCTTTGTATAAGATATTGGATGTTTTTGCACCTGGAGCCAGAATGAATAGATTGGTGGGTTCGCTAACACGGGAGCAGGCGACGTACAGCTGGCCGTGGGAGAAACATTCTCCTCGTAAATCCACTCCAGCTATTTTGAGAGTCTGACCTTGGGCTTTATTTATCGTCATTGCAAAACATGGTTTTACAGGAAATTGTATCCTTTTAAATTAAAAAGGGAAATCGGATGGGATCATTGGAATCCTGGGAATGAATACTGTCACTCCTGTAGCACATCCGGTAAAAGTAACAGCTTCTATGACGTGACGTTTTAATGATTTCACCTGCAGTCTGGTTCCGTTGCACAATTTTGGCGGACTTAAATTCCTGAGCAAAATTATAGGAGCCCCGACCTTCAGTTTAAGGACGTGACTGGGAAGGCCTGGGAGATTCAACGAATTCAGAAACTCGACCGGGTAATGAACTGTTTCGTCCGGATCAACGACATAGTCCACAGAGTTGTACGTGTGTTCGACTCCCACAATTTTTTCCAATACTAAATCATTTATCGCAGAGGTAGAATCATTCCTTGGTGCCAGAAGAGCTCTTTTCCGGAACCAAGACAGAGGTTTGTTGTCAATGTTATCTACATTAGGATAAGTGTGTCCAATTATCTCTTGAATAGTTTCTACGATATTACAAAACTCTAGCTTCTGGAGACATATTTTGCCATCAAGCTCTGGAACTTCGCCATTTCCGACTTGCAATAATCTATTAGCAGATGCACCTGTGTTATTATCCCATGTAATAAAACGTGCATGTTGGTGGTGAGAGACATTTTCTCTACGTGGTGCCAAATGAACGATCTCTTCAAACATGAATTTACCTCATCTGCTCGGGTACCTCGAGGAATAACTGGCAAAGTCTGTCGGAAGTTGCCGGCAAATAAAACGGTTACGCCACCCATCACTCGGTCATTCGATCTCAAATCCTTGAGGGTTCTATTGAGGGCTTCTATTCATATTTTGTGGGACATTGTACTTTCATCCCAAACAATCAAAGAACACTTCTGCAACAGTTTGGATGCAGCACTTTGTTTTGATATATTGCAGACGGGAGCGTCTGTATACACAGAACTGAGGGGCAATTTGAAAGCAGCGTGAGCTGTTCTGCCGCCTTGTAAAAGTGTTGCAGCGATACCGGACGATGCCACCGCAAGCGCAATCTTGCCCTGTGATCTCAGTTTGGCCAGTAGCAGATTAGTTACAAATGTTTTCCGGTTCCGCCAGGAGCATCTAAGAAATAAATCTTACTGGACTCGTTTATGCAACTGACGTAAACATTTTGGTAAACTAATCCTTGATCGGATGTCAAGCACTGTTCATGTCTGCTCAAGAATGCTAACAGTTCTTCGGTGTTGTATGAAGTTTCCCTTAAGTATTCCCTGTCGTACGATGTAACTTCTGAAAGACTATTAGGCAGTGGAAGACCAAAATCTTTAATGCTCTTGTCCAACATCGATCGCACTCTATTTTCTAATTGAATCAGAGCTTCGTCAAATATCTGATCATTGTAATCAGCCTGTGGGCACGTCACTTGCACGCAGCATAAAATATCTTCAGCCAAGCTATTTTGATGACTTGTCCACAGTGCGAGTGGTTCTGAAATATGGCAAAAAATTAACATGACCACAAATAAATTTCGTAGCGATGACGGCGAATCAGAGAATGCAGCTTCTGAGAGGCAGTCGTTCCAGTGCGAGTCATCTTCTAACATACCCAAGGCCTTACATGCAGACTTATAATTAGGATGCGTTACTCCATTAACTGCTTTTAAACTGTGGAAAGATGTTGGTCTGTGGACGACGTGCAGAAGCATGCGCAAGTAATAGCACTCTGCGTTGTTGGGGTGCACAGTGTAAACACGACCGAGAGCATCGCTCCTCTTCACTCCCGGATAACCCTCCACATTTTCCCCTTGCTTTCAGCGCTCGAACTTGTTCCTGTTCCAAGTATAATAGGACGGTACGGTGTTGTACGTCAGTGTCCTCGCGAATTCGTCTTCTTGACAGAGTTTAAAAAATGCAGTTAAAGTGGTTTCTCGAGGCAACCGGGCAACATCTTGTGCGTTACTTTCGGTAAAGTACACGCGCTGGCCTTTTTCAAGATGTACTGCTAGGTGAAAAACTGGGTGATCTTTCGTGAATATTGAAGGACAAAATTCGCCAAACAGCCTCGGATGTACTGATATATCAACCAGTTTCATAAATATCTATTTCGTTGCGGGAACTTTCAACTGAGAACGTTGCTTGATCGCTGCCTTTGTTCACGTATTTACAGACGTATTTTATGGACTTAATAGAACTGCAAAATTCTACATTAATGTGCGCATTAAAAGTGCGTAGCAAGAGTGCATTGTACGGGACGACCCATCGGTTGTTGACTTGAACGGATCTTCGTCTCGTATTGATGTTGGCAGTTGCCTCACCGTCCTCTGTAGCCCTGCGCCGATATTTCGGATAACCGTCTTCTCCAGTTACAGTATCATTAAGGAAAGGTTTAGGATATTTTTTGCTGCATACGTTCTGTTTCATACAGGGAGATTCAGGATTGAAAGAACCGCAAGGACCATGAATCATGTGTTTGTTCACGATGTCATGCAGCTGTTTGTCTTCATTTGGATCCGGAATTTCTGCACTTATGAGAGAATCAATTTCGTCACTTCTAATTTTATCCTTAAGCCAAACTAATATATGTACGTTGGGCAGTCTCCGCCGAATCGACCCTCTCCTCCCCATTGGAGAGGAGAGTGCGAGAGGGGAGGGCAGGGATAGGAGGAACAACCTAGTTCCAAAGGAGGAAAAGTAGATGGCGCAATAAGTGGCGAACTCCAACACTGAAAAAATTCGCACTTCGTTCGTTTGTACGGTTACTGCTCAGCCCCCTGAAGAGGTAGCGTGATGATACATCGCTTAAAACCTTCACAGAAAGATGCTGAATCTTAATAAAAAAACCGCATCCAAATCGGTTCAGTAGTTTTTGAGTTATAAGCGAACATACATACATACAGAAACTGTGCTTTATATAGATGTATAGATAAACATCATATCAACAGTTATAAAGACAATATTGGTAATTACAAACAATATCAATAATTATAAACAATATCAATAATTATAAACAATATCAACAATTATAAACAAATTATCTTATATATTATGTGGGTAGTGAAGCTGCATCCATGCGTATGAAGTATCGCGTAATTATATAGGCGTATTTCTCGAGAACCGTTCGTCGTAAAGATATGCGGTAAAAGGTTTCTACTGGGTATGAGGTCCCTGGAAAAATATTTTCATTTGCTAAAGTATCCTGGGTTCGAATCCAGGAGACAATTATATTTTCCCATAAGTTTACACGGAATTTTCGATTTTTCACAGTGCAAGGTTTTTTCCTTCATTCATTAAAAAACGTAAATATATACCGATTTTCTTCTTCTTTTTTCCTTTATTCGATGGCTAAAACTCTATACTATCTTATTCTTGCAATGTTTACACGTTACACAGTCGAAGTTTTCAGAAATACGCATTGTTTTTCGAAATTTTTAGGATTTTTCGTACTCATTCCGGGCATTGCCAAGGAGACTCTCATTGTTGCCTCTGGTTCGTTTAAGGCCAATTAAACCTTCCAATAGACGAAATAAAAGCGTTATTGTTATCTTCTCTTCATTGATAATCTAAAGAAACACTTGCATTGACGTCGCCTGTATAGTAGGTCCTGTAAGAAGTTAAAAGCAGTTGTTGATAGACACTCGAAGGAAAGCAACTGTTTGTGAGTTCGTCTATAAGGGTGCAACGATAATCATTGGAACTAAGGTAAGGTAGAATTAAATATTTTGACCCCTTGAATATACCACGATATTAAACTCTACTCGTTTTTTACTCTTATGAAGCTTGACCTTAAAAATCCTAGTTGTATGCTTACTGCTGCAGCCAATGAAGGCTCGAGAGACTGTCGATGGAGAGGGGAGAAAGTCAGTCTGTCTCTCGCCATCGTGCTGTTCGCATCGCTCCGAGCTCGACTGTGTTGCCAGATCTACCACGTTTACGCCTTAGCGTTCGCATGCGACTTTCTTCAAGAGCGGATATCTGGCAAGAGTGTACTACTTTCCCGTGCCTGTCGAAAACTTCAAATGATGGTGGAAGGGGAAAACGCTCCAATTGGCTATTCGCTGCGCCAAGGTCAAGCTTCATAAGAGTAGAAAATGGGTATAGCATTGCGTAACTCTGTAACATTGTGATCACGTAATTGCTCTAATAATATATTGCTGTAAAATCGCAGAAAATTTAAAAAAGGAGAGCTATTAGCCCAGCTACAGCTGCCAGAGTAAGGAAGAGGAGCCAGAGATCAAAGGAAGAGTATTGTAGGAATGAGAGAGAAAGAGATGTGGAAGCTCATAGGATTGCCCATGTAGATGAGCGGAGAGTACAAGAAAGACAAAATAGGGAAACACATCAAATGAATAGGGAACAAAGAAGACCTAACCTAGGGCCGAACTATTTAGATTATTTGCAAGCGTAGAAATTATAAACAACCCAACCTCTACTTATAATAGGTACTAGCAGAATTTCCCATTGAATTTCAATGGATTTAGTGAAGCTACTACAGCACAACATACAAACTCTTCAAAATATACAGTAGATACTTTTAAAATTACAATTAGCTTTTCTTTACAATTAATCATATTTGCTTGTAACAATCCGTTTCCGAACCTGTTGCATTCAAATATAACGATAAATTTATTTCCTATCATATTACTTTTGCCAAATCCAGCTCATTTCTTGTGTAATAATGCCTCGCTGAAATATTTACTTTTATGTCTTGTAAGCAAGAAACCCGTGAAAAAGCAACGTACAGTTGTCCATGATTGAACACTGACTGGTAAATGTACACCAGATACGTGAGCTTATTTACGTTAATAAACAGTTTCAGCACTTCCATTTACCTAAAACTCGGCTTTCCCTTATTCAATGCTCTCTATTCTTCCGACTTCCAAATATGTACAACCAATTAACTGGCAGCCATAATATCAACATATTTCTGAATAGAAATCAATTTTTTACTTCAATCACACCTCATTTAAAATGAATTCTCTTGTTTGCTTGTATTATGGTCAACCTATACATTTAATTATTTATTATGCTATTATGAGCATTCCATATTAACTTAAAGGTGATGGGACGAACTTTTAAATCCTTAATTCCATTGATAACACTCACAGCAATAGAACTATTGTTTATTCAGGTTGTAGGAATGATTTTTATAGCATCTGTATTTATCTGAGAATATCCATAACTGTTGGTACTACATGTACATATAAATTAAATCCTGTTTCTTCAAGAAGTAGCATTCTTACTGATATAAGAGAGGTACCATAATTTCTTCATTTTGTTGCCATCAGTCATTTTTCTGTATCTGAAAAACTATGGAATTGAAACTAACTGCTAAAAAGTGCTAAAAATATTTTTTAAATGTCTGAAGTTGTAGTGGGTAGACCAGAGTTTCTCAAACTTTTTTGGCTGTGCATCCCTTTGAACTCAATCAGTCATTTGATGTACCCCCTTATAAAATAATAAAACAAGTACAGTATAGAACCTTTTATCCGGCATGCTTGGGATATGGGGATAGCCAGTTATCTGGAATTTCCAGTTATCTGGAATATACTCATAAACAATGCTTGGAAAGAGCTAAAACCCACCAGAACAGTGTTCTTGTCCATTGCATGTGTCGATAATATCATTCCATCTCGTTAAACATTTAGTAATACCATTTTGTTATTTTCATTTAATAAAAATAATATAAAAAATTTTTCTGTACTTTTCTTCATCGTAGTACATAAGGAATAAATCAAACTCAACTGTAAATGTTCTATCAATTATTTTGCATCCACGGCTTTCAGTTTCACTACCAGAATGTGCATTCCGTTTCGTAGTACTTTCTTTTTCGAGCGCTATTATAATATACTAGTGGAAACCCGTCAAAAATGACAGGAAGACGATTCTTCTTGATCAGATGAAAAAATCACTTTAACATCTCTTTAATCACCACATTCTTGGTGAATGTTTTTTCATTCATCAAAATCTTTCACATTTTTATAATTTCTTGCTCTTGTGAGGGCCACGTAGAGTTGACCATGTCCAAATAAAGACTCAGGCAAGTAAACACCAACATGATCAAATGTTTGGCCCTGAACTTTATTAATTGTCATTGTAAAAGCCAAAATGACTGGAAATTGGCATCTTTGCATGGTTTTACTTTGTTACTTCCTGTAATAATTTCTGCGTCGATAAAGTAGTTTTGCAATTTTTTTACAACCAGTCAGTACCATTAAGAAGTCCTATTTTTGGATCTAAATTCCTAAGTAACATGATCAATTTCTCATAACAGCAGTGTGAGCTGCACGAGGCTCAGCGGCTTCTTCATGTGTTTCACGATCTTTCCGAGATTGCACTCAATTTCTCATATATATTCTCTCATATAAGCAGAACGGGTTTGACATTCATTGACATTTTCTGCATTATCTGCTCGACGCTTAGCCGCTTGTTCTCCAGCTTCAAGCTCACGTTGTGTTCAACGTTGTTTTCTCGTGTATTCTCTCATATAAGCATTACAGTCTTAACGTTTTTGTGCATCTTCACTTGAATGATCCGATTCTTGATTCATGAGTTATGGTAGAGGATTTTTAGGAAATTAATTTAGTATTAGAATACAACAATATTTAAATGTAAACGTTATTTTGTTTGTTTCTATGGAACGTTGGGCTATTTAATATTTCGGTTATTTAATATTTAAACGTAAACTTTATTTAAATATATTTATTTAAATGTAAACTCAGGAAATTAATTTATAATTAGAAAACAACAATATTTAAATGTAAACTTTATTTTGTTTGTTTCTATTGAAAGAAATGTTAACAAAATTGTTAAATCAATCAGTCACAAAGGAAATTAGTAGTATTACGAGGGGCGCCCAGAAAGTAATGCAACACATTTTTTTTTCTCAGCCATATTTTGTCTGATAAAAATAATCTTTTGACAACTTCAAGTTTTAAATGTGCCGTGCTTATGCGCGTCATTACAACTTTTTCCGAGAGATGGCGGTGAAGTAGTGAGTGATCATAATGGAGTCTGTAACTGACGTGCGTACTAACCAGAGAGTGGTAATTGAGTTTCTTTAGGCAGAAAATGAATCCATCACAGACGCTTAAGAAGCATCTATAGATACATGGCAGTGGACAAAAGCACCGTCAATCGTCGGGCGAAGCGACTGGCAAAGTCAAAACAAGGACAAGGCAATCTATCTGATCTTCCACGCTTGGGCCGCCTAGCAACAGCCATGACGCCCGCAACATTGCAACGTGTTGACAATCTCATCCACAGTGCTCTACGAATCACGACCAGGCAACTCACACACACACACTCTCTGTAGGCAAAGGAAGCATCAACAAAATCATCCATGATGTAGGGCAGTGTTTCCCAACCTGGGTGCCATGAAGTGTTCCGAAGAGTGCCGCAAAAAATATTGTTTTATCATTTTCAGCCTCATTTTGCATCGTCGGCTTTCAGAAATGCAAACCAGAGTTTAGTCGACCTTCTTTTTGACGCAAAGGCACTTCGAAATGAAAGGAGATTGGAATTAGGGGTTCAACTTCACCACGACTATTACTGATGCTGGATAGGGAGGGGTGCTGCCAAATTCTGAAAAGTCACTTAAGGGTGCTGCGACTCTAAAAAGGTTGGGAAACACTGATTTAGGGTATTCAAAGGTGTGTGCCAGATGGGTCCCTCGAAGCCTAACCGCAGAGCATAGGGAACAAAGAAGAACAATCTGCTCGGACCTGTTTGCTTGTTACGAAGCTGAGGGGGATGATTTCTTGTCCCAAATTGTCACGGGCGATGACACATGGCTTCATCACTTCGAACCCGAGACGAAAAGGCAATTGATGGAATGGCATCACACGACTTCTCCTCGGAAGAAGAAGTTTAAGGCAGTTCCCTCAGCCGGTAAGATTATGGCCACAGTGTTTTGGGACAGTGAGGGGGTGATTCTGATACATGTGTTGCCAAAAGGTCGAACAATCAACTCAGACATCTATGTGGAAACATTGAAGAAGCTGAAGAAACGTTTCCAGTGGATTCATCCCGGCAAGAATGTGACTGAAATGCTTCTTCACCACGACAATGTGAGGCCACACACAAGTCTGCGTACTCGAGAGGCCATCACGAAACTGCAATGGACTGTGCTGCCTCATCCACCATACAGCCCGGATCTTGCTCCTTCAGATTATCATCTCTTTGGTTCCTTAAAGGATTCAATCCGCTGCAAGAAATTCGAGAACGACAAGGAAGTCATTTCAGAAGTGCAGCGGTGGTTGCGACAGACCCGCACACTGGTACCTGCGGGCATACACGCTCTCCCATCTCGTTGGCACAAAGCCATAGATTTGGATGGAGACTATGTTGAAAAATAGGACATGGTAGACAAAGCTTCATCTACAATGTGACATTTTTGATTTTTTAAAAAATAAACTGTGAATGAGAAAAAAAATGTGTTGCATTACTTTCTGGGCGCCCCTCGTAGATACCTGTACTCAGTGATGAGCTGAAGCTGGCTCGCGTGGGCTGGTTGTTAATTTTGCGCTGTATTTCCGAGCCGGTTGTTAAATTTCTAGAAAATATGAAAATGTATTGATTTTGTCCTTTCAAGTACATTTTGCCCTATCTGACATTCAATTACCGACAGTGTATGAAGTGGAATATATTACGAACAGGACACTTGTTAAACTAGCAGAATGGTATTACTAAGTAATCTGGTGCCCCTGGCATGTAGGCCTCCCCTACCATCCTTATCCAAATTTCCTTACGACTTTGTTTTCTTTTTTAGAGAGCCGGTTTTTAATTTTATTCCAGCTCATCACAGCCTGTACTATACAGTAATAGTAATACTACAGTAATTGTCAGGGTAGGCTTGATGGCAGTGCGAACGGTGCAACTGCACTGGGCCCCGCACTTAAAGAGCTCCTGCGCTCTAAAAAATATTTGTCGTACTCATAAAGTACATGCATTTTTAATGAAAATCTGAAAAAATATCAATGTGTCATAGCAAGAGAGACTGCTTTATTTATTAAAATTTACTATTAAAAATGTTTGACCACACTATGCACTGGCTCTGGTAATCGGTACTTTACAATATAAATTCCTTGTTCTCTTCCAAATTACGTGTTCACTTGTTCACCGGAGCACACCAAACCCACAGTTGTGAGCCAGGTAATTACTAGCGAGGCTTTAAATTTAAATTTATTTCTCCTATCAAATTTTGGAAAAATGCATTATTTTTTTAAATAGCCAGTTAACTGGATTTCAGGATAACTGGAATCCAGATAAAAGATTCTATACTGTATTACAAAAATAGATTTATTTAAAAACGAACGAGTTTACATATAATAAATAACACTTATTGAGGTGAATGTGCCTGTTTTCCATGACATCAAGTCAATCATTGGCTCGATTTAAGAAAACCTCAATCTTAAGTCAGGTTTCACAAGCTATTCCTGACGATTTTTTGTATTAATTAAACTCGGAGATGAAAATTCAGATTCTCATATGTACATTGTGGGAAAAAGAATTAATATTTTGTTTTATTAGCCACTTCCCTTTACTCATTTGATAATTGTGCCCAGAAAGCAATGAAAGATACCTTCGAGAATGTAATTTTCAAGTCACCGTCAGTAGAAATGTCCATGAGGTTTTCTAGTTCTCTTCCTGTTAGATGTAGAATTGGAAAATCCACTTCAAATGGATTGAGCACCAAATTATTAGAATCATCCATTTCTGGAAAATATGTTCTTAATTGCTCCATCAGTCCTTCCAAATGTTCCTTTATATCTGACAAATACAATAGAAATTTGTGCATATTTCAGATTCGCCAGTTTGGTTTTAAGACAATCCGTGACACATCTTATCCCTTGGTCAATGGAAGCAAACAAAATACTGAAGCTGCAGCTCTCAGTGATAAGGCTGCAGTTTACTGTTAGTATTTATGCATTCAATGTTTTAAGAGACAAAATATACTGTATTGTTCATGTGCACACACAATGAAGATGATTTGGAGTGTCCAGTGTCATTATGTCAGCCATTATGTAAATTTTCTCAAGTACTCCCAAGCACCTTTAAAAGTACCTTTGAGAAACCTGAGGATAGACAAACATACTCACATGATGGTATATCTGTTTTTTCAGTAAGAATGTTACTTCTTAAAGCTCTATTGAACTCGAACACAATCTAAATTCATTTGATTCGATTCAATGAAATTCTATAGTAATTATTGATGGACAGCGAGAGAAAATTTGTCTAGACCAGTGGTAGAAAAACGGTTGATGATAGCAAAATGAAATTTTTTAATAAATTACTAGATTAATTTTTTTTACTTCATATACGTAGTAAAGAGAATGTATTGTTTTCATGAAAAAAATCGACTTTAAGATTACAACAGAATACATGTTTTGAGGTCCCTAGAACATGTTTAGACTATTTTCAGAATGTCTGTGTGTATGTTTTTACTTTCTCCATACGTAGTATGGGGAAAGTATTGTGATCACGAAAAAAATCGACTTCGAGATTTCAACGGAAATACACGTTTTGAGGTCCCTAGAACACGTTTAGACTATTTTCGGAATGATATATGTGTGTGTGTGTGGATGGATGGATGGATGTATGTATGTATGTAAGTATATGATTGTGGGTGCTCTAACTCGAAAAGTACTTGCCATATCAATACCAAATTTCATATATAACACTTTGGTATGAGCACAAAGAGCTGATTAGTTTTTGGACAATACCGGTTAACCGGAAGTCGAGGTTTATTTAAAACCCAATTCAGTTTTGGCAAAATATCTCTGTTAAAACATCATTATTGTATATACAATTCGATACAAAGGTTATAGAGAATGTAATTTCCTACAACTTTCATTTGAAACAATTTTCCATAGCAGTTATTGTTTAGGAATTATTTATAAATAATTGGTTTTTTTGGTTTCTGTCAAATATCTCCTTAAAAACGTCGTTATTGGTAATCTTCGTTAGGACCAAAGTTGTAGAGAATAATATTCCTTCCAACTTTTGTTTGAAACAAATTTTTGTAGAACCTTCCATTTAGTATATAATTAATTTATTCGTAAATTTCCAGTATACAGCGCCACCATCTAGAGGTGAATTCTGTAAACATAAACAAAATATAATTTATGGCAATAAGGATGACTGTATTCTTTTACGATATGAAATAATAATTTTTCCTTGTAATGCTATTCATAATAATTTAAATGTCTATACCCCAAATACGGAGAAAGTCGTGTTGGCCACATCAGATTTTTTTTAATGGATTGACTAAACAAAAGTAAAAATATTTTAAAATTATTGTCAGTCGAGGTTGAGATTTGTTTATAATCTCTGATAATTTGTCTATAATTATTGATATTGTTTATAATTGCCAATATTGTTTATAATTGTTGATATTGTTTATAATTAGCGATAATCTTGTAAATGACTTGAGGGTTGTGTGTCACTTTTCTGATGATGTATCATTCTTAGTTTTAGAAAAATGATTTTGATTCACTGTTACTCATGCAAGTGTTCCTTCTCAGTCTCTTTTGCCAAGGGGGCAGTTTCCAAACCATTTGCGTGAGAGGAACTTGAGGGTGAATAAGATCTTGCAAGAATGTGTTTTAGAGCTCAGTGGTTGTCACTTGGTTGATTCTTCGGAGGGGTTTGTCCAGCCTCAGGATGGTTCTATCAGTCACCTAGATATGTACGACTACCTTCATCTGACCGAAGCAGGATATGCCAAGGCCTTTGCTCCCGTCAACACAATACTGAGGAGGCTGCTTGGATATGAGGAGGAAGGAGTGGCAGAGGATGAGGAAGAGGTAGAGTTTGTACCAACAGAAGACGAATCTGAGACAGCTGATGTGGGCAAGGAAGGTGGTATTAGCGGGGATGGGTTGGCATGTGCCACAGCTCTCACCAAGTGAACTTCTTTCCAATGGATCACTGGCATTGAAAGGGTTCTTGAGATTTTCTTTGAGCTATTAAGAGATATTCTTGGGAATTTTCAGAGAAAATGAAAAAAGTGGTACTGTATTTAATTATTCTTTGCTGCTGGAAAATAAAAAAGACATTTTTTCACTTTAGTTGGAATGTGGAATATCAAAAGTGCAGCACTCTTGGTTTTTTAATTGTCTTTTTGAATCAAGTAATCTCAAATTATGAGGCATAAATTATGTGAGAGATGATCTGCTGGCTGGGTAAAGGAAGAAGTATTGTCCATTATCTTTCTGATTTTGGTCTGCAAGGTTGAGTTGAGTCAGATTTATCCCAAGGAATAAATTTCAATGATTGCTTAAGAAAGCTTACCCATTTTGTCAATTTTATAAGAAAATTATGTTGATATGCAAACGGACATTTTATGTTCATTGCTGCATTTGTGAGACATTCATAGCAAAATATGGAAAGTCTTCATTCACATTATAAAATGTTCACTGTTTTATATAGTTTCCATCTTCATTCCTTATGTTGTAACTTGTTTTCAAAAGATGGACTTTTTTCATATTCCTTTATTGCAGAAAACCTTCAGATGACAGTATTCCTAAATATAATAATTCCATCAGTAATGTGTTTTCATACTCATGCACTGAACACATTGCTTGTTTAAGCATTAAAATAAGTATCTGCTGAATTGACTGAGTGGTTTCATGAAAACCGAATTGCATTTAGAATCTCACTATAATTTAATTAAAAATAATACTGTATAGGCCTGCAAATCGTTTTTGTGTTATTAATTTTTACTTTTAGGGAGGTATGAATTAACATAATTTTCCTCAGCTTTGATGAGAATCATACTTTGGTTATGTGCTTAATTATTTGTGTAAAACAGTTTTTTTGTAAAAGGTTAGATAAAATGTTTTAGTGTATATTCATGTTGCTGTTAATAATGAAGGCATTAATAAAGTTAACGCTTGTGGTTTTTGCAAAGTGTACTGAAATGAAAATGAGTGAACTATTGTGATCCCAACTCTGTGTGCAGAGTGATGTAAATATTTTTGTATCTTTGGCATATTGCTAGATTGAGTACACTTTTGTTTCATATAATTTTCAGCAAAAAGCAGTTGTGTGATTATCAGAAGTGTATACTGCAAGTGAATGAAAAATATATATTACCTATTGATAAAATAGTTAGCAACATAAAATATGAACATTTTATTTTCCTTTCCAAGCTCCTCAAATCTGCCATTATTCTTTATCAAAATCAAGTGCGAGTATGAGATTGATATTCTTTTATTAACAAAGAATGTCAAATCCTACAAATACATATATGTATAAAACCCAATTCTCATTCCATGTGCGGGTTTTCTAGAAATTAAGCAAATATAACAAGAGAATGACAGATTTGAGGTCATCACTGATTGCAATAACATTCCAAGTTTTGATTCCTGGAATTTCTTTTTTTCATTTGAATGTTGTGGGAATGGGTGCAGTGTATTTTTTATTTGCGTTTTAAAATTACTTGGAATTGTCATACATATTTGGAACTTGAGCTAAGCCTAGAAAATGGAAATTTATATTCTTGCCATCATAAAAAAATCCAAGGAATTTGGCTGAACTTTGTGGAAAATGATACTCATATTAACAAAGAAAAATAACTTAGTTGTGGAATTTAACTAACAATAAGTTATTTTTCTTTGTTAATATTTCTTGCCGTCAATTTTCAAATTTACATTGAATTGGTCCGCAAAATTTACTTTAATATGAAAATTTGAAGGTTTTGAGACTAAAATCTCTCACAAAATTGCATATACAGTAGGACCTTGCTATTCAAGGCAAATTTTTTTGTTGTATATAAGCAACGCATTGTGTAGATATGCCAAACACATGTATGTAGGATTATTTTTACTTTTTTTTATATACGAGATCTGACAAATAAGACTGACAACACTGTAGAGCATGTGGCAACACTGGGCCAATGACGATTGTTGCAGACAATAGGTACATGCCTGAACGCTACATAGTAGTAAATTTGTCTTGACTAGTGTAGAGAGAGATAAATATTTTGAACAAAGAATCAATATGAAATTTTTGTTAAAACTAGGAAAAAACCAACTGAAATCTTTGAAATGTTTAACCAAGTATATAGAGAAGGGGTTATGTAAAGAGCACCTGTTTTTGAATGATGTAAACGGTTTTCTGAAGGAAGGGACGACGTTGAGTTTGACAGCCGACTTGGACGTCTGACAACATCAAAATCAGAAAAGGTGAGAACTCGGGTGTGGAATTGTCGATGTCTTATTGTTAGTGTCAGAATGATTTCAGAAGAACTGAACATCAATATAGAGACTGTACGGTGGATTTTGATGGAAAATTTGGGGATGAAGAATGTTTGTGCAAAGATGGCAACCAAGAGCTTCAGTAATGACCAAATGCAGTGGAGAAGGGAAGTTTGCACTTATCATTTGCGATGAATCGAGGAGAATGACGAATGGCTGAATAGAGTCATCACTGGGGATGAAAGTTGGGTTGACTCCACCCCAAGAAAGTGTGGATGTCAAAATCAAAAGTCAAGGCAATGTTGATTTGTTTTTTTTGACTGCAAAGGAATAATGCAGCTGGTCAGACTGTCAACCAGAAGTTTTATCTCCAAGTTTTGGAACGTCTGAGACAGCGGGTTCGTCGTGTGAGGCCAAAATTGTTTTCCGACAAGTGGATCTTGCACCATGACACACAGTGCTTTCCGTCTAGATGTTTTTGACAAAAAAATCGATCGTGGTCCTGGAACATCCTGATAACTCACCAGATCTCACTCCGTGTGACTTCTTCCTCTTCCCTCCCCTGAAGAATCATCTCAAGGGATAACATTCTGATAACGTGGAAGAGGTTCAGAAGGTTATGACGGCTGTTCTAAACAACTTGCAGAAGAATGACTTCTGGAAGTGCTTCAGCAGTTGGAAACAATGCTGGAATTCATGTATAGCTGCAGGAGGGAACTACTTTGAAGGAGACCACTGCAGTTCAGAATAAAATTTAATATAGTGCTGCCTGTGAGTACAGTCTTCTTATTTTATTGTCAGACCTTATACGTTATTCAAATTATCTAGTAACTCCTTAATAAATAATACAATTTAAACAATATTAACCACTTTCTATAATTTAGAAATATTTTATACTTTGAAAAATCTAAACAAAATTAGGTTATTCTACATCACTCTTTGCTGATAAAGCTGTAATGTATTTCTCGTCCTGTCCAAACACAAGATGCATTTTCTGGTGCTAAGCTTGTTCATGAACGATGGCAAAATATTGAGGAGATGTCACAGGGCCTCCAAGGGGATGGCACATCCTCTTGGAAGCACCATTGTATACTTTTATGACTGGACCTACTGTATGGTTGAAAATATTTATAACCACGCTTCAGAACCATTCCATACCCAGATTTCTTTCTTGCTTTTCAGTAGTTTTAGTAAATATCACATCCTCCTTTTCTTTGCCCTTATCTTGAATCTTCCTTCTCCTCAAAGCTTTAATAGTTTTGTCCCCACATCCTTCATTATTTGTGATAAATTCTTTCCTCCCCCTTTTTCTGTAGTTGGGGAAGCAAAAACATAAGCATGGAAATAGTCCGCATTTTGTCTTCTTGCTGTGAACGTACTGTTGCTCTTCATCATAGAGATCTGGTACTTTTAAAATTATTTTTACCCTTGGTGACTTTAATTATGGCTTCTAAAAGGAAAGCGAGTGATTTAAGTGCAAAAAGGCATAAAAAGTTATGTCTTTATCCCAAAAAGTGGAGCTACTGGGCAGACTCCAGAAGGGTGAGAGCACAGGATCAGTTGGCAGATATTATGAAGTCAATGAATGGACGGTGCGAAATAAAAAAGTGAAGAGATAATAAGGATTAGTGTAGCTAGTAGTTATCCTAAAGAAGGCCAAATTTTCATTTGTGACAGGCAGGGCCACGCCGGCCTGCTGGTGCAAGGGGTGCATCACACCCGGGCGGCAATTTTCCTAATGTTATGTTTTACAAACATCCTTTACCATCCGCTATGTTTGTAAACTCATGTTATAGACCACCTTCTAAAGTAAAGTATTTTTACATAATATGTCGAGACGATTTGTATACGAGAAAGTTTGCGGCATGTGTTTTGCACAATTTATTTATTAAATTAAATGCAACTTTTAACCTAAAAACCAAAAAAAATCTGGGCCAGGGTGCCGTAAGGGGCGGCATAAGATGCTTGCACCCGGGCGGCAAATATGGCCGGCGCGGGCCTGGTGACAAGTGACTCAATGTTAGAAAAGATGGAAAAATCTCTCAGTATGTGGATAGATGATCAGGCACAGTAAAGATTTCCTGTCTGGTCATGTTATATGTGAAAAGGCAAAGCGTTTGGATGAAAATTTGATACAAACGTTGAGTAAAGGCTGTAGCGCAAGCAGTATAAATCCATTTCTCTAAATCAAGGGATAGTTTGAGTATTTTAAAAATAGATATAGCCTTCATAATATAAAGTTTGTTAGGGAAGCGGCATCAGCCAGAGCAATTCTTCAATGCAGATGAGACTGCCTTGTTTTGGAAGAAGATGCCTCCTAGAACATTCTTGTCCAAGGAGCAAAAATCGGTACAGTAAAATCTCGATACAACGTATCTCTACGGAGCATGAATTTTTATACTTTATATTGAAAGTACGGTATACTGAAATAACCATAAGGAGTACAGTATTTTCTCTGGAAGTATCTCTGTAGGGGTTAGATCTAGTCCAAAGACGGATTTTAAATCAAAATCCTAAAGCCTTTTTTGTACCTTGCTCATGTCATTCGCTTAACTGTGTGGTTAATGATGCAGCAGCAAAATCTAGAGAAATTGTTAATTTTTTTAGTTCAAGAGATATTTGTATTTTTCTCAAGTTCGACAAAAAGATGGCCTGTACTAAAAAAGTATATAACATCCTTGACTTTAAAAGTGTTAGTACTACGAGGTGGGAAAGTCGTGTGGATGCTGTTAAGCCATTAATATATGATGCACTGATGGAAATTTCTTTGGATGAGCAGAGAGACAGCGATACCAAAAACAAAAGCAAATCATTGGCGGATAAAATTTCTAGCTTTAAATTTGTTTGCAGTGTTGTTGTTTGGTACGACGTTTTATCAAAAGTTAATGTTGCATCAAAATTAATACAAAGACCAAACATGGTCATATCAGAATGCATTAAAATTTTAAAAAGCATTAGCTTACTTTTGGAAAAATATCGTACTAATGCTTTCCAACAAATGCTCTACTCTGCCAAAGAAATTGTTCTGACAATGGAAATAACAGCAGAATTTGAACTTGCACCTCCGATTAGAATTCGACGTAAAAACAGGCAATTTGAGTACGAGGGAAGAGATACACCAATCGTAGATCCTTTTAAAAAAATGGAATCGAGTTTTTAATTATGTAGTAGATGTTTGCATCAATTATATCAAGGAAAGATTTTCCCAACTAGAAACAACCAATTATTTGAATTTTTGTACGACATTCCATTGTTGATCCATACGGATTCAGACGTTATTTTTTTAATGTCCAGATTTACATAGAGCATTGACAGATGATATAGAACCTTTAAATTTGTACAATGAACTTTTAATTATTAGAAGTGTTTTAAATAGTGAGATGACACCATTAAATGTTTTCAATTAGGTAAAAATAATTTAGTAGAAAAATTTCCAAATATCTTTATGTCACTCAGAATTCTGCTAACTCTTCCTGTGATCGTTGCCAGCGGAGAACGATCTTTTTCAAAATTGAAATTAATTAAAAACTATTTACGTTCTACAATGGTTGACAAAAATAGCAATATTGTCCATCAAACATGACATTTCAACCAATTGATATTTGTCACTTTCAATACAAGTATAAGATCAATGTCCCATATATTTATGAAAGTTTGTTTGTTTGTGCATCTATATATTTCCACACCGTTAAAGCTAGAATAATCAAACTTTCAACAAATACTTTTTTCACAAATAGGAAGATCGAGGGCTACTTCTTAATCCCAAATGTTTTATATTAACTGTACAAAAAGCAAAATAACTTTGTATGCTAATGCATTGCCATCTAGAGATGGGTCAGAAAGAACGGGACAGTTCTTTTCGAATTGTTCTGATGCCCAAACTATTCAGTAAAATAACTGCTCTCATAAACTTCCTATTCTCAAAGAACAGGTAACTCTACATCTTATACACAGTGAGAAAGGTGGGAAACGACTACTTCCTTATCCGTAATTGGACGGCAGGAACTGATTAAACTACGCGTATTTTCCCAAGTCCTACTATTGATTTGAATCAAATTTGGTACGATTATGGATGGCTCCCAGAAATAATTCATACATGGTTTTTGTTTCTCTCTGCCAGTTTTATTCAAAATGGCGCCGAGCGAATTTTAAATACCATGTATCATCTAGAATTCCGATCGGATTTGAACCAAATTTCCCCGGGCAACGCCGGATATTTCTGTTAGTTACGAATATAAACAAATACGAATAGTTCTGATCCAATGTACGCAATCTACTTTTATCTATAACGAAAAAACCTACATTGCTGAGTAAGTTGGAATCTTTCGATATCTATCGCGGCAACTAACTGGCGTTGCTAATAACATTAGATGTAATACTTTATGAAGAATTTTATAAACCAACATTTTATCTGCGGTGTGCAATACTACTCCAGTAAAACGAAAAGCAGGTCCTGCTTAAAAAAATCAATTTAAAAATGTGTTTTTTGCTATATTTGTGTAAATAGCCCCTGCGAGGTGAGCAACCAATGCTAATGGGTGAGCATTTTGCCCCTCCCTAAAAAATTTCTGCGGGCACCTTTGGTTGGAAATTGCTTCATCAATACCAGTTTTATGTGAAGTGGGGTAAAAGTATTTTCGATGGGTCAACCAGATTTTGATGTGCAATGTTTTTAGAACCTGGTGTCAGATGGACTTTGCGTGGCCATTCCTTATTTATCCAAAGCTGGGAACTTGCTCTGATATCCCATTCACACAAAAAACATGAAAAGTTTGTGTAACGAGGTTGTTGACCCAACAACATACAAAGAACTTTTAAGTCTCCACAAAGCAGCCAACCGTGTTCCCCATATTTAACCTTAGCCAGAAGTGTTTCGCGATTTTCATGTTTCCTTCAGGTGAACTGAATGAGCACAAGTTACCGTTGTGAAGAAGGACGCCTTTTAGAATTCTCTTGCAAGCATGAATGAACAACCTCCACTCATTTGGGTCATACGTTGTAGCGCCTATTGTAGCTTACATATTAATTCAGAAATATTGTTGCAATAAACCAGTGAACCTTCTTGAGATGAATTCTTCATCACTCCTAATCGGGAAACTTCTATAGGGAGTGCTTTTAAAAAATTTCATCTATAATACATGGATCCACCTTTAATGAAAATTACCTACACATGTAAAATGCAATATAACTTTTTGTGAAAAATCTGTACGTGGTAGAGAAGAACTGTTATTATTTTTGGATTCGGCATACACAAATTACTAAAAAAAGGGTAAAACATTTCAGACAACAGAATCATCGCAGGCCTGTATTATTTGCAAGCGTAACTGCAACGGGCAACTAACAAAAATTTTACTAACAACTTTAAATTTTTTTCAATAAAAACTTTTATACTTTGCATTTCATTAATTATTCAATAAAAATTACTTCACTAAACCTTCAGTTTATTTAAATCACGTTGAGGATCGTGACTGCCCTAGTTTAATTAAAAAATACAAAATGATGGATGAGGAGCACCTACCTAATGGTTACGGAGCACTGGTTGAGAAATGCTGCTCTAGAACACACATCAGTGGCGACCAAAAATGGGTTCACCGTAGGAGTCGCCAAGAGGTGGGGGTGCTACTCTGCTAATTGCTATCTCGGCCTTAGCGGGGAGCTCCAGCTGAGGCAGCAATAAAGTACCATCGACCTTTACCACAAATCCTTTCCCTGGAATAATACCAGGTGCCTACCCTTATTCTCCCACTTACCGAGTCTTGGAAATCCCAAATCTGTTTTAAATCGGTTTGGTATAGCTTTTCCGAAAACTAGCTTTCCTTACTCCTTCACAATCTCCCACCTATGTTAACTTTCATATTCATTTCTAAATAGTACCAAATTGAAATACCGAAACATTTTCTCCAAATAATGAGAGAATTAATGACATCTACTTCTTCATTGGATTTTAAAATATCTTAAAGATGCGAAGTCGGAACTTTGACGTAGAAATGCATAAATAATTGAAGTTTTGTTTTCTTAAGAGGACATACTCTCTTTAAAAGAGACATTCTGGCCACCCTATGTGGAGAAGTCTTAATGAATGGAGTGGAGGCAAAGGGGGATATTACGTTGAAATGTTGAAAAAGACAAATATCATGTTGCAGAAAGGAGAGAGGGAGATCTTGTGAGCCTGAATCATAACCTTTGACATAATTCTAGTATTTTTTATGCGGTTTCAATTTCCGCGGCATTTTCAGGAACCTGTAAATGGAGAGCCAACTGTTGTAAACGAATTCAACGCATCTTTTATACTCTCTTTAGCATTGCGGCCAGCCCTGTGCAACTTCTTCTTGTGGGAAATAGGTTCAAGTTACGACTGCATTTGTTCATAGATGGCACCGTCGCACCAAGCGTGCGTGTTTAAAATATCAGGTTATTTATTCCTCATAAAATGCTTATATAAATGATCCCAAAATTGTAAATAGAAATTGAAAAAACAACAAAATTATTGTACGTTATTGATATTGCTTTATTTAAGCTTCGTTAGATGTACACATAACAAGTAAATGCCGTATTTTAAGTGAGAAACAATTCTGTAGCATTTCAGCAGAGATTGCAAAAAGGTTTTTGCAAACATCACAAATTATTTGCCGATATACACTCAGAAAGAAAGCACAGTTACATTACAAAGTAGTATCAGATGAAAACAAACAGTTGCCAAATCACAATTCAAACATTATTAGCAATTCAACAGAGATCACACATGGAAAAGTATAAAAATATGTGGAAATGTGTCCTCAACTGGTATTACACAAACAGAAAAAAGTCAGACTAAGTATAAGAAAATATTAACATATACCAAGTAATATAGACAATACTGTAAACCATGAAAATATGCAATTGAACATAGACATAAAATGTATGTATGTGACCATAATGAACAATGAATTAACAAGAAAAGATGTATGCAGGTACATACTAAATAATAAACGGTTGCACATTATCTGAATTGTGCTAGTTCGTGCCACAAAATGCATATAAAATCATACTTTCTCTCAAAGCTAATGAGAGCATTGATATTAGATAATTTGAAATCACAGGAAGTGTAAAAGTATGTACATACTGCAACATCTCAAATGTGTTAATTCATACAAGCATATAAACAGTGACACCCTTCACATGACATATATACAAGTTCATAATATCATATCAAGGTAGCCAAATAAACAGCATAAAAATTAAAAGCTGCCTCAGGGAAGTGCCTGGAGCACACCACCTTGTGAACTACTGCTTGCACACAGACTTAAGTATAAGAAAATCTTAACATATACCAAGTAATATAGACAATACTGTAAACCATGGAAATATGCAATTGAACATAGACATAAAATGTATGTATATGAACATAATGAACAATGAATTAACAAGAAAATATGTATGCAGGTACATACTAAATAATAAAAGATACTTAGTCTGACTTTTTTCTGTTTGTGTAATACCAGTTCTCGTTTGTTTCGGACGGGTTACCTATGTTTTAAATATGGGTCAATTTAAGAAGTTGAAAGGACTCTGTGATAAGGCATATCTCTTCGTGGAAATCGTTTAATGTGGACCATACTGGAGATATTATATTAATTAGAAAAGATGGCGTATTGTGTTGACGTGTTCCAATGTTGCTTGTGCAAAAAGCATAATACTGTCGAATTAACTTTATCGTGTGGTGGTAATTGTTCATCTGAATTTCATTTAAAGTGTACTGGATTAAACGAGCATGAATTATTTTGTGATAAGCAGTAATAAATCCAGTTTGGATTTGTGACTACTGCGTCGCTACGGTATCTGCTTCGACGTCCCAGGAAGTCTTTATTAAGGACAGCCAGCCTCTACCTTTTATCAAAACTGTGCTTGATAGTTTAAAGAACTTCGAGGTAATCACGAAGTTTAGTCACTTTATTATTTAAGGAGTTCCAAGCTGATGAAATGTACTCACTTTTACTATGAAGGTAGTTTTAGCCCTCGGGAACACCCAAAGTGAGTTTTTAAAGCATTTATTACTTTTATATTTAATATAAATGCAAGTGAATTACAAAACATTTTGCTCGATAACACAAAGTAAAAAGCTATTGAAAACATCTGAATAACGAAATGCGTTACGCCTAATAAATTACATTTGGTGCCATTTGCGGAGCAACACTGAAGATGATATAACGTTGAAAGGATAATATTGGCGAGCATTCGGCTCGCTGTTTTAAAGCGTAATCGGCTCCGGACGCTGCCTTGCCCGGAACCATAATATCCATCCATGTTTTCCGGAGATTGGGTTAGTAAATGTTGAGACCGGCCAATCAGTTTCTTGTCCGGAGATTGGGTTAGTAATTGTCGAGACAGGCCAATCAATTTTTACAAACCCAATCCCCGGACAATAAACTGATTGGCCGGTCTCAACATTTACTAACCCAATCTCCGGAAGACATGGAGGGATATTATGGTTCCGGGCGAGGCGAAGGGCGCGGCAGCGCCCGGAGCCGATTACGCATTAAAACAGCGAGCCGAAGGCTCGCCAATACATTCTTTCAATGCTTTTTGAAGTATGCTTATCGATTTACATAATATAAGTGAGTAAATTTTAGCTTGGAACCCTTAAATAATAAAAGTGACTAAACTTCATGAATGCCAACTTCGAAAATACTTGTATTATTAGTAAAGGGCGGATCCATAGGCACTAAAAACCTTTTAAAAAGGAAGGCAAATAGGCACTAAAATAATTACCAAATATTTTTGGAGGTTTTCGATACAGAACGTTGTTCTTTTGTCAGTTAAAATGTTCTTATACTGGGAAAAACTTCTTTCAACTTCACAGGAAGTAATTGGGCAAAATTTCAGGGAGTCAAGTTCACTTGCACTTAGTTTGACTTCATTTGTGACAGTACTGCCCCCTTCTAAAACATCTGCAACCTCTGATATCGCTTTCCACCCAGGGTTTCGCTGGAATACCCGCTGCAATTTAGCGAAAACTGCTTGACCATCTGCACCGGGAACTTGCTCCAGATTTTTTGTTATTTGCCTTACAATTCCTATCGATTCCACTAGGGGTTGGGTTCTTGTTTCCAAAGCTGTGATGGCGACTGGCAGACAACTGAAATGGCATTTGATGTATGCTATGTGGACGTGCACGTTTGGAGTTGACATTGCAGCTTTGGCTTCTACAATGGCATCTTCATCGTCGAATTCTTGGATTACCTATACATAAAAATAAATTCGGTAATTTGTAATTGCTAAGCTTTTGGATTTATAAAGATCGTGAATAAAGATAATTTTTACAATTTAATGCACACCTTCTGAATGTCATTCAGATGATCAGCATAATACGTTGCAGCTTGTAGCCAGGTACCCCATCGTGTTAGAACTGGTTGTGGTGGAAGCGGTATGTTTGGCAACATATTTTTGAATGTCAAGATGCGTGAAGGGGCCTTAAGGAAAACTTTTTTCACTGTAGAGATGATAGCATTGACACCCGGAAATCTGGTCAGTCTTGGGGTTATTGCATATAAACAAAACTGCAAAGGGTTAGGTTTACCTTATCCTTTTTCTTAAGCCGTTGCCCGCTTTTCTGCAAGGAATGTCAAATTTAAAATGTTATCCAACAACTTCAAAAATGCGATATGTGAATGTCTATGTGCACGTGTCTAACAAAGTTATCTATTATATTGTACAATGGGGTGATGCAGGACCAGTGCTAGGAGTTTGCTGCCCTGTGCAAATGCTGATTTTGCTGCCCCTCCCACCCAAATTCCCCCTTGTTTTTATAGCACTATGTATTTAAGTAATATTAATGATGCAGTGCTCTCAGGAAACATGCAATATAAAGCAGCATTTCAAATTTTACCTTTTATCAATGAAGAAACAGGCATCATTGCAGACGTTACATCTTAAATGTGAGCAAAGTGTGAGGTAGTAAGGTTATCCCTTAAGTGAAACGATGACTAACCTTTCTTTTCTACATTTTTACTGAAAGCATAAAGAACGCATGTGTCTGCCATATCTCTAAAGATGTTTCTTTTGATTAAAAATTAATGAAAGAAGTCATTTTTGAAACACTCAAGAGCAGATGCCCCTTGCGAGTTCTGCGGAGGTTGAAGGTCATGTACCTTAGCAGGCAGTAATAATTTCAAAATTATAGCATCATGAGAGGCATCAGGTTCTATATGGGTGATGTTTAACAAAAGTCATTTATTACACCCTCTGACCGATGCTGATTTTAATTTGGAGAGTTTTAAAAGAGCAGAGAAAGATCCAAACTATGGAGCTATAGATTGTTCTGTTTTATTCAAATTCCATAGTGTAATGGTTATCAAAAAATTTTTCTATGCATTGCATTTGATGCTAATTTTTGCCACTTCCCAAAAGCTGCCGCCCTGTGCAAGCAGATGTTTTGCACCCCTGGTCCTGGAGTGATGTTTAGTGGGGCTCACTTTTTCTCATCTACCAATGGTACTTATAATTTGATCATTTATGATTGAGCAAGATATGATTCCACTGTTATCTTTGAAAAGGAAAGGTTTAGCTGACTGATAACAGAAGAATTGATATAATTTCATACCATTTAATTTGGCTGGACATCTCATAATGTATATCCTGTGGCCATTATAGTATTTATGCGCACACACATACATTGAGAGAGTGCATCAGAAATACAGATTAATATGTTTTATTATAGTAACTGTGGTAGTTGTGATCTAGACATTACCATGCATAATTATACTTTTACAATCTGAACGGGGAATTGTATGCTATGTTCAAATTAACTAGGGTTTGCTTAAGGGGTATTGCTGGATTGCAGTGAAGTGGAATGTTTTCATTATTTTATTAAATCGTCTTTTCGCCAGGTTGCAGTGACATTGTTGAACTAAACTCCTGCTTCAAATTAATTTTCCGGGAAGCTGCTGCAGGCAGATTTGTCCAACGGTAAGACTATCAAATTATAAATTTTTTAAAATTCGTATTTGCTATAATTTAGTGTTCAACTATTCTGGATTCATTTGTAAATTAACCCTCTATCGGCTGAATCACTTTCAAGCTTTCAGTATGTAATTATTGCTCCTGGAATAAATCCTCAAAATGACCATAGTTTTTTTTTTGGACACTTAGCCATCTGTTAGGGTGGAATAAGTATCTTCTTTGTACTGTTTAGCTTCTTCAATGTTGGAACAAAGTTTTTATATACAAGAAAACCTTGTTTATTTGAAACTCAAGTGAGAAAAAAATTTATAGCTTTGAATTAAATGGGTTTAAGTTATCTGATATCACTTGAGTGGTTATTAATACCGCTGTCGTCGCCTAGAAGGTGTTGGATCATTTATGTTAGATACCGTATTTCCCAGCCTATAAGATGCACTCTGATATTGAAACAAATTTCAGAAAAAGTTATTGTATGCATCAAATCTTATGTAATTTACATGAGCAAAAACAGTATTGCTCTATGCCAAAATAATCAAGCAAAACATAGTTTATTAATCGTAGAAGCTTAGAAATTTGTCATCACTGTTGCTACAGTCATCACTATAGACATTTTCACATAAATCTTCTCTTTCTTCATACAGGTGATCATCTTCACTGCCATCTAATGGATTGCTAACTCCACATTTTAAAAATGATTTTACAGGCAGTACCTTACTTTCGTACATAATATGTTCCTGAAAACGTGTATGAAAGTCGGATGTACGAAAGTCGAACAATAGACTTACATGTTATGATGGGAGTTCCGTTCTCAGAGAGCCAAAAAATATTATAAAATCTCTAATTATGGTATAAATGTTTAGTTTTTTGAGCAGGGGCCTTTTAGACACAATCGTCGACGATATATTTCCAGCATTTTGTACATGTTCTTTAATTTTTTTCTTTTTCTTCACAATTGAACACAATTGACCGGCTTAAGTCCAATGAGCGACCAATTGAGGCTAAAGATTCACCGCTTCATTCATAAATTCATATCTTCGGTCATTTCGAGCAAGCTTTAATCTTATTTTCGATCTTTAAGCCTTTATTTAAGTGCATATGCATGGAAATTACCAAGGACAAATATACCGGTAACCATGGAATCTTAGTATTGAAATGTTAAAAAATTTACCTATAGAGAAAATTCTCACGATTGAAAAAAGTGGAATTACTAAGATCACTTGAAAAAGGTACTTCAGTGAAGAGACTTCGAAGAATGTGGCATTGGTAGTTCCACTGTGTATTACTTAAAGAAGAAAAAAATGGAAATATTGAAATTTTATACAGAGAGTGATAGACCTAAAGCTATGTGTAGCCATAAAACACTACACATCCCGGGTAAATATTGTTGATAAGGTATTGTTTGAGTGGTTTCGTCAGCAAAGAAGTGAAGGTGTACCTATTTCAGGCCTAATGCTGGTACAACAAGTGAGAATTTTTCACAATAGCAAAAAGAGTGGTAGAAGATGACATTGAAAACTGGCTTGATATCGACAATGATGCGCCTGTCCTACTTCAGGTGATGTGAAATAGTGGACATGGTTTTGAAATCTGAGCATAAAAAAGATGAAGAAAATAAAAGTGACGATTATTAAGAGTTAGTTGAGGGCAAACCTTCAATAGATCGCTGTATACAGTTGGTCACAGATACAATATCTGCTTTAGAACAACGCTCTTGCATTGATTTTCAAGAGATTACGGGTTTGTATCGAATACAAGATAAACTTATGAATGAAAAATCAAAATGCATGAAACAAGCTAGTTTGTCTGATCTGTTTCTAAAAAATTCTTAGAATAATGTGTGATGAAAATAATGTTGTAAATGTCTATTAGAAAGACGCTTTATTTTACGTTCGTTATTTACTTTTGAATGGTTCTTATAAAATTCCTTGTTTTAGTGCATGTATAAGCAATAGTCTTTATTGAAAGTGGGTTCCCTTTTATTGATATTCACCATTTGAATTATTGAATCGGTTACCAAAAATGTACATTACTTAAGGATTTTTTATAAATTTTCAAAAACCCGGCAAATGCTAGGCCCTGAGGTTGCCGGGTTTATGGGTTTCCACTGTAGTTGATATTCTGTACAATATAAAATGAGTAAAACTGGCCCTTAAAAGTATTCCTCTCCAATTTCAGATTCAAAACAGCAATGGCATGGATTCTTGGCCCCATCCAATAAGAAAATATTGGTCTTTGTACTGCATTAATCCCTCAAGTCAGTAATTAAATGCCCACAAACTTCCTTAGGGCGATATTTAAATTTCATTATTGTATTAAGTATGCATCGATATTGGAATGTATTTTTTCCTTAAGACTATTGAACAGAAATCCATAAAAATTTATGAAAAAATACTAAATATCCTAGTGAAAAATGTACTTATCTTTATGTGTAACCTCTGCAGCAGCAGAGAGGGTTGGATGTATACGGGTACGTCGAACTGTCCTGAGGGGTTAATTCATATGAAATTTATAATTTTTATCGTAAAAAATATGGCTGGAAATAAAATTTTCCATCTATGGGGTTCCTAAAAATTAGGAGTTGACATGATAACAATAGTGCTATTAGCATGATATAATCTATTCTGAAAATGTCATCTTTGTCTCTTTTGTCATTTACTTATAATATCAATTTAGGGAAGTCCACCGACCAACAGATTGACGTACAGTAAAACTCGTTTATTACGTATTTGAGGGGACCAACTCATTGCTTCGATATAAGCGTGACTTCGTTATATACGAGAAACATGGTTTTTGGCCTATACATCCCATATAACACGTAGACACATACAGTAAAATCTATGCTATCCGGCTATTTAGAGCCGGCCACCCTTAGATACTGGCAATTACACAAATACAATTCATTTTGTATCTTTTTTTAATGAATTTTGGTGTGAATTGTATTTGTGTAATACCACAACTTCCACTTTAAAATTTCTTAAAATATTAGCTGCAGAGCTGCAAACTGAACCGAACCATAATTTTTTCCAAAAGTGGTTCAGTTTCGGTTCGATCTCAATCCATAAAGTACGGACCAAGGAAAAGACCAGGAATTTCCATTGGAAAAACCAGTGGGTTTCTTCAAAGGAAAGAGAGCCTATCCACAGATGACATTTATGGTGAGGGTTATGGGGACACCAACTGTGGCAATATCCGGGTCAACCACTGTAGGCAGAAACCAACCAACAGAATATAGAAAGATCTTTATCTGAATGCAAGCAAAATGGTCGTTTTACAATGACCTAGAAAGGAGCCGTAATCCGCTTTCATGCCGAAAGAAAAATCCATGCCCTTACGATCACCATCATCCCCTTCAGCATTGTAATTAGCAGACCTGAGAAAATATGCCTGCTGTGTCTTTCTTAGAACACCGTTAACTCTCTTCATATCTTTTTCTTCAGAAAAATTCAAATTGTTGCTCTCAACAGCTTGAGCTTTCAACGACATCATTCCTTTTCCAACTCTCGTGTGGTGTTCTTCTATGATAGGTATTTCCATTACTTGGTGGTTTATATTCCAGCAAAAACAGGCGAGGACTTCGGCGGATCCCTTGGATCGGAGGCATTCATTTCCCGCAGAATTCCTCGAATTATCTAAAGTGTGTATTTTTAATAATATTTTAGTAAACTTTATTTGAGGCAAATAAAATTAATTAACATGTTAGTGTTATTTAAAGAGGGTCACTGTACATTTTATAATTGTTTATTTTGAACCATAAGTGTCCGCACTTCGTATATTGAATAATGTGCCCCAAACTGTCGATTAATTGTAAATTATTCTTGTAACGTAATTTTACTATCATATTGATCTTTTGATTACTTTTATAAGGTGGCAAAAGAAAAAAATTAGCAATATGTAATATGTTTGGAATCGAGCTAAAAGTGTCTTTTTGAATTTATTATATAATAATAAGAATTAATAATCGAATTTATTATAGTTTTAGATATCATAAATTCATTCGGAGTAATATTTTATTCCATATTATTTGACCAATTAACTAATTAAAATATTTTATTTACATAAATTTATTATTGAAAGTTGGAAAAAATGAGACCCCGTGCATCATCGCCATTGGAAAGCAAGAAACTGTCTACTTCAATATTTAAATCTATCATTCAATCAAGCAAATCTTAATAAGGGCTTACGGTAAAGAATTTTCCTAGACCCTTGATAAATATAGCGAACATTTTTTTTTATTTGTTATAAATGAACCAAAGGAATAATGCTTTGTAACTTACATTGTTTTTATTTCTCTTACGACCCAGGTTTTGACGTTACAGTGCTATCGTCAGGTGCAGATATGATGAGAATAGAAAGTATATACAGAGAAATGGGTAGAGACGGGGGAGGGAGGGTAGTTTGCAAGATGGAAAGGAATGGAGGGGAGGGAAAGGAGGAACCTATCTCATTGTCAGAGGGTTACTGCAGGGGGATAGCTTGTTAAGGGATAAAGGGGGAGGGGAAAGGAAAGGCTGGAGGGGGGAGACCATCTCGGGAGGGTTTGGGGAAGACGGAGAGAGGATGAACCCCAGAGAGAGGAGGGAGGAAATTATCAATGCGGCAATGGGTATGTGTGTGGGAATAAGAAAAATAAAGGCAAGTGTGGGTGGTAGGACTAAAAAGGTTAAATATTGGGAGATGGGCAGTACGGCCCTTGTGATAAATCTTTTTTCCTCTAAATGATGTGTATTACAGGTAAGAAAAAGAAATAAAATGCCCGAGGGACTAATTTTCTTTGATTTTTAATGATTTCTTTAACCACTCAACTGGGTAGTTTTTTTTCCCAAGTCGCTTCCACAGTGGGTATTTAAATTTGAAGTGAGACTCTTTCTTTTCATTTTCAAATTAAATGAAATTTGCTTTAAAAATTCCAGAATTATCATTACAAATATAATATATGATATAATACTTCGATAAATAATTTCTTTTAAGTATAAATATTATTTAAATAATTTATAAAATCTTCATTTTAGCAATCAGATATTGTTTTTTTTGCCTGTTAGCATTAAATTGAAATGCTTATGTATGTTTAAAATAATTTTATTTCTCAAAAATATATAAATTTTGTCATAATATGGCTATAAGTAATAACAATTAGCATATTATTGAAAAATATCTATAAGATTCTTTTTGCCAAATATTATATATATATTACTATATTATATATATATATATATTGTACTTGGTTCAAACACAAAGGATTGTTATATATATTGTTACATAATGAAATGGGAAAAACATTAACACATTCTCAATACCTCAGAAGCAAACTGAACTTTCCATAAACATCTGTTTTTCATATGTACCGTTAGAATTACTAGCAGGAAAAACATTCATAAATAGCAGGTTTACCCTTGAGACAAAAGTGCATGCAGAGAAAAGTGTGAGTTTTCGCAAGGGAGTGTTAAAAAACCCCGAGTGTCGTAAACGGTCATTTCAGATGTGGCGATCACGGAAATGCAACCCGCAACGCATATGCGGACCTCCCTTATGAAGACCTGCTTCTCAAAGAAAAAGGAAGACAAGGCCATCTATGGCAGTCAGGACGAACTAGAAGAACCAAGGTATAAGTACGAGAAGCTACGGGACGGAAAATCGCGGCATACCCATAGCAATCAGCCTGAAATTTGCCATGACGTCTAAATCCGTCACACCCAGTACTGGCGCTTCCGGCCATGACGTCTATACACGGCATACCCAGATGAGTGGTTAAAACACTTTTATGTTTTCGGTTTGTCCGTCCATCCAGGGATAATCTCAAAAGCGGTTTAAGCTAGAGGTGCATTTTCTTTCTGATTATGTATGATTGTGTATGTTCGTAAATGAATTTGAAGTGAATCCATTCAGAGAATTTTTAATTGATATGTAATCAACAATGAACATAAAAATCATGTTAGGATCAAAAATACCATTTTTTAAATATAAATAAATGAAGATGATGATGGGATTGCAATATATTTAAAATATAAATTTTTCCTTTCTTTAAATAAATTCTTTCATTTAACCTGGGAAAGCAGGAGTTTTTTTATTTTTCATATTTCAAAAATATTTTAGATATTAGGTCGTATGGGGGTGGGGAAGCCAAGAAAAGTATTTCCTCGAATATTGGTTGCATGGGTTGCTAATAATGGCTTGGTACCATATGGTACCGCACGGACCTTATGAGAGCAAAATATTGCCGTAACTTGCACTTTTATCGCATTTGACTTCAATTGGAGATGGATTTGGATCATATAATGACAGATGTAATTCTGAGAAAAATTGGTTGTTTATTTTACGCAGTCTTCTCAGACAATTGAACTAAGGAACTGTATGAAATTTTGCAAAGCAGGGAACACAAATGCCGACGTTGCACTTGACACACTCGGTTCTAACATGAGACTGGCAATCTCCCGCGGAACATTGTCGACGCTGGCTTGTTGGAGAGATGAGATGGTGTAGCCCATCCAACCTTATGCTGTCGGATACCCTAAAACAAAGTGAAATTGTATAGTTTCGTTGTTCCTATGAGTGCTGTCTAAATGTAGGTCAAGTGAATATGTGCGTACCTGATACCGATTGTACTCCCTCGTGAAGTGGGTGGACATCCTCCGGTTTTGGGCGCGTTCATGTACCGGGTGAGATATGTTGTCACAATTTCTCTCTTGAACTCCAGCTGACGGATATCTCTGCCCGTTTTTCGAAGGAGGATCCAAGAGTTGTGCACCATTGTGTCCAAAAGCCACGCGAATATGGACCACCACCACTTTCTGCCTCTTACGCCGATCTCGTCCATTTGATCCGTACCTCCCATATGGCGATTGTACTTGCCAATTAGATCTGGGCGTGGAACAGAGATCTTCTTTTTGGCTTGACTGTACCTGCTTACATTAGTGATAGGGTTGATGCTATGACAAGATGAAACAACAGAGACAACTGCGTTATCCACCCAGCGAGCGACAAGAAGTCCTTCTTCCTTGCTTTGTGCATATTTGTAATTTCCTCTTTTCCTTTTCTTCATTTCCTTTGAAGGAATCAATGGGCAGTCTTTTGGTACTCGATTTTTGCGTACCGTTCCAGTACAACCATATTCTCGGGTGTGAAGGTGATTCATCAGGTTGAACCCAGTAAACAAATTATCAAAGTAAAATCTGAAGGGAAACTTCTGTGTGGGGTCAGGCAGCTGGTCAATCATAGCTACTAGCGGCGCTGCAGCTTTACCAAAATCTACTTCATACTGGTTGTTCGCATAAGGGTTATTACCTTGGTAAATTTCAAGAGAGACCAAATATCCATCTACGGTATTCAAGCACCACACCTTGAAACCAAAACTAATAGGTTTTCCTCGGATAAACTGCTTACAGCTATGTCGCCCGTAGTATGGGATCATGCTTTCATCGTAAGCCAGATTCTGTTCAGCTCTGAAATTTTGAAGACATTTCTCCTGAATTCGTTTTATTAGAGGTCTTAATTTCCAAAGTTTATCATCGGCGTTCATGTTGTTGTTGTCCGCACAGTGAATATATTTCATGATTTGTACAAAGCGGTCACGGCGCATGGCATTACAAACCATTTCGTTGCGAACGTCAGCAACATTCTCCCAAAATCTCTTCTTTCCAGGCACCTGAACATAACCACTCAGAAGTAAAATCCCAACAAATACCTTCATTTCTTCGGGTGTAATCTTAGGATCGGCTTCATTTTTGAAAAGTGCATATCGAGTGGCCTCGGAGCACAAAAACAAGACTATTTTATGTTCAAAAAAACATTCAAATACATCGGTGGTTGTCTTATTGCGAAGAGATGAATAGTCTACTTCAGGAAAGCGTGTGAATTCAGTTTCAAGATCATCTTGAGTCCATGTTGAAGGCACTCGAGATGTTCTTTTAGCCCTCTTGCTTGGCGGTGAATCCTCATTCTCGGTGGGAGAATCATCACACAGATGCTCAAAGTTATGAACAGATTCCTGATTTAGAACCACTTTGGCCTGTGTGTGCAACTGACGTCCTGTAAGATTATCTGCTATACCGCCTTCATCCTCTTCTGCAGAATCCTCATCAGACTGTACAGCCGCATCAGATGGTTCAATATATATATATCCTGTATGTCTGCGTCATCTTCCTCTATTATGTGTAAAACTTCCTCCATTGTCAAACCCCTAGAATAACATAAGTAAAAATAATAGCAAATTTTGCATTTGATTTTTTGGGCAGAATGTACAGGATAAAATCCGTAATTTTAATTATAGACAAACTCCCTTTACTATTACAAGATATATGTTTCCCGAAATATCAAAACAGAGGACGGAAAGAAAAATACGAAGTGCTACTGTAAACGCCGTGCGGTACCACATTGTACCACCAACATTCTCCTCGTTATATACAGAACAGTAGGAAAGCAGGCTCCCTCCAAATTATTGCAACTCTTTACATAATACATTACAATCACATTTCATGAGTTAAACGAATATTTACATTTATTTTGTCAAAAAAATAATGATACGTCAGGCGCGCAACTAACTAACACGCTCAGAACTTCAACATGGTGCTTCTAAGAAAGTGGATAGCACAAACTCGCTGACTGCTCTGAATGATTCTTGGAAGTGTTGGCTTCCACGTGCATTGAAGTGTTGCCATATTTTCTCCGTTTCAAGGATGAAATCTACGATAATGCACGCTGGTGCCATATGGTACCGCATGGCTTTCCCGGGTTATGATAATAATGACTGCTGATTGATTTACTTACACATTGATTCTGAATTTGTAATGTTTATATTGAATAAATTATTTCTGAATATTATTTCAAATGATTAATTTAGTTGAACCGAACCGCAAAAAAGCGAACCGAATCACTTGTCAAAATTCTCGTCTGAACCGAACCACTTCCAAAAATTTAGAACCGAACCGCGAACCGAACGACTCCAAATTTTGAAGTGGTTTGCAGCTCTGATTAGCTGTATATATTACGTATTTACTCCTTATACTTCTGGGGCTGCTGAGTAAGCATGGCGTTTTTGTTTACGTAAGCCATTTGCATTGTCTAGATGTTTTGGTGTACTTCTACAATTTCCAGTTTTATCACTTTTTATTATTTAAAAAATTACCCATGCATTGAATATGGCATCAACATAAGTACCTAAGAGCAAGGGACAGGAGAGAAATAGTTGTTTTAACGCTAACACAAAAGCTGGAGCTGATCAAACAAATGGAAAAGCCATAGCAAAAGAATTCAACATCGGATCTTCCACGCTCTACGATATCAAGGCTCAGAAGGCTGAATTAATGAAATTTGTGTCATCTTCTGAGACGAGTAAATCAATTAATAAACATCATACGCTTCATAAGCCAAAAATGGAAGAACTGGATAAAATATTATATGAATGGTTTTCACAGAAATGTTCAGAAGAATTTAATTTTGTCCTTTTCTAATAGAGTAAATAAAGATAAATGAGAAAGATTTAATCTAATAAATTCAATTTTGGGAACAGGTTCACTGCCGTATTCCCCAAACTTCCTGGATGCCCGAACTTTTCAATAGTATTTTGTTTTGCATGTAAGCGTAGCAACGTATAAAATAAGAATGGGTAAATAGTATCTAGATCTAACTACGTGTGGAAGAATTAAAATGCAAACCCCATGCATAGTCACGTTTGGGGAGTACGATAGTGAACCTAAGCCCAATTTGCGATGTCAAAATCGAAAAATGCTTCCCTAACCGGATATTTCTCCTAATCGGCTTTCCACAATCCCCAAGATAGCAGGATAACACAGATTTTACTGTATTTGCAGAGAGTCAACTTCAATGCCGTACTTACATATGCAAAGAGATGCTTATCAACTTCGCAGCACGTAAAATGTTCGTTTGCTATTACATACGATTTTTTAAATGGCCAATTAATATTATTATTATGGTCATTAATTTACATAAAAATTTAACATTTTTAATATCAGTTTCAAAACAAAGGGAGCGTGGAAATTCATATGGAAGGGGTAGAGGGAGGAAGGGGACCTCTACCAACAATTGCGTGATAAATGGGTGGAAACTATTCATTACTTATCGCTCCTCTCGCCAAAATTCGTTATATGTGGGGCATTTTTTGCCACAGGACCAAAGATTTGTTTGTTACAGCCGAGAATTCGTGAATGTGTGTTCGTTACATCTGAGAAATTTAACCAATGCCCTTATGGAGAAGTCCAAGGGACTGAGACATTTCTTTGTTATACCGGGATTTCATTTTAGGCGTTATCATTATAAACGAGGTAATTTGAAACATTAAGGACTTTTTGACTTGACAGAAATTTACCAAAAATTTTGCTGTGACATTGTTACCCCGTTGATAATAGATTAATGTCAAAAACCTTAGCAATAGAAAGATAAGTAGTGGGTGTATTTAAATTTGTTCTATCTTATTTTTCAGGGATTGAGTTACATGCTCCACAGTTGGATCAAATCTGTCCAAGATTAAAACATTTGTCCTTTTTTAAATCAGTCGAGAGGAAAAAATATATGGAAAGTTTGGTGAACGTTCACTCTTTGCTGGAAGTTTTAATGGTACTCAAAGCACGCTTCCACTTGGATGAACAGTCTCTAGGTGCAATATTTATGTCTGCTGCATCCATCCTTTTGTCTTCCACTGACATAGTATCTCCAAAAAATAAACTCAGTGATTGCTTTTTTCCTGATAAGAATCTGCAGAGAACTGTCTACTTGTATGTGTCCCTTCCTGTTCACCCAAAGCTTACAATTCCTCTCATCAAAGGGTAAGATGTATATTGATTTATATTTGTATTGATAGAATATTATTTGCAAATCTTCAGTATAAAATTCTTTTGAGATGTGTATGGAGGCATTGATGGAGAAGTTGAGTCTCACCTTGAGGTGTACGAGGTGCTACAGAAAAGTTTCCGGACTGGCTCAAAAACCAGACATAGGCTTACCTTAATTACATATTGTTGTCCCCTTCAAAGTAGTCCCGTTGCGAGTTAAGACGCAGAGTCTAGCGTTTCTGCCATTGCCATTGTACAAAAGGAAACTATTTGAAAAGTCTAAATAGCTCCAAATTCGTTGAAGACATACGCGACTTAGTTGTACCCATCGGTGTTAGTGAACATAATGTTAGATCAGAGCGTCCGAGAAAATATGTCGAAACAATCGCTAGAAGTGAGAAATACTACAGATCTTTTTCCCAGATGCGATAAAACAGCTCAACAGAGGCATTAGTTAGAGCTCATTGGTGCTGTGACACCCCCTACCAAATGCTACCTGGTTTGAAATGACCTTCTGATATCGATCAGTTAGGTACGAAGAGAGCCAATTAATTGTAGGAGTAGAGAAACAGGCAGGAGTTTTGCTAAGAGAATGTATTTGTCTATAGAGTCAAAAGCTTTGCTGAAGTCTAAGGCCGGCCGCACACCGACGCGTCAAGACAGAGACATTAGACAAGACACGGCGTCTGCGACGTGACGCAAGGAAAGGAACACAATGGGTAAATGGAAACCGCCGCACACTGGTCTTAGTCATGCCGCTGACGTCAGGATCATGTCTGAGACAAGTCTCAAAAGACACCGCATGTTCCTTTTTCTGCAGCATGCTTCAGTCTTCTTTTAGCTGTCAGCGAAGGAGGAATCATGTCCGAGGAAGAAATTAATGTAAAATTAGTGCAAGCGGTGGAGAAATTTCCTATAATTTTTGATTATTCATTACCTGGGCATAGTAACAGGAATGAGCTCGAGAAAGCCTGGCGTGAAATATCTAAGGAAACCGGATTAAATGGTAATTAAAGTTTTATATTTATTATCAAAATGAATGATTTCCATATGATGTACAGCCTCGAGTATACAGAATAATTAATGTCGCCCTTTTCCGGATAATGAAAAAGTCTGCAAAATGCCTTGGAGAAAGTGTCATGAGTTAATTCAATAAACGTATTTTCTTTTAAAAATGTATTACAAGTAAAAATACCTTTTCCATTAAATTGACATTAGATATGTATTAAAAATACATTGAAAAAGTTTTAAAAAATATTTTTTCTACCTAAATTCTTTATATTATGTTAAAGTGCACCTGTTTTGCCAAGGAATAATTGCATTCGGTTTTAAAAAATAACTACACAAACGATTTCTCAGTTCTACGGCCTCAGAATTTGCTCTTCTGTAGCAAGGTTGTAAATTTTATTGAGGTGTGTGGCAACTTTGTTCTTCGTTGTCTGGGAACATCTGATAGTATGGTTGAAATTTCTCGGGATCTTTCAACAAATCACGTGCCAAAATGTATCCACCATGCTCATCACAAGACTTGTTGAAGTCGTGGATCCATTTCCTTTTCTTTCTACGTAATTTAAACCATGCGTACTTTAAAATTTCATCCTCACTCGAAGAAGTCATAGTGCGAACTGGCCAAGTGACGTTCGTCTCGTTGCAGACATGGTGTCGCTCCAGTGTGCGGGGGCTTGTCCGAAGCATGACTTAAACAAAAATTGACTATGTCTTGACGCGTCGGTGTGCGGCCTACCTAATAGTACTAATGCTGCGCAAGTCTTATACTATCCATCGATGATGATTTATTTGGTATAGGATGGATGAGAGCACGTTTAGATTGAGAAGGGAATTTTCCTTGGAGTAAAGGTTGATAAAAATGTTAGTGATTGTGGATGGGATAAGACGGCCATCTTAAAGTTATAGCACCGCCAGAAATATTTTTTTCTCATTTTCCTTCTCCGTCAGTGTTCATTAAAAGTTAGACCAAGATTCGGTGAAGGCAGTAGGCCTTGAATGCTGCAATGACGCCCTGATCCATAGGTTGAATCAGGGAGGTGGCGTTTGGTGGTAGAAACATCACTTTATTGTTATCACTGAGGTTGGCAAGGTTAGAAGGATGAACTGGAGCATTGTCAAGGAGAAGAAGAACATCAAATGAAAATGTTTTCCTTTCACAGTAGGCTTCCAATTCCTGTTCAAGTTGAATGAAATAACTGATTCATACACTTGTATTTTTTATTAAAATAGATTTTTCTTTACACCAGAAAATACAGGTAATAAATTCTCATTATTAATTTCCCATTAGCAATATAGAAAATCATATCAAAATTTTTTTGGCTATATGTTTATTCTGGTTTACTTCTATAAGACCAACTTGAAAGAAATGTCAACCAAAAAAGAACAAAAATTAAGAAATGATATTCAGTAAATAAAAGTAATACTTTATATAAATTCGTATGGACAACATTGAATAATTTAAACTGCTCATTAAGTACACTCATAGAATTAATACTACTTTGATCATATTTCCCACATTGTAGCTGTTTGTTTCTGGTAGATAAGTATAAATATTAATTCTGTCTTAATTCACAATTAAACATCAATTATAATGAAACTGTTGTGGTGTAGACTGCTGTTTTATTGCAAATTGAGAAATTAAACCACAGAAAAAACAAGAAAATAATAATAATTATGAAATAAAAATGGGAATAATGATAGACAAAAAATGCAATATATGTGAAAATTTGTGTTAGAGGCCTTGAGCTCATATTTTGTGACAGCACTGACAACATGATTATCCAGCTTCACTTTTGCGATAGTGGAGGACCAGCATTTCATCTTTGCCTAGTTTACTAATTTCACATATAATTAGTACATATATACTTAACATAAAAGTATATATGTCCAATATCTAGCAGGCAGCCTGGAATCTCCAATGAAAATTCATTGGAAGCATGATTACAACAATATTTCAGGCTGCCCACTAGATGGAAGGTATACAGGAGTGACACTGAATAATTGTGCAAGTTTCAGTTTCTTTCGTTGTACAAATAAACTGTTATGTAAAACTTTTGAACATTTTCATCAAATCATTAATGACTTGAAACCTTTAAAAGACAGAGTAATGGTTCCTTTGGGAAATTTTTCATCTCTCTGGTTGGATCAGGTTGTATGTATGTACAAAATATTATTTTACAGCAATTGCTATATTAGATGCAATCAAAACCTTAAAACCGCAAAGCTGTAACACACTTCAATGACTTAGAAAATCATCAATTTCACAACAGTTAGAAATTAAGTTAATATTTCAAAAGCTGAATTTGAAATATGATTAACCCATCCATTAACAATTTTCCCCATTAGCAGTTACTGCAAATGATCATTTAATTTTGGATACTTTAAACAAATATACATTCATGCAGAAAATAATATGTAGAGGTTTATTGAAGATATCCTGTTCATGTTAATGTGCTTATATATTTTTAAGCTTGCATATTTATATTAAACTAGCTGAACCTGCGCAATGTTTGCTCGTTTTTTTCAAATAAAATATAAAAAATTAAGGAGTGTGTAAAAAAAGTTGATCTAATTAATTCACATTTAACTATAGTAATGCATTCTCCAGGTATTGGTAAGGTTTACCGGTTCGAATCTCGCTGAGGGCACGGCTTTGTATGCGTATTGACAATTTATTATGCAAAGTCAGTCAGAAACCTGCATTTTTAATTTCATATTAGAGAGGAAATTAATGCTACGCAATAATTGATTGTGAAATTTTCCATTTCCCATAAAATAACACAAAAATGGAATTATCGATCTGCAGGCTTTCATTCAATTTGAGATTAAAATAATCAAGTATTGACCTACAATCTTCGGTTGTGAAACATTTTGAATAAAACATTATAAAGTTCCTTATTCTGTTCATAATATTCCACCTATAGTTTGAAATAGCTCAATTTAAACGTTTAATGCATGTAATACTGGAATTCAAGTGGAAAATAAAAGTAATTTAAATGGTAAGTTCAGTTTATATACATGGGTCAAAAAAATTACGTATGTCCCTATTCTCATCTAATTTGAAATTTATGCTTGAGACTATTTGCGTTAATAAGCATTATAGATGTATAATATAATGGTTCTACTCACTACAGCATTCAAACGATGAAATGAAGATTCACCCGCTTTGAATAAATCGTTAGAAATGCTTCCCATATGCACTTAACTGAATGATTATCCATAAATATTTACGTTTCTATGTATACTAAAGTTTGACGTATTCTTTTTAGTAAATAATATTATCGGACTATGCACTCAAGTCGTACGATCATATAGTTCAGTTCAGTTTTTTCCACTAGAGGTTTCTTTAAATAAAGAGTCTCTGCTCCTGACCATTGTCAGGTTTAAACCCGTGAGATTGGTGTCAAAAATAGAGCATATCTTTTTAGCTCTGTTTAAGAGCTTGTGTGTTAAGTCTTCCGTCTCTTTTCCACAGCCATTCAGGAGAATAACCCATAAGTCAGTCAGAAATCTGCATTTTAAGTCATATTAGAGAGGATATTAATGCCATACAGTAATTGTTCACGAACATTTATGTTGATAATTTTCTTTGTTTCTTATTATTGAATAATATATCCTTTTTTCTTATATAACAATCGATGCAACCATTTATTTAGATTAGCTACAAAGAGAAGATAACCGTGTAACTTTCAATAGTATGTTTTAAAAAAATATCATACGTTCCTATTCTCATCTAATTTTAAATTTATGCGTGAGCCTATTTGCGTTAATAAGCATTACAGCTGTATAACATAATAATTTTACTTATAAAAAGGTAAGATTCCAGCATTCAAATGATGAAATGAAGATTCAATTGCTTCGATTAAATCGTTAGAAACGTTTCCCATATGCAGTCAACAGAATAATTATCCGTAAATATTTATGTTGCTATGCATCATTAATTTCAGTGCTTAAACAAAAGTGTGAAGCGAATAACGCTTTTCTTTCACCTATTTGAAGGTTTAATTGGCATTAATTGAATTGGAGGCAACAATGACGGTCGCCTTGGCAACGCTCGGAAAGAGTACGAAATATCCGCTAAATTTCGAAAGCAATTGCGTATTTCAGAATGATTCGATCGTGTAACATGTAAACATCACAAGAATAAGATAGTATAGAGTTTTAGCCATCGAATAAAGCAAAAACGAAAATCGTTCCATTTTTGTGTTTTAACGAATGAAGGAAAAAACCTTACACCCTAAAAAATCGAAAATCCCGTGTAAACTTATGGGAACATATAATAGTCTCCTGGATTCGAATCCAGGACTTAATGAAAATGAGAATAGTTTTCTAGGGACCTCCTAGCTTGTAGAAACAAAACGCAGTTTACTGCATATCTCTACAACAAACGGATTTCGAGATACAGGGGGGGACGTACACTTCCAAAATTATATATAGGATATGGTATATTCCTGTACAGATTGTATGAGTATTATCCTTTTGTAGATTGTTGATAAACTAAAATGAAATTGATAGTCTTATGTGTACCTTTAAAATGTTTAGTTTTATTCAATAAGTAACTTAGTGTAATTTAAAAATATTAAAAACCATATAAATTATACAAAGCTCTAAATCAAGTATAGTAAATCAAAATTTACTTTTTAGCAAAAAATATGTTATTTTATTTTCAATTTATATATACGAAAATATCTTTCATTTAAAGAAAACCTCATTTAAAGTATAGAGAGAACAAAAGATAAGCTGTAAATCATGCAACCAGTAAAAATGAGTAATTTTCAATATATGTACATAATAGGTTGGGGAGAATTTTGAAATTTTATTTGAGGAAGAAATGATTTGGGATTCTTTGGCTTCTACAGGTACGCACAAGCCATTGACACATTATGGGTTCAACATATCACGTCACAGACTATGGTTTTCTTTTGAACCTTAGTGATTATGGTTTTTCTTTCTATTTCCCCATTTTGCTTTCATAATTATTATTTTTTGTTTTAAGCATGATCTCTAAATTTATCACTTTTTGGTAAAGGAGAGCTGCATGTAATAAAAAAAATTACTGTGATCTGTAGTCATGGAATGGCTTTATTTTAAAATTATATTTTAATAACTGAGTCTAAAATTCAAGAATCGAAGAACTCATAACACAATTTATTGATTTATGAGAATTTTTGTATTAATTTGTACTATATTTTAATAGTGAAAATAATTTTTTAATAAGTGTAGCAACCATTTACACTGATCAAATAGATTAATTTTGACATGAATGATTTTTAATATGTTTTAAAATGAAATTGAAATTTTAAAACAACTGATAAAGTTATCATAATTAACCACCTAAGTAATGCTTAATTTCAAACTAAATACATGTTACATCCAACTGAAGAAACTTATTTAATATGAAACAGAATTAATTATGATAAAATGACTGTTTTATTTTCTCAGAGAATTATTAATCCTATTTAAGTTCTTCAAGTCATTCCTCTATATTACAACAGTGAAAAAAACACATAAATACAGGGCAGCACCCAAATAGCAGCCATCATAGTTGTTCCCAGGAGCTTAGCAGTCAACCACCAAAACAGCAAATACAAAGCACCTTGCAGAAGTATATGATATAGATAGAGCCTGAAACATATTTCAATGTAATGCTGAATTATTTTAGTAAATTAAAATAAAACAAGTTATTAAGTTATAAAAATTCTTCTATCATATTAAAAAATGTCTATATTCGTAAAAATATTTTATTAGTTTTAGAAGATGGTATGCATTCCAGGACTTCATAGGCTAATTTTACTATTAAAGATAAAATTTCTCGTGCATGTAAATATTTTTGGTACTGGATATTCAGTTATAGTCAGTGGTAAGCTGTAGTGGACTTGCAAGAGCCTATTGTTAAAATTATCATTTATTTTACTAAAAAGGGCACGTTGTGTACTAGAATGAAGCACGACTTCACGGAACATGAAAATATTACATTCTGGTGAGAAACACGTTGAGTAACTGGTAAACATATTGATACAAAGTTGCTATTGACACAGGCCGGTGAATCGCCAGCTTAGTGTCTGAAGGCCAGATGATGCAGGCTCTCGCTGGTTATTACAACTATTCTATTAAGATCACAAATACGCGTACATTAACACCGCATTACCAGGAAATCTATCATGTGCTGAGCATCACATAGGCCGTAGGCACAGGATCATATGGATTATCGCAGCAGTAAATATTTTTTAATTTTTATATTTAATAATTGCATTTCCTTAAGTAATTAATAAAATTACAATACATTTACTTAAATAAACCTTATTTTTGATATTGCAAATTTGAGATGTTTAAAACTATAATTCGCTGAACTAAATTAAAATTGAGAAGTGACAAGTGACTAACAACAGTAAAAATAGTAGCCAGGCATCTCTACGAGAAAAAAACTATTCATTCACGATGAATCAATGGCACATAAGAAATTATTTAAAATAACCGAAGAATCTCAGAAAGATATCCTTCCAAATGTCGTTGATAAACATAATGATTGAGAAATTCGAACAACTGCCAAAATATTTAATTCAGCTTATAGTCTCGTGAAAAGGAGCCGGCCAATGTCCGATTTACCGGCTGAATTAGAATTACAGAGTAAAAATGGTGTTGACATAAGAGTTTCCTTGCATTCAAGATTTTCGAGCATAGGTATCGCTGAACATATTTCAAGAGAAATAAAAAAGGAAATTGTTTGGGAAAATAATTGAAAAGAATTCCAAACTGCATAATAATTGACGAATCAACAGCATTATCAAAAAAAAGTTTTAGTTCTTTACCTACGAGTTGGGCTTGCTGAACCATGTATGATTTCTGTGAATCTCATTGAACTTGAAGCGACAACCACTGAATGTATATATGTGCGTTACCGTAATTACAACACTAAATAGCTCTGGTTTTTCTGAAAGGTATTTAAAAGAAAATCTAATTGCATTTTGTTCTGATGGTGCCAGTGTAATGCTGGGGAAAAAAATCGGGTGTTTCAACCAGACTGTTAGAGCAATTTCCAAATATTATTATTTGGCATTGCATGGCCCATCACTTGCAATTAGCATTAGATGATTCTATAAAAAATATAAAAGAGATGAATAATTTTGAAATATTTCTCGATAAGCTGTATGCATTGTATTACCAATCTCCAAAAAACCTTCGTGATTTAGGTAAAATTGCTAAAGAAATTGATGTGAAAATTGTAAAGATTGGTCACGTGTTCGGCCCACGATGGTCAGCATGTAGTTTGAAAACAGCAATTGCGGTTTGGAAGAATTATCCCGTTCTGTGCAAACATTTTGAATCCGATGTCAAATTTTCAGGATTGTTAAACAGACTGTTAAATTTGGAATTCCTTAAAGATTTGGCAATAATGATTGACAATCTGCAGGAGTTTTCCTATCTTTCGAAGGCTTTAAAAAATCACAACATCAATATAGTAAAAGCAAATAAATTAATTATTCAAACTATCAATGTTATTGACAATTTGAAATATTCTGAAGGAAATTATGAAGCTAAAATTGAGAACATGTTAAAGTCAGAAGAATTTAAAGGAATCAAAACCCAAAGTAACAACAAATTTAAAAAATTATCTCGTGAGGGTTATTAAACTGCATTGTTTCATCCTTAAAGGATAGATTACTGCAACAAAGTAATTTTAAATTTAAAAATGTATAGGAAGAATATCAACGATCAACAATTAATTGACATTTTGAACATCTGCTACCCAGAAATGTGAAACATAGAAGAAGTTTTGTCTCCTTGGCAAGAAGGAGAGAAAAGAAGAAATTTAAGTTTTCTTATAAAATATGAAATCAAAATTAATGATTTTAGGGACTTGGTGGATGACAGTTTAGCTTCAAAATCAAATGAAATCCCGAATTCAATTAAAAAGGCTAGAAATATTCTTGGATCCATTGCAATTAGCAGCACTGAAGCTGATCGAGCTTTCAGCATAATGAATAATAGTGTTACAACAAAAAGAACAGCTTTGACGGTCAAACGTTGCAGATTTTATGACTATTAATTTAAATGGAAAACCGTTGGCTCAATTTGATCTGGATCTATACATAAAATCTTTCCTTCGTAATCGTCGCTCAGCTATTGAAGAAAGCCGCAGAGTAGTAACCTATAGTAATTAAGTAAATTCGATATGGAAATTTTTGTAATAAAACTTTTATGCTGTTCTTGATTATTTTTGTAATAACTTTTTATGTTATTCATAATTTTTTTTGTGATATGTAGTATTTGTATTTTGAATCAGCGTTTCCCAGTTTGAATACAAAAAAATTACAAAAAAGGGAGGATTATCTACTTGTGCAACCTAACCTGTGTTATAGTAAATCAAGTGCTTCAGTTCCTAGAAAAGGATCTAGGAATTACCATTAATTTGCAGAGAAGTATTTTGCAACCTGTTCAGTGCATTAAATATTTAGGAGTGTTTGTTAATACCTTTTGTATGGAATTGTGGTTAACTCCTGCATTCTTGCCCTGCCTCTCTTTTTAGTGACCGATATATATAAAAGAAATCCAGATTGCCTTAAAGAATTTTGGGATTCGGGAGTGTTTGTGAAGAAAAGACAATTTGCCAACAGCTTAAGTGAACCTTTTGACGTGTTTAGTGACGCCATGCCCTGGCAGTTGGCGTGGGTTATTCCCGAATGCCAACTTATAGACATTCTTCCCCTAAGAGAGAAGAGTCCTATTTATTTAGCAGAAGCGGAGGCAGCCTTGCGAGCAGCAAACTTCGCTCTACAACACCTGCTGGCAGATTGGCCCCTCTGTGTATTTTGTGATAACACAGCAGTAATTTATTGTTTAACCAAAGGCCGTGGTATGCTATTTTGTTATCATTATTTGAAAGAATTGTATTTACACATAATAAAGAATTCACAAGAAGTGACGTGGGTGCACGTTCTTACCTACGCCAATCCTGCTGATTGTCCTTCCCGAACGGTCCTCCCACTTATACTAGATCAGCCTCTGATTGGCTGGACCTTGAGTCTCAAGGTATATAAGCGAGAGGGCCGAAAGGGAAGGGAGGTTGGAAATAGGAATTTTGGACGAGAAGGTAGGAGCAGGCATCCCAACAACAACGAAGAGTAGTAACCAATAGTAATGAAGAAGTAAATTCGATATGGAAATTTTTGTAATAAAATTTGTATGCTATTCTTGATTATTTCTGTAATAACTTTTTAGGCGCGTTTCACTTGCAGCGTGAGCGCCTATTATCGTCGGTCGGTCCGTCCGTCCGTCCGTCCGTCTGCATGTTCGTTCTCGGCTTCTACCAAACGGATTTCTATGAAATTTGATATTAAGGACTTACTATCAAATATAAGAAGAAAATCCAAAAAATGAATCTCGTACGCCAATCAGGAGTACCACTTTACTGGTGACAAAAAATTAAATTTTCATCATATCTCGTAAAGTATTGCTCATATTCAAATATTTTTTAAATAAAACTTGTAGAACTGGTAAAGAAGAGTATTACCTTCTCTATACATTTTTATCGTAGAAGTAGCCGTTATCGAGAAAATCAAACAAAAACGTCTTAAATCGAGTTGAACTTAGACAATTTCTTGCATAGTTACTTCTTCATTGTTGCTAACATAAACAATCTCACAAACAAATGTTTAATTTCCTTACGTGTGCATGCAATATTTTTAAATAGGAAGAAAATGGATTATTTATGATGAAAAAAAGAACTTTAAAACGCAATTTCCCTTACGTACAGGTATATAATTTCTTTCTAATACTCCATTGCACGAAACGCGCCCATTTGTGATACGTTGTACACTTTCCTAACTTGTTTATGTTATTTGTGATTTGTATTAAAAAATTATTTTGAATCAACGTTTCCCAGTTTGAATACAAAAAAATTACAAAAAAGGGGGGGGATCAAAAAAAATGCGAACATTGTTAAAATATTCGTAGCTCACCACTGGTTATAGTACATTATACATTTGGAGTCTAATTGCAGAATATAATCAATTTTAATTGTATAAAATGTAATCTATTTAAATATTAAATAATATTTTCTTTTTCCATCAGCTGAAATTTCTCAGTACAGTATTACGTCATCATCTGAAAGCAATGCATCTTGTTGATTGATTTTTATCTTAGGAATAAATGCAGAAGTTTGAGGCTGTGCACATGAACTAAATTTTTGGTCCTTAATTTGTTAGCGAATATGTTCTAATTAATCACCTCAAAAACAGGTGGTTCAAAAAGTAGCACAACTGTTTATAATTTCAATGTAAATACCGTTTGGTTGCTAACTTTATATTCAGGTTGATTGCCAACTTTTAATTAATTTAAATAATGCAAGTGGATGTATAGTCAAGTTCATTGTTCTTGACATATCGAAACACCCCTTATTGTTTGACTTTTCATGTTCAAGCGTCAGTCTCGATTTTTGCATTGGTTGAATCAGTTGCATCTTACGTGGGTGTTGGAGTGTCAGTGGTCATTTTACGAAAATTCATTTTCATATTCCTTACACTTATCCTAATTTTTCCTTATATTTATCCTAATTATTCCTTACATCTATCCCAATTATTCCTTATCTTATCATTCCATATTTTTATCCTAGTTTTGGGTTGATAAATTAATTTTTTTAAATATTTGCTGGAAAACAGACTAAAATATATCATTTTATAGAACAATTACTTGACTACATGTTAGTTTTCATTTTAGTAATCTCTCTTGAAAAAAATTATTCAAATCAATTTTGTTATGAGGAACTGTAAATAATAAAATATGCTGAAGAAGATGACTATTCGTAGTATTCCATTAATATGAGGAAACTAGAGGAAATTGCTCCTCAGCAAACATTGAAAATAATGGTTTCTAAATTGATTTCGGTTTTGGATTAGGTGCTGTAAGGGTAATGTAAAAATCTGGCACTTGGATCTCAAACATAACCATTTCTTCATGAGTGTAAGACCTGCAATGCTCACTCTCTCACTCCTCATCGGTAGTGGTGATACAACAACACATTAGTCAGAGCTGCTTTAAGGTAATGGTGGGCTCTGGACAAAGTATGATCCCCTCTTTACTTAATAAACATCCAAAAAACTATAGGAGGGACAACATTTTTTGCAAATTGGATTGTTTAGCGGTATTTAATTTAATCATAATTTACCTATGAGTGCTAATTAAACGTACTAAATGTAGAATAAGTTATGCACTTCTTTTGTATAACCAAAAAAATGTGGAAATTGAACAACAGGTAAAAAGATCACTATAGCGAAACTGCACTAAGTGAAGTGTACTACAGCGAGGGATGTCTGTATATTAATTCATTTCCATTAAATTTGGTTAAAACAGACCTCATTCCATTACAGATTTATCACAATTACACTGTATGCCGAATGTGGTCTCCTTGGGCACCAAAACATAATTGTACCTAACGTTCCAAATTATCAAATGTTTGATGTAGCATGCCTTCTAGAATGGCGGCAATCTCCTGGGAATTAGGAGACCTGGGCAGCCATATGCCTTTGGAGATTACTCTGTCTCTAAAAAAGCTATCAGTTTCCATTATGCTTGCATTCAAAGTTTGGCATGTTGATGGAAATTATCATGTGTCAGGTTCTCATTAGTCAACTTGTTTACAAAATTGTATATAGGCACAAATGTCTGTGTTCACTGTGATATCAAAGAAAATAGGCTTACTGTATATTCTGGCATATAAGTTGACCTTTGAAACCTAACATATTTTTCCTAAAACTTAAAGTCGACTTATACGTCGAACATAAAATGTGAACCTTAAATTACAGATGAATAACATCAGTATTTACGAAGACCGTTGATCTTTCAGTGGAGGTGATCGTTATTTTGAATCAGCTGTTCCAGTGTTTACATTTTATGACATTTATTTTAGAAGATTTATAATAATTAATTTTAATACTCTATTTACTCATGAAATCAGCATCCTTGTGTACCATGCTTACCCCTATTTTTGCACCAGATCAATGAGAAAAAAATAAATTTGTACTTTAATAAGTTTATGTCTACAGTGGTGGAAAATTATAAAAAAATCGAAAAAGTGGAGGGATTCCCTGTAGATGTGCACTCTCCATGGTTCCCTCTAAGCTGTGCGGCCGTGCACAATTTTTCAAGCACGCACAATTGTATGTATCTTAGAATATATCAGAACAGGGCCGCATCAACCCCGGTGCACATCCGCGCACTAGCGTCATGTAGGCACACACAGCGATATTCATTCTGCCCATGGATGAAAAGAATTAGAGGGAACTATGGTTCTCTCTGGGGTTAAAGGAGCGTCAGCGGCTCATGATGAATTCGGCAAATACAGATGCCAACTTATTCTAGCAAAAAGTGTAGGCAGAAGCTGTTAGTAAATTTTTAATGACAGAACTGCTTTTTTTGAGTAACAATAATAAACTAAAAACTCAATTAAAAGGTACAGCTTTAATATTACAAAAATATTACGTCCTCTCAATGTTGAAGATGCACTGACGGCTGTATAAACTGCGCATTTAAACCCTAAACGTATCTTGGTCGTGAAGATACGCGTAAATTTCATAGAATTATTCGTCTTTTGTGAGTATAAATGTAGACGTAAGCGTGTTGCAGTAAATTTACTATCGAAACTCGCAATTTTTAAAACTTGGTCAGAAATCTTCATGTATGACATTTTGGGGAAAAAGGTGCAGGGGGTACACATTTGCGATATTTTATTGAATTTCACTACCGTAGAGATCGATCGAGATCACTAGGTGTAGTTCATTTCAATAGTATCATTAGTGCCTGACATCAATCGAATTATAGGAAGCTCCAAGAATAACAGTTTCTTATTGGTTGAAATTAAAACATCTGTCAAATGGAATGCTCAAGAAGAATAGCACGTACTCTAATTAGTATTTATATATATTTTTATTATTATGTTTATTTTTGTTTTGTTAAACCTTGGATTGTATATGACTTTGATTATGTCTTAAAACGATTTCATGAGAAGTATTTTAAGTGAAAAAGTAGGGATCAACTTATACAGCGAACATATGCTTAATCATGTATTTTCATTCAACAAAGTAGGGGTCGACTTATACGCCGGAATATATGGTAATAATGCATGTCCAGGAAATGCCATACAGAAAGCCAATATTTGTAGGATGCAATGGCTATCATATGTGGATTATTGGCAACTCACAGATGTGTGTGTTCTGTAAAATTTTTAGCCATCCAAATGGAGTTGAATGTTTGTGCAGTAGTTGCTGAAATCATTAGCAATACAGCACATGTTGTGCATTGTCAGGAGACAGTATTTCTTGAACTACAGTCTTGCGATAAGGGTGAAGTTTTGTCTTCTCGACAGCTCTTAGACAGTGACAGTCAACATAATGACTTGGATGGTGAGTCCAGGAGCCAGTGCCTAATGTCCTTCCGTGTTTATTCAGACATCTTTGGATGCCCCTCGATGTAATGAACTACAACACTTCCCGTCATTTCCAATTTCTTCACTAATTTCTGAACAGAAGATTTGTAAGCTGTGGTGTTACCAACATACTTCTCCTGAAATGACTTTTGAAAATGAGAAGTAAACATTGCTCGATCATATACATGTTTACTGTAAGGAATAAAAATTGGATATTAATAAATTTTTTGCAAACTTAATTGAACCTCAAAATCAGGATGACCAAATGAGGTCTGTTTTAACCAAAGCTTATGGAAATTGGTTCATAAGTAAACAAAGTATTAGAAAACCCCGGGTCTCTACCTAGTCAATCACTATGTAGTTAATACACCAATTTTTGTGGCTCCATAATTTTAGGAGCTGATTCATATTCTATGGCAAATAAAATTCATTATGTTTGGTTATTTTAAAGTGCTGCTTACATTATCGTAAAATAGGTATGTAAGTGAAAATCTAGGTACATCTCAGATGCTAGAAATTATTGTTATTTTTCTTCGTTATTAATTTTTCATGAGACAGAATGACATTTCTTAAATGAGGGAAAGTAAAAAAAATGAACAAACCTCTTGTCTTTGCTTCTTGCAGCTGGAAGGGTCTCAAGTCCTTCTTTGTTGTTATAGCGTCGAACACCTCGGACAAAGTTGTCAAAATAGGCTTCCCAATTAAGCCTCTCTATGTTCATCTCTCCAAAAAGCTTTTCGTCCATTGTTGAGAGCTCTTTAGCTAACTGAATGGTCTGATGGTTGTCAAAAAACCATTCATTAAAAATAAAAAATTTGAGACGTCCCAGAGAGGAATTAACCCTGGTATGAAGTTTTATCAATCTGAGGAAAGAATATTAATTATTAGTTTTGTTGCTTAGTAAATATTTGAAAGAAAACATTCCTAGATAGTAAGTTTTAAGAGTTGGAGAGACACTGAGTATCCAGTTGAGTCAGTTCTAGATAAGATTCCTTCACCAAGTCATGTCTCATTTTTAAGTCTAGTGTTGACACCATGGATGTGAGCAAATTACTACAAGCTCAAATTCTCTATGCAAAACACTGATATTTTATGTACTAGGTGCAATCTTGCAACAGGCACATCATCTAAGCCAGTAAATGCTGGATAAAAGTAATAATATTATGTATTTGCATGAGCAATATATATATATATATACAGGTGACTCCCGAGATTCGACCAACTCGAGAATTCGTCCGGTCGAAACCTGCTTATTCGACCCAGCTGATCGATCGGTCGAATTAGGAACTAGTTTACGGGAAGTAGTTTTCAGCCTGCCTGACCACGAGAGGTTTAGTTTCAGTCTGGACATCGTTATTTCTGCTCTAATTGTTTAAATTAATTTTTAAAAAAGTGCCGAGTTTTTGAGAATGCCAGGTTTTTGAATGCCGGGTTTATGAGGTTATACTCTGTATATATGTATGTTACGCAAGCGAGGACGACCGCCACGAGAAGTGCTACCAGAAGCGGGACGGAGAAGGAGAGTACTAAGAGATCACGTGACGCGAGAGAAAAGAGTGTGTGACGGGACTCGTAGTAGTGTGGGCCGTGTGTTGGCTCGTGGAAGAGCTTCTGCTGGAGAGCAGAATGCTGGTGTAATTCGGGTTTAAATAAAGTTGGAGTCCCTTGGACGTGTTGTGTTATTTCGGGTGTGCCTCCCCGAGGAGGAAGTTGGAGAGTGGTGTAGTGTTTTCTGACAGAGCAGCGGCGGGATCGGGATCAGATAAGGATAAGAAGATCAAAAACCAGTTTTCGGAAAGGAGCACGTCGTGAGAGAGCCGACTGTTTGCCGATGAAGACTGTACCCCTCCGTAAGTACGTGAAAGAAAAGTGATTCCCGAGTGAACAATACCCCAAGTATAACTAGGGTTGTGAGCGTCGAAACAGACCTAAAAAAGCGAAATTAGCGAAAAAAAAGCGACCGCATGGCGTTTAGTGGGGAACCGGAAATGACGTATCCAGTGGCGGGAACAGGAGTAAGCGAGGCGTTCTTGACGCGAGCAGCGAGCTTTCCTGAGCTACCGAGAGCGATGTCGACGCCCTCTGTGACCCGACCAAAGAACCACTTAGCGCCTAGGGCGAGCGATAACGACATTGAACGTGAGATTCTACGACGAGAAAGACAGTTGCTGGAGAGAGAGCGCGCGTTGTTAGACCGCGAAAGAGAAATAATGGAAGCGAGACATTGTAGTACGATGGCGACAACTGTAGTTGCTCACCGAGACATGGCGGAAAGATTGTTGCCCGAGTTTGACGCGTCGACGACCTTAGGATTTACCGCCGAACAGTGGGTGCGGCGAGTGGAAGGGGTCGCTTCCGCGTATTCGTGGGACAATTCCGTATTGCTTACTCATGCGGTGAATAAGCTGAGAGGAGTAGCTAAATTGTGGTTAAATAGTGTCGCGGAAGAAGTGTATTCTTGGGAGACTTTTAAAGAAAGGTTACTTTATAGCTTCCCATCAACAGCTGATCAGGCCGATGTCCACATGAATCTCACGAAGAGGAAGAAGCAGCGCGACGAAACCGATGAGTCATATGTGTATGCCATGAAAGCGATAGCGCGACGAGGTAACATAGATAAAGAATCCTTGATTAAATACATTTTGAACGGCTTAGGTGACAAGGAATTAGTAAGGTCGCTGGCTTTGTGTGAGTTCAAAGATGTTGAAGGGTTACTGCTCAAGATAAAGCGCTATGAAAGTATTACAGAAAGAGCGAGATTAGGTGAAAGACAGTTTTTATCTAACCGTTATAGTGTCCCAATTGAACCGCCAAACGAAGGTAATGTGGTGAGGAGAAATAAGCAGACAACGCAGGCGAGGTGTTATAATTGTAACGGCCAGGGACACATGGCTAAGGATTGCCCAGAACGACAGCAGAGCAGGCGATGTTTCCGATGCAATAAAGAGGGACACATGATGAAGGAATGCCCTCAGGGAACCCAAGTTAATAGACAGAATTTGGAAATGAAAAGGCGAGTCCAAAGAATTTCGGTGCCGAACGACCAAATTAAAGACGAATATTATAAATGGATAAAGGTTAATGATGAACAAGTTGTTGGGTTCATTGATTTAGGGAGCGATGTTGTGACCATGAGGCAAGATGTCGCTGAACAGCTAGGTGTAGAATACTTTGCGAGTCAAAAAAGTCTGATTGGATTCGGCTGTGGGAAAAGTAACGTAATAGGCTCCAAACAGTTAACCCTTGTTGTGGACGACGTAAGCATTGAGGTAGAAGTGCTTGTGGTCCCAAACTGTTCGCAAGACGATGCCATAATTCTAGGACGAAGCGCCCTAGACCAATCGGGGATTCGAGTTGAGAAGAGCTATCAGAAACTTGTAATTAGGAGAGAGACTGATGGGCAGGAGGAAGAAAGTAACTTCGAAGCCAAAGTTCGGAATGTCAAAGAGAGGGCCGGGATAGAAATGGAAGAAATAAATTTGAATAACGACCTGTCTGAAGAGGAGAAGGATGCGGTATACGAAATGGTGAATGAGTATCGAGAATGTTTTGCGAAAAATTTGAGTGAACTGGGTACAGTAGAGTCTGCCAGTTTCGAGATAGAATTGTTGGATAACCACCCTGTGAATTTAAGACCGTATCGCCTACCGTACGCCCAAAGAGCGACTATGCAAAAGGCAGTCGATGAGTTAATGAAAATGGGTATCGTGCAGGAGTCGACATCAGAATACGCAAGCCCAGCATTGTTAGTGAAGAAAGCTAACGGAGAAGACCGGCTGTGCGTCGATTACAGAGCATTGAATTTGAAGACGAAAAAAATAAAATTCCCCATGCCAGCCATTGAGGAACAATTAGACGCGCTTGCAGGAAACAGTTATTTTACCATTTTAGACTTGGCCTCGGGATACTATCAAATCCCTGTAGCCCCAGAGACGAGACCCTTGACAGCTTTTGTCACCTCAAGTGGACTGTACGAGTTCACAAAAATGCCTTTCGGAGTAGTAAACGCACCTGCAGTGTTTAATCAAGTGATGAAAAGGGTAGTGCGAATGACAAAACCAGGAGAGGTCCTAGTCTATATGGATGATCTGTTGATACCCAGCAAAACGGTGAAGGAAGGGTTAGAGAGATTAGAAAGACTGTTGCAAGTACTGAAGAAATTGGGGCTAGCGCTAAAAGTATCAAAATGTGAATTTTTCAAAACTAGAGTAGACTATTTGGGCTTTGAAATAACCAAAGATGGGATCCGACCAGGCGAGAGAAAAATTCAGGCAGTTAAAGAATTTCGAAGGCCGGAGAATGTTCACGAAGTGCGACAATTTATTGGTTTGACGAGCTTCTTTAGAAGATTTGTATTAGGATTCGCTACGTTAAGCAAGCCGTTAACGCTCTTGACGAAGAGAGATACGGTATTCGAGTGGACAGAGAAACAAGAAAACGCATTTCAAGAGCTGAAGAAAAGATTAATCGAGCGTCCGGCACTTGCGTTGTTTGATGTAAATGCCGAACATGAAGTTCACACTGACGCCAGTAAGAATGGACTAGCGGGGATTATCTTACCGCGCCGAGAAGGAGAATCTCAAAAACCTGTGGCATATTATAGCCGACAGACGACAGATCTAGAGAAGAACTATCACAGTTATGAGCTAGAAGCGTTGGCAGTAGTTGAAGCCGTAGACAAATTTCGAATGTATTTATTGAACAGACCCTTCAAAGTTGTTACTGACTGTAATGCTTTAAAGACCACCATGTCCAAGAAAGAATTGTTACCGCGGATAGCGAGGTGGTGGCTTCGATTACAAGAGTATGATTTCACGATCGAGTACCGACCAGGACGCAACATGAGTCACGTTGATGCCCTCAGTCGAAATCCCGTGGGAGATTCCGAGGAACCGGATACAGCAGACTTGAAAATCTTCATGTTGCGAATAAATCAGGATGATTGGTTACTAACGATGCAGCTGCAGGATGTAGCTATCCAGAAAATACATCGTACCTTACAGCAACCTGCGGTCGCCAATGAGGATAGGCAGATCCACACAGACTATGTGCTGAAAGACAACCGTGTCTGTAGAAAGGTAGACGGTGGGGTCCGTTGGGTTGTGCCTAAGAACTCTATTTGGCGCATTCTAAAGGGAAGTCATGATGACATGGGACATTACGCAGAAGAGAAAACCCTAGAACACGTGAAGAGATATTTTTGGTTTCCGAAGATGAGAAGAAGGGTAAAGAAATATATTGCAGCTTGCATTGAGTGTGCTTATCATAAGAGACCGGGAGGTAAAAAAGAGGGGCAGTTGCACAGTTTAGAGCGTGTAGCCATCCCATTTCACACAGTTCACGTGGACCACTTAGGGCCATTCCCAAGGAGTAAAAGGGGCAACGAGTATGTTCTCGTGTATCAAGACAACTTTACAAAGTTCATCCTACTAAAGGCAGTGAAAACCACAAAAACCAAACCAGTGTGCGAAGCTATCAGTGAGATTACGAGCTTATTTGGGTGTCCTGAGCGTTTAATTACAGATCGAGGTACGGCATTTACAGCGAAGGAATTTGAAGAATTATGCGAAAGAAACCAGATAAAGCATATAAAGAATGCGACTGCTACCCCTCGAGCAAATGGACAAGTAGAGCGATCAAACGCATCCATTACAAACGCCATATCCACTATGTATGCACAAGAGGATGGAGGCGACTGGGATACGAATTTGAGAAACATCCAATTCGCCATGAATTCTATGTCAAATAAAACTACTGAGAAGAGCGCTTATGAGCTATTGTTTGCTTATAACCCAAGGAATTCATTGCAAAACCGTGTTATATTGGCGTTGCAAGAAAGCGAGCTCGATGAGACTAGAGAGACCTTAGGCGAAGCAAGGGAAAAAGCGTTAGTAAAGATATCAGAGACGCAGAAAAAACAGAAGGAGCGTTACGATCAAAGACATAAGGTGCCGAGAGTGTACCAAAAGGGAGATTTAGTCATCGTAGAACGAGAAGCGCAAGCGACAGGGTGTTCGCGAAAATTAGCTCCGAAATTTAAGGGTCCGTATCTTGTCTCAGAAGTGCTAGCTCGAGATAGGTATTCTCTCATGGATATACCAGGGGCAAAGAGGACACAGCGAGCGTTCAATTCCGTGTTTAGTGCAGACCGAATGAAACCCTGGTGTAAGCCCCCCCAAGGCGAAGTAGGAGATGACGACCAGGCCGACGAGAGCCAGGACGAGGGAGATGACGACCAGGCCGCGGACAGCAGAGGGAAAGAAGACGAGAAGCGGATGGAGAACGGCGCGAGCACCAGAGGAGCAGTTCGACCGGAGGCAGACCGGACCGGGACCGAGGACGGCCCCGATGTCAGGAAAGGCCGACTGTTACGCAAGCGAGGACGACCGCCACGAGAAGTGCTACCAGAAGCGGGACGGAGAAGGAGAGTACTAAGAGATCACGTGACGCGAGAGAAAAGAGTGTGTGACGGGACTCGTAGTAGTGTGGGCCGTGTGTTGGCTCGTGGAAGAGCTTCTGCTGGAGAGCAGAATGCTGGTGTAATTCGGGTTTAAATAAAGTTGGAGTCCCTTGGACGTGTTGTGTTATTTCGGGTGTGCCTCCCCGAGGAGGAAGTTGGAAAGTGGTCTAGTGTTTTCTGACATGTATATGTGTGCGTGCGCGTGTGCATGTGTGTGTGTATAACTCTGTATTGTCTAACAATGTAAACAAAGATGTCAGCTTATGTCACTGGGAAGCTACCAAACCAAAACAAATAGAACACAGTCATATGAAGTTCCCCAATTAAAAAATAATATGTAAGTTCTAAAAATTTCAGTATAAAAATGTGAATAAATGGTATGTGAATGCATTACAGAAAATCCTTTTTCTATGATTAGCAATACAAGTCCCATTATATTCTAATGACGTAAATTAACACATGTATAGATATAAAATCCACATAATGCATACATGCATGCATATGTATATGTAAAACAAGAAGCATTTTACTTACATTGGACGGCCGCCAAATAAGCGTGCCATTGAATCCAAAATTAATCCAGGAAGGAAATGTATAAACATTGATGACACTTGGAATAGAAAGAGGGATGGGAGGAATTTAAGATATGGATACCACACGGCTGATTTGAGAGGATAAAGGTGTAAGTAATAGTCCACTCTTGACTCTATCCTCTTCCATCTGAATGGATTCTGAGTACTAGTAGTGCAGTGGTAAATTGGCATTGTTTTAGGCCTGCAAAAAATGATGCTTCATTATTTTTATTAATAAATAAGGATGAAATTTTTGTTTAAGTTACATTTACTAGTGCAAACTTTTCACCTGATTAAACCTGGAAATTCAAATATCACCAATGAAAAATGAAGTAACTTATCCAAAAAGCAGTAAAGTGAAACAACAATTTGACTATCACAAAGCAGGTTATAGCCAATAAAAGAAAAACATTTCTTCAGTGAATTAATTGATTATCCTTGCTTTAGAATGTTTTACTAGTAGTAGTAATTAGGTGTTTAGGTGTGTCAACAGCTAAGGTCATTTTGCACTGTCAAATTCTGTTAGAGAAAATTAACACATCACAACATCCATGCCCGAAGCAGGATTCGAACCCGCAACCTTTGGGTTAGAAGGTAGGCGCACTGCCTACCAGTCTAACCTGGCCGGCTTTAGCATGTTTTAGTATGAAGAATAAATATAGGTATTGATGATACTCAGCTGGAATATATTGAAATGGAACCTGGAGCTTACGCTGACTAAATAGCCTTACCATTAAGCTATTAATGAAGGATCATGAACCTTTTTCATTTTCAATGAAATTTGATATTATCTCTATGAGAATAATAATCATAAATAACCTTACGTGTGAATAAAATCCATTAAATCAAGATAATTTTAGTTTCCATCTACATATCTATACTATATAGACACTTCTTACACATGATATATATATATATATATACTAGTTAATGTGTGCTTGCATTATGCAAGCATTTTTAAAGTTTAGCATTTTTACAATTTAAAATTATTCCCAATCAGTTTTGTAGAAAATCATATAGCCGTATCAAATTTAAACTTTGTAGCTCATTTAGAAGTGCATTATAATTTTATTTGTTGCATAGGACAATTATGTGGCATAACAGTAGCTAAGATTTCAAATTTTCCAAGTGACAGTTAAATTAGAACATTTAATATAATACTGCATCAAAATAAGAAACTGCATGCTCAAAGTCAAAGCATAGATAGGTCAAGTTAAGGTAGTGGTGATAGGTAAGTGAACCTCTGTCATAAATATAATGCCATTATAATTACTCTACATTGTCGAGAGTCGATAGACATTGTAGTTGCATTGTCTCGGGTGCATGCGCCGCTAGATGTAGGGACTGTTGCAGGCGGAAGTGCAGGTGGGCAGTACCTGCCGAGGCAGGGAGGGAGTGGGTTCGCACGGGTGATACGCGAGGTGAATTGGCGTCCATCGGGAGGGCTGTGGTGTGCCGAGTGTTTATTCCACGGTCAATATCGTGACAATATCTTCCAGTATAAGTCGAAGTGTACTTTTAGCCTAAAAAAGCATCTAAAATCCAAGACTCGAGTATAAGTCAAAGCAAAGAAAATGAAAACAAGATAATTTTGTAAATTTATAAAAAAATTAATATATATATACAGGTGAACCACTACTTACGAACATTCAAGAAGCTAACAATTCGTATTTAAGAATATTCCACATACCAATGAATTGCACCTCGCACTTCATTTACGAACACACCCTCTCGCACTGATGAACATCGGTTGCAGTAAGAACACGTAAACTTGTCAACACTTGTCATTTGCCGTTTGTATTTGAAACCGTACAGGTGCGTGTTTATGTATGTACTAGCATAATTGCCTGTCAATATGACAGGATATCTCTAGTTAACCTTAAAATAGTTGCCTCCCTCCCCCTCCCTTCCACCCTCTCCTTCACTTCTCCCCCTCCCTCCATTTCTCTCCCTCTCTCTCTTAAATGTAAGAAGGGGCTATATAGTCTCAATTTCGCCCTCAATAAAGTCATTTGTCTGCCTGCCTGTCTCCCTCTCTCTTTCTCCCTCCCTCCATCTCTCTCCCTCTCTTTCCCTCCCTCTCTTTCCATCCCTCTCTTTCCCTCCCTCCCTTTCCCTCTCTCTCCCTCCCCCTCCCTTTCACCCTCTCCTTCCCTTCTCCCCCTCCCTTCTCTCTCTCCCTCCCCCTCACTCCTCTCTCTCCCTCCCCCTCACTCCCTCTCCCTCCCTCCCTCTCTCCCCCTGCATTACCATCCCTCTCTCCCCCTCCCTATCTCGTATTAAAAGCATTAAAAGCACGTTTATACACCCATAAAGGCCACCGCACACCGGGCACTATACTATATAGCGCTATATTTTTGGGCGATGTTATAGTTAGCGATAAGATATAAATATGCGCACACCGGATACTATAATGTGTTTTATTTTTTCCCGGAAAATCGCTTAGTTCTACAAAATGGCCGAGGCATATCTGTTGTTAACATTGGCTTTAACCCTTAAACCGAAGTATGTGTCTGACAACCACATACGATTTTTCATTTTGTTAGTGTGGCTGCACTGATTGAGCTGGCGGCCCAAACCTCACAGTACCTTCCTCAAATTACTTCCTGCTGCGGGTGATACATCGTTTTTGCAGTCGCAATTTCTCAACCATTCGTAAGAAATCGTTTTTCAAAAGTTACAGTGTCTTGTGGACACCTACTTCTCATAACGTATATTTTTCGCTTGTCTGGTGGACACACAAATAAATATTATTTTCATTTCTTTTTTTTAACAATTTTTAGAATTATATAATTATAATTTAGATTTATTACAGAAGTAAGGATGGATGCAGGCCCTAGCACCTCGGAAGGCGGTAATACATCAAAGAATTGGTGTAAATATTACGAGAAAAAAGCTAGCGTACGTAGGAACACTGAAGAGAAAAAAACGAAAATCCCAAAAGGGTTTTTTCCATCTAGGAAAAGAGAAGTTGGTTCGACATTGTATGGATTTAGTAATTATATCACGTTGCTCAGTTACGTTCCAAAAAAGAATAAAGCGGTGCTGATGGTATCAACCATGCATCGACACAAATAAACCGGAAATAGTGGGATTTTACAACCGAACAAAAGGAGGCGTCGATGTAATGGATCATAAATGCGCTAATTATTCATCTAACAGAAGAAGTCAACGTTGGCCATTAGCAGTATTTTATATGTTTGTAAACATCTGTGGTGAATAGTTACATAGTCTACTTATGTTTCAAAAATTCGGAAAAATATAAAGAGATTCAATTTTTTGAAAGAATTAACTCTAGTACTTTTGAGGCCACACCTAGGAAACAGACTTGCTCTTCCAAATCTGCGTTCAGACTTGAAAAAACTCATTGAAAGCGTTTTACAAGAAGCAAATAAGGATAGCACACCGAAACCAAAACAGAAATCTGAGAGCGACAGACCTGAAAGAAAGAGGAAGTGTAGCTAATGTCCGTATACACAAAATCGAAATAACAGGTATAAATGCATAAAATGTCAAAGGCCAATCTACTTACAATGTTTCAAAAAGATTTGTGACATATGTTGTGGAGATTTGTAAGCGCAAACTATTTTTTACATTACGTATACTTTCAATGCAAAGATTTTTAAATATATCTAGATATTACATTGGTATATGGCGAATAGTAATTATATGTAATAAATGAATAAGCTTAATGTATCATTACACTTAATAATAAAACAATAAAAATTGAATATTTTTATATGCGTGTCTGACATACACATACTTCTAATAATAGACAAAAAGTAGATACTTCGGTTTAAGGGTTAAAGCCAAAGAAGAGGAAGTGGATTCATGAAATTAATATTAGTAGAGAGCAACTTGGAGAGTTCCATCATTTATTTCAGGATCTACAAAACGATGACAAAAAGTTCCGACAGTATTTTCGTTTAACAAAAACGCAGTTTGAAGAGATATTGCATGTCTTCCATGTCAAACACTGTATAAGAAAAAAACAAGCAGCCTGATACTTACTCAAGTAAATACTTCAACTATATGAGGCTAGGAGCACTGTACACGTGGTCGCCCGTGCATTCTGCGCATGCGTCAGTTCTGCTATATTTTGTTAAAATAGCCAAGACCACAACGCGTGCTATATAGCGGGGTTTTATAGCTTATAGCACGCTATATTTTTCCTTCAGTCTGCGGGCTTACATTGAATTACATGTTGCACAAAAGTTAGCGATATATCTTTATATTATATCTTCATAGTATAGCGCCCGGTGTGCGATGGCCTTAAGGATTGATATAACAATAGGATTTTGAGGTCTAACAGTGTAACTGGTAGCCAAGGCAACATTCCGTTAAAATAGCAATATTTACACAAAATATGTGAATTAAACGTATAACATGAGAAATTTCGAATAGTATGTGGAAAAAGATGAACAGAATAACAAACTTTGTAATTTTTTCTTCAAAATGGTTCAGATCTGAAGATCGTAGATTAATTCCTTCTAATTTTAATTTTCAAAACAATAAAAGCCTGCACATAAAAAAATTGATTTTTACATGCTACCTTATGGAAAATTGAAATGTCTTCCTTGGAGTCGAACCCAGGACTTTTTTGGAGATTTATTTTCGTTATTACCTTAAAATATGTTAATCAAGCATCCTTGCCAAATTTCAATCTTCTTCCTATTCGGGAAGTTTGTTAAAATCAGGGCATCGAACCGTAATTTTTTTCGCTCCGGTTTTCGTTCCGGTTCACTCAAAACAAAATTTCGGTTCGGTTCCGGTTTCGCTCCAGCAAGCGTCAGTGAACCGGTTCGAACCGGTTTTTTTCGCTCCGACCTTAAAATATTTTTAGGAAACTTTCAAGAATTGATTTATTAAGTTTTTTTTTATTAAATCAAATACAGCTTCACTATAAAAATAATGATATTTAAAAAACATAATCAAAACGCGTAAATAAATTATTTAAATGTGAATATTTAGTATGTATCTTATTTATTTAAGATTATATTTTGAATTGAATATTTACAAACCATACATGCGCCGCAAATGATTTCAGCATACTAGGAAAGTATAAAGTAAATTATAAATGAGCAAGTTTTCTGCGATAGAACATTCTAAACTTATTATATTATGCAAAGCATTCATCTCATTTTCTAATTTACTGTGCTTAGTCCTTAGTACTAAATTTTATCAAAATCCGCTGAATAGCTACGGAAAAAAATTGCATCCTGATAGAAGAACGGACAGACCGAAGCTAATATGCGCTAAAGCTGGAATGCCTAATAATGAATTATTAATATTTTTATTTACAAATCGTGCGGTAAAATAAGAGATCGCGTTATCTCAATAGTGCCAGTAAGTTGAGTAAGATATTACGTTATTTTCATTAACAATTTGTAGATCACGTCCACTGCTCGTATTATAGTAAAAACTGTAAATGCACGGCTTAATTTTTTCATTCAGAGATTACTTAAATGGATGAAAAAATCTATAAAATATTTATGAGGAAGGCCGCAGAAATTGAATAATTCAGAAAGGCTGAGAAATGTTTATTAACATGATACAAATTTACGATGACTGAATATTTTTAATCACTTACGTAGTGTGAGAATGTTAAACTTCATCATTTCATTAAATTGAAATGATAAGTACCGTTTCGAAAAATTATTACTAACAATAAGCGAAAACATGTGATTTTCACCCGGCAGCAAATAAAAACATCTACGTACATCTACATATTACCCTGCAATCAAACATGCAAACAAAAAGAAAATAAGACATTCGGTCTGTCGTGAACTTTCTTCAGGCGGAGTCTCTAATGTGGGTTTCTGCAGTCGGCAAAATATTTCACTAAAAGTAACAAATTCGCATTTATATTTAATTTCTCTTCAGTTTTAAGCAACCAATACGAATATGTGTGCTCATTTTAAGATGCACTCTATAAAATAAATAGATATTTACTAACCTGTAACAAATGATAACCGAAGTAAGAATATCTCAAAACCACGACTGCGGAGCGATCCTTCCTGGATAAGTTTTAGAGAATGACTACCAGAATACAAGAGTTCAGTGGATATGGAGAGGGAGTGAAAGTGTATGAGGACATTAACCTCCAACTTTAAGGAAAATCCAAGTTAAGAATCGGGAAATATTTTAGCCGGTAACACACTCTACGGGGTATGCATGGGGGGAGAGTGGCAAGACAATTAGAGGCTGTCTTCAAAGTACCGCCCAAGTTCCTTTCCAGTAGTCTCGTTTATCAGGTAGTCTCAGCAGGATGTATTGTAGACTCTCTATGTATTGAGATGCACATGAAAAATCCTACTATTGAGCCAACAGATATTATCACAAAGACACATCCTTCCCAAGGCTGAGGAGAATGTGTTCTCAAGAAAAACCCAACCCTTTTCTTATTCGGTTTCTAAACGTGAGGCTTTCAGAAAGACTCAAACTAAAGCAAAAGGGAAAACCCTTCTTTCGCTCCCACATTTTATGCGAACCGAAAAATATGGAACGAAATAAATAACGGTTTTCGGTTTCGGTTCGGGTTCAGGAAAATATTTTTTTTCGGTTCGGGTTCGGTTTCACTCCAGGAAAAATAACGGTTTTTTACGGTTTCGGTTTTCGGTTCGGTTCCGGTTCGATGCCCTGGTTAAAATGCTCTATATCGGCCATCGTGAAAGCGTGACCAACCAACCAATCAACAGACCTGGGCTATTATTATAGTAAAGTGTTTTTTATTACCCTTGATATATGGAAAACAATCATAAACGTAGTGTTTGTGAAAGAGCTAAGATAGGTAAAAACCGTCGAATGCTTTTAATGGAAATTAAAATGGACATAATACACGGGCCAGAAAAAGGTGATTCGCTTGCTTTGATTGGTCGTATTTATGATCTCAGTCATTCAACAATTGCAACCATTTTAAATGACAAAGGAAAAATTGGTGATCATATATGCAATGCAGGCTCTGTTCAGTCTGTGATTATAAGTAAAAAAGGAAATGCCATCTTTGATGAAATGGAACGGTGTTTAACAATTTGAATTCAGGATCAAAATAAAAAAACCAACGCTTGAGTACTGAATTGATTCTTCTCTTCAATCCACTCATTTAGGGAAGTCTTTTAAAGGTAAAATATAAATTTTAAGTTTTCCTTTCAAACTATGTAAGTATGGTGATGCTGTATTATTTTATCATTAGCCTTCGCATTTTCCGCTAATTAGCGTGAATTTTTCATCCTAATGCGCTTCTAGTCAGTTAAATGTTGTTTTTCGCGTGTCACGTTTAATTATTGACCCAGAAAAATGTCCAGCTAGTTTGCGACTCGAATATAAGTCGAAAGTAGGGTTTGATCGGCCTAAAAAAGGAAGAAATTTCTCGACTTATACTCAAAGATATACTATGTTTTGGTTCAAATGCTCATTAAGTTTAGCAAAAACGTTATTAGTTCATTTTCTGTTTTTACCACCAAAATTTGTATTGGCATTGTCTGCACAAAATGCGATTAACTTTTCTTTTACATTGTTTTTTAACAAAATTGTATTTATTGAATCTGAAATTACTTATGAAGTTTTGCCTGGTAATGAAATGAAATCAAGAATTCTTATTTTGATGCCAACATTTGGGTCAAAAAATCGAATAAGTGTTGGGAAAAGTTTTAAATACAGTAAAACCCCGTTATAATGCGGGTTTCGGGAGGCAGAATGTACACCCGCGACATCGGCAACCCACGGTATTTTGGGAAATAATTTAAAAAAACGTGAAAGTATATGCTTTATAACAAATTTAATTGCAAAATACTATAAAAACTGATATCGTATTTTAATTTAAATGCATACCTTACTTTAATCGATATTTTAAAAATAGTCCGATATTTTCTTTTGGCGCGACAGCATTTCTTCGTCACATATGTCTTAATGTTTTGCAAATGTAAAAGATGAAGATGATCACAATCACTCTCTCTCTCTCCATCCAATTCATCACTTCACTGATGTTATCCAATACTTTGCTTATTTTATTAACAGGGAATAATTCTTTTAACATATGGGTTAATCAAAGCTATTTTCTTTGACCATATACATTCACTCCCAGCTTTAATCTGGTTCCATCGGTGATGTTCTGTGTTACTGGTGATAATTATTTTATACTTTTTACTTTCTCCGTATATGTAGTATAGAGAAAGTATTGCATTCATGAAAAAAATTGAATTCGAGATTTCAACAGAAATACGCATTTTGAGGTCCCTGGAAAACATTTTGACTATTTTCTCGATGTTGTCTGTGTGTATGTGATAGGTGTGATAGGAATGTTTCGAAAAACCAAAAGTTAATTAGATATTTTGATCCCTAGAACACGTTTAGACTATTTTCCGAATGGTCTGTGTATGTGATTGTGGGCACTCTAACTCAAAAAGTACTTGCCATATCATTACCATATTTCATATATAACGCTTTGGTATGAGCATGAAGAGCTGATTGGATTTTGGACAATACCGGTTAACTGGAAGTCGAGGTTTATTTGAAACCCGATTCGGTTTTTGCGATATTTCTCCATTAAAACCATTATTGTATACACAATTCTATACAAAAGTTATAGAGAATGTAATTTCCTACAACTTTCATTTGAAACAATTTTCCTCAGCATTTATTATTTAGGAATTATATATAAATAATCGGTTTTTTCGGTTTCCGTCAAATATCTCCTTAAAAACGTCGTTATTGGTAATCTTTGTGAGGACCAAAGTTGTAGAGAATAATATTTCTTCCAAGTGTTGTTTGAAACAAATTTTCGTAGAATCATCCATTTCGGAGATATTTATCTATACCCCAAATATGGAGAAAGTCATGTTGGCCACATCAGATTTTTACTTTCTCCATACATAGTAATGGGAAAGTATTGTATTCACGAAAATATCGACTTCGAGATTTCAACGGAAATACATGTTTTGAGGTCCCTAGAACACGTTTAGACTATTTTCGGAATGATGTCTGTGGGTGTGTGTGTGCATGTTATTGTGGGCGCTCTAACAAAAAGTACGTGCTATATCGGTACCAAACTTCATATATAACACTTTAACATGAGCACAAAGAACTGATTAGTTTTTCGACAATAACGGGTAACCGGAAGTCGAGCTTTATTCGAAACCCGATTTGGTTTTTGCAATATTTCTTCATTAAAATGTCATTACTGTATTTAAAATTCTATACAAAAGTTATGGAGAAGGTAATTTACTACAACTTTCATTTCCAATAATTTTGTATTGTAGTTATTGTTTAGGAGTTATTTATAAATAACCGGTTTTTCGGTTTTCTCCTTAAAAGCATCGTTCTTGGTAATCTTTGTGAGGACAAGAGTTGTGGAGAATAATATTTCTTCCAGGTTTTGTTTGAAACAAATTTTCGTAGATATTTCGGAGATATTTTGATTTTCTTAATACCAGTATACAGCGGCAGCACCATTTAGCGGTGACTTCTGTAAACATGTTCAAAATATACCTAATTTACGACAATAAGGACGACTGTATACTTTTACGATACGAAATAATAATTTTGCCTTATAATGCTAGTCATAAAATGAATTGAAATATCTATACCCCAAATATGGAGAAAGTCATGTGTTGGCCACATCAGATTTTTTCTGAGTTATGCTTGTGTGTTTTACATTTAAGCTCTCCAAACTTTCTCATATAAGTTGTAAAACCTGCTGCAAAGTGTCTCTGTGCATCAACAACATGGTAGAGCTGATTAGTGCTGTGTATACTTGTTGCAATTTTGTTAGTCAAAACATTGAACTGTGTTATAGTTCTGTAACTAAACAACAGTCTAAGAAGCGGCACTATAAGAGGCAAGACTATTTATAAAAGTAAAATAAATTAATACTGTACAGGTGTCAAACATTGTTTCGACAAAGTGGTACTGTCCAGAGCATGTTCCTTAATTAGAAGAGGTCATAGGTTCAGAGGGCAATAAGTCGAGAACTGCATGTATAATGCTATGTCTTACTTGGTGGTTGCAGTATACCACGCAGCTACAATCATCTCACTAACGACAGCATCAACAGGAATGTAATCGGTAACTAGATTATGATCCAGTGGAAGGCGACGCAAAATTCCTTTAGCTGCTCCAGTCAGGAATCCAGCTGGTCCATTCATTGAAGAGATCCATCCTGGCTTTGGTTCCTTCCATGCCCCAGTTACTACATACATGTAGATAAATTTATTATACACAAAATTTTCTGCAGAAAATTAAAACAGTAAGAAATTTCCTTGGTTATAAATGGACGTTACAGTGAGATGTTCATAATTTCATTTGCAATGGCTTTATTTTAGGAGAGTCAGTCAACAACATGCTTTTGGCTCTGCTATAACTATTTTCATATATTATGGTCAGTATGCAGGAATTTCCAAAGCCAGATTTAATATTAGAACCTCATTCTTACTGACTCAATTTTATTTTTTACTGTCTTCATATGCAATGTAGAAGAAAGTATTGTTTTCATCAAAAATATCGAATTCGTGATTTCAACAGAAATAAATGCTTTTAAGGTCCTCTGAGAGTACTTTTTCACTTTTTTCTCAAAGATGTGTGTGTGTGTGTGACAGTAATTTGGTCGGATCCCCAACTCAAAAACTAAATAACAGATCAGCACGAAACAGTACTTTTATGCTGACTATTTAAAAAAACCTAGATTTTGACTAAAATTTGTCAATCAGAAGTGGAGGTTTACTCTGGTCACTTTTCTTTTTTTTCCAAATACAGTTAACTTCCAGTTATCCGGTACTCAAGCAACCATAATTCTCAAGCAACCGGCATCTCCTGCCTCTTGATTTTTTAAATTACATCTAGTTCGGAATTCAGAAAATTGGTGCTATCGGCGATTTTTTAACATCTATTTCGGAATGTTACCGCTAATTTAAATAAATTAGGAGTTCGCGTTGGCAGTCGCAATATGCAATTGTGTATGTTTCTTGGACTCAGTGTTTGTGTTAAATGAAATATTTTGCCCACCCTTTTTAAATGCCTCTTAAAACTGCAATATGCACTAAAGGTGATAAAAGGAAACGGGTTGTGCTAACCTTAACCCAGAAACTTGATATCATTAAACGTTTAGAGAAAGGTGAGGATTGCAATGCTTTAATGAAAGAGTTCATTGTTGGTTCTTCTACTATTTATGACATTAAGGCACAGAAATCACAGTTATTGAAATTCGTTACGTCTTCTGAGACAACTGGAGGAATTGAATATTGGTGCACTCTTCCTAAGCTGAAACTTGAGCAATTGGAAATTGCTATTTATGAATGGTTTTCTATAAAGCGTTCCGAGGGAGCCCTTATTTCTGGATCAATGGTGTTTGAAATGGCCAAAGATTTTTATGAACAAATGGAGATTAGTGAACCGAGTGCATTTTCAGATGGATGGCTAACACATTTTAAGATCAGACATCTAGATGTTTCTGGTGATAAAAAATTGGCCGATCAAGAAGCTGCCGATAAATTTTGCAACTTTTTTGAAACTTTAGTTAAGGAATGTATTACTGTATATACCCGAATCCAATACGATCTTTTTTTCCAAATTTCTGCCTGTGAAAATCGAGGGTCGTCTTAAATTCGAATACAAAGTTGGAGTGCGAGTTTAATCGAAGTTTTTAGAATGAATGGAACATAAGATAAACCAATTCACAAAAACAAATTAAATAGTATAAAACAATGAAATAAACATTAATAATAACAGCAAAAAAACAAAAATAATAATAATTATAAGAATACCGTATTAACTCGCATTATTTATCCACTTTTTACCTATACTTGAAATTTGTCTCTGTAAGGTAGTGTAAATAATTTTACATCTTTTCGAAAGTAATCAGTGTTAATGACTGAGTAACATATGCAGTAAATCACTTTGCATCCGTTACTTGGAAAGCTCATTTATGTGACTAAAACAAATTTGCATGCTTGCTCAACATAAATAGTTTTGTTGAACATTGGTGAAGACGCGCATACCTACCGATGACTAAAATTTGGGCTGCGTAAATTACGGATTATATGATTTATACCAAAATTCATGACTAAAAGTTGGGGTGCATAAATTATGCAGTGGCGAAAATTATGTGAGTAAATACGGTATTCATCAACAAGTCCACACCGAAGCAAATACCGCCATGATGTAGAGTGTTTCGCAGCTGTCAAAACAAATGGCGGCATAATTCCCCTTGTTAGAACGTGATTTTAAGTATCATATTGTGATTTTGTTATGCATATTACCTATTTTAAAATACCTACGGCATCCTCGGATTTAAAATGGTAGATCATGTAGAAATATAAAGGGAAAGATATTAAAAGGAATGAGACGTAGTTATGATACAAATTTTTAAATGATCATGATAAATTACGCAGAAAAAACAATAATTGTGACGCTAGTAGAAAATACAATATTTTGACTAGAATGCATCTTTTTTAATTTTTTTACAACCAGAATAGCCTTCCGTTGCAATTCGAGCACTAATTTTATCATGAAAAATGTTCAAGACAATTCAAGAAAATCATAGAAGAATAAAAATTTCTCCCAGGTTTGTAGATTTTATAAATTTTTTGTAGTTATGTCGGCTATAAAATCTTTTTTCTGTTTTGACAGTCATCCAAGTGGGGGGTCGTCTTAGATTTGGGTAAATACGGTACTATCCAACGTGTTTAATTGAATTATTTTAATAATTACTATCTGCACTCTATGTAATGGTGTCATGATTGCGTGTCACTATTTGCTTCTCTCTTGTTTAATATCAATTTGCCTCAAGAATTTCTGCTAATACATTGTGTTGCGTGTGGATAATTTCTCTCCTTTTCTCGGACAAGGAAAGAATTTTTTTTGTCGGAAAATTCTAGTGGTTGGACTAAGTTAATCCTTACCTCCAGTTGTTATTAAAACAAAAGTGAAGTTAATAGGAATAGGCATACGAGAAACATCCGTACGATGTAATGTAGTTAGTAAATATTAAAATATTGCAATTAAACGTGTTGAATACCTATATATTTGAGTTTCATTAATTCCTTGAATATCAAGGAATTATTTAAGAATAATTGTGAGTAGAATACCTAGTTTACAGGTTAGAAATTCCAAGGTGAATGTATAATTCTGCATCTGTTCCTTATTTTGGTATCCAAATGCTTTATAGAGGCCTATCCAATAAAACTCGCAAGCAACTGGAAAACCCAATTCCCCGGGCATTCTGGATAACAGGAAGTTTATTGTATCTCCTTGAGGACTTAATTTATGTAAAAACTTGTCACCATCAAAGTTGTAGACATTAACATTTTCTACAAGCCTGGTATGAAACTTTTTCATACAACAGATTAAGAGATATTTTGGTCATCAATTTGTTAAATATATTGCAAAGTGATACTTTTGCTTTTGTTACTATGACAAAATATTTCTGATTGTTGATAGTGATGCCTATGTTACCAAGGGTAGTTTTATTTGCGATTGATATTATCCCAATGTCATTTAGCTTTGTTGAATTGATTAGGTTTGCAGATGACAAAGCATTAATGAGTAAAATTATTAGGAAGAAAACTAAAGTCAGGAGATTTATCAAGATCAGGGAATCACAGGTCCCTGTTAAAATAGATTTGAAGACTTTTTGTGTTTAATAATATATTATGACATATGATGGAAAGTTGGTTTTCGTGTTTCTAGTAAAGTGGCATCCCTGAGTGGGTTATCTGAAACATTTATATCATTTTCTTGTTACCTTTGCTTATAAGTCCTTAATACCAAGCTTTATGAAAACTTGTTAGACAGAAGCTGAGAATGAACATGCATATGGATGCTCATACGCTTATAGATGCCTATGCTGGATACAAAATGCTCCTAAAATCACTCAACTACAACATTAAGAACTTAGCCAAAACTGAATCACACTTCAAGATAAGAATAGAACACATGTTTGTGCATTTTAAATATGGTAAGACTGAGTTAGTATTGGCTGTGTTTATGTTCCTCCAAACTGTACTTTATATGTATGAAAAGCACTGTGAGGTCATTAATAATATCATGCTGAAACTCTTGCAGGTTACTTCTCATTGAGGATTATAATATACCTCACATGCACTGGAACACTGAGTTACATCTTACAAATACTTGTTCTAAAACGCAAGCTCTTGTTAATCTTATGAACTATTATGACCTTACTCAAATTAATAACATTCCTAACACCTCTAATAAGTTGCTAGATTTAGTATTCTCAAGTGTTAAAAATGTCTCTGTGAACAAATCCTATGATCTATTGTTATCTTGTGATACTTATCATCCTGCCCTTTTAGCGAATGTTAAAATTAGTAGTGCCAAACAAGAAAGCGCAGAAACTTTAGGATATGTCTATAACTTTAAAAAAGGTGATTATCTCAGCATGTCTGATCTGTTTTCAAGTACTGACTGGGATTCTCTATTCAATAGCGGATCTCTTGAGATGTCTGTGGATATGGCAATTGACACATTTGTTCCTAAATATACTCCAGTCAATGCTAACTATCCTGTATGGTTTAATTCGGAGCTTAAGCAACTCGTGTGTTTAAAAAAAGGATTGCATGAACGCTATAAAATAACTGGTTCCTTAATGGATTATTCTAATTATTCCTTGTTGATTGCGAGATCTATGTATAAGAAACTTTCTAAACAGTATTATCAAAATTATATACAGGATATTGAGGCCTCAGTGGGTGTTAATGTTAAGTATTTTTGGAAATTTATAAGCACCTGTAGAAATAATGGTGGTCTTCCTAAAAACATGTATTATGACAATATTGATGCCTGTAATGCCTTGGAGAAAGCTAATTTATTTGCTAAGTTTTTTCTAGTGTTTATGAAAACCAAAAGTTAGACCAACATGACCTTCATGTCGGTTGTAACCTTGATCTCTCTCATATTTCCATTTCAGTTGACCAAATATACTCCAAACTAAAAAATTTAGACACAAGTAAATGTATGGGCCCAGACAGAGATCCACCTTATCTATTTCAATGTGTAAAGAATCCTTAGTCTATCCCTTATCTGTACTGTTTAATCTATCACTCAATGAAGGCAATTTCCCAACATTTGGAAGAAAAGTTTTATTGTCCCTGTTCACAAATCTGAAGATAAATCTAATATACGTAATTATTGTCCTATTTGTATTCAGTCTACCATACCAAAATTGTTGGAAGGCATAATCTGTGACGTATTAACCCCATTGTTTAGGAGTGTTATCATACCTAATCAACATGGGTTTGTGAAAGGTAGAAATGTTGAAATGAATTTACTATGTTACATACAGAATTAATTAAAATAGTGGAAGCACAAGGTCAAGCTGGTGCAGTGTATCTTGACTTGGCTAAAGCATACCTCTACTACTGAATAAGTTGATGGCAAATGGCATCCATGGTAAACTTATAGATTGGTTCACTAGTTATTTATGCAACAGGATAATATCAGTTAAAATTAAATCCCGTCTTTCAGATGAATTTATTGCTACATCAGGGGTCCCCCAAGGATCACATTTGGGACCACTTTTGTTCCTCATTTTTTAAATGATATAGCAACAACAGTTTTGGACAATGTAAATTACTATCTTTTTGCAGACAATTTGAAAATTTATAGAAACATAAAAAGTTCTTATGATTCGGTGATTTTACAGAAACAGTTAGTTTATTTATTTATTTAAAGCAAATGGCCTGCATGTTAATACTGCCAAATGCTCTTACATTTCTTTTTGTCGTAAAGGGTTACCATATTAGTCTGCTTACACAATTGGTGATGTCACAATTCCAAAAGTTGATGTAGTTCGTGATCTGGGAGTATTATTAGACTCTTCCCTGACATTAGTTCCTCACATAAATGATACTATAAACAAAGCCTTCAGAATGCTAGGATTTAGCAATAGAAATACAAAAAGTTTCCATAACATTGATGCCATAAAATTACTCTATTGTTCACTAGTTCGGAGTCGACTTGAATTTGCATCATCCATATGGTCACCAACATACACAACTCATATTGCAAATTTAGAGAGAGTACAGCATAGATTTCCGAGATTAATAGCATATAAACTAAGAATTCTCACACAGGAAGTCGATTATACCCAATTAATTCATCTTTTACAGATCACCACTTTGGAATCAAAAAGACACCGAATTGATATAACGAATTTGAAGAAAATTATTAGATCAGAATCCAACTCACCTGAATTACTGAGCTACATAAACTTTCATATTCCAACATTCAATACCAGAACTAATTTACCCTTTCATTGTGAATACCGTAGGACTAATTATGGTAAAAATTCTCCTATTAGCAGAATGCAGATGCTTGGAAATAAATACAATAGTATTGACCTTTTAATATGTAATGATAAAGATATAAAAATTCTTTTCTCAAATATGTATTTATAAGTGTCACGCATTTGTTTCCATTAGATATTACGCTATTTGTAATTATACCAGTTATTTTGTAATATTTTTGTATGTAATTATTTTTTAACTCAACTATAATGAATTCTTGCTCATTCAAGTCATTTAAACCAGTTTTTAAAGGCATATTTTGTCTTTATTACGAAGAGATCTGCAGAACTCCGCAGAAAACTCAAAAGAAGTGATTTACCGACTTGAAAAATGTATATCCGATGATCAGTTATCCCTATCATACTTTCACAATAGCATTTAGATAAAATCTTAAGTTATATGAATTATATCTCTTATTAGACTCTCATTCAGGCCGGTTTAAGTTGGCGCCAGACCTGTGAGAATGCCGATCCCCCACTGAGATGCTGCCAGAGGAAATACTGTACTCCTTATGGGTATTTTCAGTATACCGTACTTTCAGTATAAAATATAAAAATTCATGCTCCCGAGAGATATGCTGTATCGAGATTTTACTGTAGCATTTCACTGACGATCTGTATCTATGTGACATAAGCTTGGGCAGCATTCTGTATTTTTACCTCAGGCAATAGAGTTCCATCCAGCAGCCATGATTATAATACAATATTTACATTGCTGTAAAATTTGAAGGATAATATACTTGCAGGAGGTTAAGGGAGAGACTTCAGCTTAATAACCATTGAAAAAGCAAGATTGATGTAATTAAATTTTCTCACATTTGAAGCAACTTTCTATGCCATGCAAAATATTTTCTTATAATGGAGATGATACTCACTCATGGAGGGCCTAACTACCACAACAGGAAACAAATCAGCAACTGAATTCACTTCATACTCTGCCAAGGCTTTTGTAAATGTATATGTATTTGGGTGATCTCCCATCAACCTGTAAATTAATAATTAATTAAATTAAATCTTAATATAGGATTAAAAATTCATGAAGTATCCATTACAACTATCTCTTTGAAATTCCCTTAAAAATAAGCTTTATTTACTAAAAAGTGAACCATAGAAATGCTAAATTGCACGAGAAAATTTTTAAAAGCAATGCAATATATGAAGGATGAATCATTTACTGTATTTACCAACTGATGGAATACATTTTTACTTTCTCCATACGTAGTAATGGGAAAGTATTGTATTCATGAAAAAAATCGACTTCGAGATTTCAACGGAAATACATGTTTTGAGGTCCCTAGAACACGTTTAGACTATTTTTGGAATGATGTCTGTGTGTGTGTGTATGTTATTGTGGGCGCTCTAACTAAAAAAGTACATGTCATATCGTTGCCAAACTTCATATTAAACACTTTAACATGAGCACAAAGAACTGATTAGTTTTTGGACAATAACGGATAACCGGAAGTCGCGGTTTATTCGCAACCCGATTCGGTTTTTGCGATATTTCTTCGTTAAAACATCATTATTTTATATACAATTCTATACAAAGTTATAGAGAATGTAATTTCCTACAAATTTCATTTGAAAGAATTTTCCATAGCGGTTATTGTTTAGAAGTTATTTATAAATAACCGGTTTTTCGGTTTCCGTTAAATATCTCTTTAAAAACATCGTTATTGGTAATCTTCGTAAGGACCAAAGTTGTAGAGAATAATATTTCTTCCAAGTTTTGTTTGAAACTAATTTTCGTAGAACCATCCATTTCGGATATATTTCGCTTTATCTTAATACCAGTATACAGCGCCAACATCATGTAGCGGTGAATTCTGTAAACATTCAAAATATACGTAATTTACGGCAACAAGGACGTGTCTTCTTTTACGATACGAAATAATAATTTTGCCTCGTAATATTATTCATAATAATTTAAATATCTATACCCCAAATATGGAGAAAGTCATGTGTTGGCCACGTCAGATTTTTTTATAGTGTCAGAAAAATATGACCACCTCTTATTGGTCAAAAGTGCTTAAAATTTTTCAATGCAATGCTGTTTCATTTTAAATCTGTCTATGATTTGTATGGCTCCAATCACTTTGATTACTGGTAGACTGTACTTTTTAATGAGACTAGTTGCTAATTCAGCTCTGAAATCGGAGCTCTGTTAGGACCGCGTTGCAGTGTTAGCTGCCTATAGAGCTCTGTGAGATTGGAGCTGTGTGAGTATTAAAATATATATGCAGGAACTCTGCTGCTCAACCCCCCAACATGCCGCCATGCACTGACGCACCAAGCAAAGAAGTTATCATTTAAAACTGACTCATAATCTCCTTATGATATTAAACTACAGGTATTTTGATTTGGTAAATGTAAACCAGATCCATGGGCCTATTTCTGTTAATAAAAACAAAAAACGTAGAATATAATTATTTTACTTATGAAACAGTATTCAAATGAAAGAATATTCAAATAACTATTTACGTTGTTATGTATACAGATTGAAGTTGCTACAATAATAATTTTGATGCTTAAACAAAATGCGAAGTGAATTCGCGATTCTTCCATCAATTTGAAGGCTTAATCGACGATAATTGAATCGGATGCAATAATGAGAGTCGCCTTGCCAACACCCAGAAAGAGTATGAAAAAACCACAAAATTTTGAAAAAGAATGCATATTTCTGGAAACTTCAAACATCTGACATGTAAACAACACAAAAATAAGATAGCATAGAGTTTTAGCCATCAAATAAAGCAAAAACGAAGAAAATCGGTCCCTATTTATGTATTTTTATGAATGAAAGAAAAAAATCTTGCACTTTGGGGGTGTGACGGATATTACTCAGTTAATATGTGTCGATATTATTGTACTTAGCTGTCCTCATGCCACAGTAGATTCAAATTTTCATGCTCACTTTTAAAATAGATATGAGAGAGAGATTCAGTTTGACATAAACTGACCCACATGGAGTGATTTCATACTATGCAAATATGAGACAATTTCTGATTTTAAAACTCTAGAATATGTAAAAAAAACACTCGTGTTATATTCAGGTAAACATGGCCCATTCACGTCGTGTTCACATTTATATGAAAGTTTCTATCCACATCAAGCAGAGATGCAAACGTGCATGCTTCATTTAAGTAATTAAAAGAGGCAAGGAAGGTCAGACACAGGATGTGTAGACTAGATCACAGTTAGAAAATCTATGGCCCATAAATGGCATGAGAGCTGCAAGAACAATTTCATGCAGCCCACTAAACTATGATGAAATCCTATCAATGAAAGTATGGTTATGAAGCTTTTACTAGATACAATTTTTAAGGTGGGAAATGTTTAAATTTTAATTTCACTCATGATACCACATAATCTTTTGGTGAATTCTTGCCAGCTAAAACACTCACAGCTTACAACATTGGCTGTCACATAGAAAAGGTTGCAAATTCCTAAAATAGTCAAATGATCACCTTCAAAATGCTTACTTACGTTGGTGCAATTTCTTCAAATGCTTTCTCAGACATGGATGATGACAGAGCAATAACCTTCTCAGCTGTTTCATTAATGGGATATAACTTTTCCTCAACATTGTGTCTTATGCAATTTACAAAAGCACTGGATACATGTACCAAAACCTGTAAGTAGCATGTGATGTGATTCATAAACACAAGTTACCATTGAGAATTTTCAATAACTAATAAGCATAAATAAAATTTTAGAAAAAAATAAATGCTACATTGATTGCAAGGGAGGGTTTGAGGTTTAAGGGAAGGAGAAAGTGTCCTCTACTCAAGGGGTCAGTGAAAATGTCACTATGCTGGCTGATAGTCATTAAAATCTAAGTGTTTTCTCCATGTGTGTTTATGTCTATTCACTTAACAGTACAGCTACATCTGCATTTTGAACTATTACTCATTTGTTTACAATAACAAAAATGTCAACCTAAACAAAACTAATCAACCCTACCCAATTATTCTAGATGTCGTTAGCACTATAAGCATCACACTTCTGATGACGTATTTCGAAAAATAATTGTAACATAAAGCAGAAGATCTAAAGCAGTGTTTCCCAAAGTGTGGTACGCGAAATGATTCCAAGGGGTACGCAGAAGAAAATAAATTACTGCAAATAAGAGCATTATTTGCACAACAAAAACTAAAATAATGTCATCTCCAATAATACTTACCATAGATAAAATAAATAAAACCCCCTATGAAAATCTCGTAAAAAAACAAAGAGAAATAATTATTTTGTAGGGTCTTCCCCGAATTCATATGAATACCAATGTGTGATTCAAATTGGAGCACATTGTTTGAATTGCACCCAACGCGCCCAAAAGAAATTTCGTGGTCATTCTAATAACTGAATTCGCCAAATAACACAGCGACGCATCAATTGTGGAAAAAAAGGAAATGCGAGTGCTAGTGATAACTGTGACAAAAAATGCAGTCAGATGACTGTATCAGACAACTAGGAAGACCAAATTAGTGAACCGTTTGAACCATCTGTGAGTGTGTTGAAAGTATCAGCTGTAAAGAAAACGAAAGTAAATCGCAAATACGATGAAAATTATCTTAAATTCGGATTTTCGTGGACTGGCGATGAAGCTGAACCTGTTCCACTGTGTGATTTGTTTTGAGACTCTCACAAATGATAGTATGAAACCATCCAACCTAAAGTGCCATTTTGTTAGCAAACAAAGAATTACATGGAAAACGAGTAGAATTCTTCGAAAATAGGAGTAAGGACATCCAAAAGTTCCAGAGAAAATGCGCAGTGTTACAGGAGATGAAAATGTCAAAGCATCGTGTCATTCTTAATAGCAATGTCCGGAGCTGCTGAAGTAATTGGCGAGACACTAGTAAAACCTGCGGCCAAAGTAATGGCGAAAGTGATGTTTGGAGATGAAGCAAACAAAGCGATTGATAGGGTTCCCCTGTCAAATAACACTGTTCATCGTAGAATCACAGATTTGGCCCAAACCGTAAAGCAGCAATTATTGTTAGGAGTACGACAGAGTCGCTGCTATGCACTGCAAGCCGATGAACCCATTGATATTGTGAATCTCTTCCAGTTTGTCAGATATGAGCTGAATGGGGAAGTCCAGGGTGTTTTTTTGTTCTGCCAACCTTTGCCGACACGTATAACCGGGGAAGACCTTTTTAGGTTATTGATGACTTCATCAAAGACAGTCACTTGGATTGGAGTCGATGTGTTGTGATAAGCACGGATGGTGCCAGAGCCATGATCGGTTCAAAGAAAGGAGTTGTTGCACGTATTCAAGCCGTTGCACCAGAAGCAAAGTCGACTCGTTGTATACACATGGAAGCACTCGCCACCCAAGACATGCATGCAGATCTAAAGCAAGTACTTGATGAAGCTGTTAAAATTATCAATTTTGTGAAGAGCAGGCCACTGAATGCGTGACTTTTTTCTCAGTTTTGCGAAGAAATGGGCAGTGACTACAGACAGCTCCTATTTCACACTGAAGTACGCTGGATATCATGTGGAAAAGTCCTCACTAATCTGTTTGAGCTGCGAGAAGAACTTCAAGATTTTTTGGATGAAACCTTCAGCCTGCGAGACCGTACGCATGACTGGAAATGGCTATGTAAATTAGCATACCTTGCAGATATCTTTGCTCATTTACGATCAATCTCTCCTTGCAAGGCAAGCTCATACCATATTTCACATTCAAGACAAGCAAAACTGGCATTATGGAGTAAACGCCTTAACCGTGGCAAATTCGATTCCTTTCCATCCCTTAATGACCTAATGATCAATTCAGCTAAGGAACTCGATGCTGATGCATTGCAAACTATGAAGGAGCTCTTGGAAAGCTTGAAAAAAAGGTCTTCGTTAGTACTTCCCTGAACCGGATGGCAGCTTTGAGAGGATAAGGAACCCTTTCCTTGTCAGTGTCCAAATATTGCCAAATAACATTTCAAATTCAAATGAAGAACAACTTCTGGAGCTGTCCTTAGATGGCTTTCTGAAAACTGCCTTTGAGCAAAAGGCACTGACGTCATTTTGGTTGAGCGTTAGTTCCGAGTGTCCAGCCCTATCGGACAAGGCAGTTAAGTATCTTCCGCCCTTCTCCACTACGTACATCTGTGAGTTGGGATTCTCGGCACTGGTTGGCATTAAAACTATTTTTTTAAATCTTTTCATTGACGTGGAGCCGCATCTTCGTCTTAAGCTCACCAAGATCGAGCCAGATATCCCTGTCACACACAATTTCACTCTTACTTAGTATTGAACAACTTACATATTTTCAGATACATATGTAAATTTGAATTTAATGATTTTACTGACATTATTAATAAAACTCATAAGCTTTTGTTTTTTTATTTTTGTTCAATATGTGTATTTTTGAAATAGGCATTGAATTGTAGGATTTTTTGAAATAATATTAGATATGGTTAGCAATAATTACAATACCAAGAGGTGGTATGCCGATAAGGCTGAAGGCCCGAAGGTGGTACGTGAATGTTGTAAGTTTGGGAAATTGAGCTAAAGAATGGCATAAAGTCAGTCTTACGCTCATTAGAACCCCTCCACATAAACAACAGTTCAAACTTTCAAATTATATATTAATATTTATTGCGTACATCATATTATAAATTTAGTTGCTTAAAAAATTGCATTTTTATATTAATAAATCCATCAAGAATTTTTATTTGACATCAACTAAAAAATCAAATGTCTCAACAATGCAAGAAGTCATATACGCTAGCCAGCATTTATTAAAAGGAGCTTCGGGGACATTCACAAATTGCATAATAATTTTTCGACTGTTTTGACCCCTCTAAAACCATAACAAAAATTTCAATCTCTGGCAAAATTAAGTGATAAAAAGTTGCAGCTGAGCTCTAATACATGGGCTTTATTTCATGTATGGTGAAGCTGTGAATGAAAAAATGCTTTAATAAGAAATTTAAATTTTGAAAGTTACCTGCTTTTATGAAAAATTGTTATGTTACAGCCATGCAAACCCACCTCCTGTAACAACTCCTATTTTTTTAAGCCGAAAAGAATAAAACACTGTCTCAGAGCAACAATTGACATTTTTTTGCATGGGAATTTTCTCAACAGTTGTGTCTTTTGACATACCATCAATCCATATGTCAGTTATGCAATTCAATTGAAGTAACTCAGAGTTTTAATTGATTAGTCAGTGAGCAAGTCCCATGGAGTTTTAAATATTTTACAAGCTATGTAATTCATAAAATTTATACTTGAAGCCATGCTATTTACCTTTCATCAGTTTCTTGTTATAACTTCTGTCATCACCGATAAATTTAATAAAAAATTATTGTCACGAATATTATAATTCATCTGTATATAATTTTCAACAGAATTAGCTAATAACAGAACAAACCTTTAGCCTCGGCATCTTCTTACACAGATCAATCAATCTCCGTGTTCCCAATAGGTTGATGTCGGTAGTTAGCTTAAGTCCTGACTCAAAGTCAAGAGTAGCGGCACAATGGAACACAACAGATATCTTTTGACAAAGCAATGAATAAGCATCGCTAGAGAGTCCAAGCCCTTCCACACCAACGTCTCCATATATGGCATGGACCTTCTTCTCAAAGATGCCTGGTTGCTCCTCGTGAAGCCTTTCAAATACCTATTGGAACAGAGGAAAATGAAATTGCAATTTAATCGTCCAGGTATATCATGATTTATGTCGATTCAAAGTTATGTCACCAAATAATTGATACCTGTGTACCGATTTACGTCATTTTGAATTAAACTTACGTTGGCAGAAGGCTAACTAGGGTGACCATACTTCCTCTTTTTAGAGGACGTCCTCTTTTTTACTCTTAGTTCAGTCTACCTCAAACAACAAATCCTTTCTCGCAGGAATCAGTCATGCAATTGACAAAACAAGTTAGGAAAGTGTACAACGTATCACAAATGGGCGCGTTTCGTGCAATGAAGTGTTAGAAAGAAATCATATACCTGTACGTAAGGGGAAACAGCATTTTACAGTTCTTTTCTTCATCATAAATAATCCATTTTCTTCCTATTTAAAAATAGTGCAGGCGCACGTAAGGCAATTATACGTTTGTTTGTGAGATTGTTTATGTTAGCAACAATGAAGAAGTAACCATGCAAGAAAATTTCCAAGTTCAACTCGATTTAAGACGTTTTTGTTTGATTTTCTCGATAACGGCTACTTCTACGATAAAAATATATAGGAAAGGAAATACTCGTCTTTTCCAGTTCTACAACTTTTATTTAAAAAATATTTTGATATGAGCAATACTTTACGAGATATGACGAAAATTTAATTTTTTATTACCAGTAAAGTGGTACACCTGATTGGCGTACGTGATTCATTTTTACGATTTTCTTATTATATTTGATTTTAAGTCCTTAATATCAAATTTCATGAAAATCCGTTCAGTAGAAGCCGAGAAGCGGACGGACAAACAGACGGACGGGCGGATGGACCGACCGACGATAATAGGCGCTCACGCTGTAAGCGAAACGCGCCTAAAAACTAATTCGAATAATAGAATAAAATGGATAGCAACGATGTAAACAAATTTTTTCATTAGTATCATATGAATTTTCATTATTTATCTTTCAAAATATCGCCCCTGCTCGCTACGCTACTTGAGTTGAGTTATTTATGTTAACGTTATTTTCTTCTTCATATATTATTCATTTGCTTCCGATTACAAAATTCTGCAGGCACACGTAATGTCATTAAAAGTATTTCCGTAAATATGGCAGATCTTGTCCACTTCATTTACTGCGAAGATTGTTTACGTTGACAACAAATACGTATCCAAGCATGAAAATATCAAGTTCAAAGTGAATCACGAGATTATTGTTTTGTTTTTTTTTTTGAGAACTATTACTCCTACCATACAAATGTATAGGAAAATAAATATTTTATTTGAGTCGTTCTGCAAATTTTATTTAAACTTTTTTCGGTATAACTTAATATTTCAAGAGAAATGACGGAAAGTTCGTTTTTTTTATCTCCAAACATTTGTAAATTGATAGAAAGTATGATCTGAAGATCACTATGCAAGCAGGCATAAGCTGTTATGATGTGCATGAGAAAACAGGTCATGGCAGATTTTTTCACCTGTTTTCTCATGATCATCCAAGCATTTGTGTTATTTTTTCTTATTGACCTTGGCCATGAGTCCCGAATACCAAGTTATACGAGAATCCGTTTGAATTCGAGAAAGAACAAGCGCAATGGGTCCTCACTACAGTCTAAACAGGCATTAGCGTTGGAAACGATACGTGCTTAAAACTCATGGAAAATATATATGTACTTTCCAAAATAATGAAGTTAAACTGTAAATTATAATGCTTTACAAGTTTACACTCATTTCAGTGTTAATGAAATGGTGGAACGAATTTTCTTGGCATCGCTGAAATTCCTGAACAAAATAATAACTTCACTAATGTCTATTAAATATGTACTAACTAGCACAATTTCCCGTTGAATTTCAACGGATTTAGTGAAGCTACTACAGCACAACATACAAACTCTTTAAAATATATAGTAGATACTTTTTAACTTACAATTAGAATCAGCTTTTCTTAACAATCTTAAAAATATTTTAGTGTATGTGTATGTATGCTATTTATACGTTTTTACACCGTTGAAGCTATCGAACTCAAAAGTTTCATGGGCCATCCTATGGACCAAAGGAAGAACTTGGTATAGGTTTGCAGACCGTGGGGTCTCTTATACCCCATGGGGTCAACAAAATACTATTTCCATAAGAATGCATGGGAAATGGTGTGGAGAAACCCCAAAATGCCATGCAGCCCTTCACTGATGTGAATATAAATATACCTAAATATTAACTTACGATCACGGGAAATGGATAATTTTACGCACGAAAGACTGAATATTTTAATTCTGTTCATGTTTCGTAGTATTACATGATAAATCGCTCGAAATTTTCCTTTAGGCGCAAAATTTATCGGTTTAGATGTTCATTTTCCAGGCGGCAACAAAGCTAAATTTCTTAATTGCTGTCCTCTTCAAAGGGAGATATACACGTAAAGATTAATGCAAGGAAAATGCATGCCGAGGCACGCCGTAGAGGAAGAATAGATAACGCCAAGATAAAGAGTACAATGGATTCATGCCTAAATATAGTCTGTGAATACTTTTAAAGTGAGTCAAATGATTTTTAAGGAATATTTGAATATTGTTACCTTTTAACATTAACATTGAAAGATTTATCGCAACATAATTCGATACATTTGTTCAGTAACCAAGTTGTGGTTTATTGTTTACGTTTTGGCTAATAGTATTGACATAATCCACATAATTTTATAGCTGCCTTAAATTCTTCTGTGCATCTATCCATGTGAATATTAAGTAAGACGTTAATGCGTAATTATATTAATGGTAAAACTTTACAATACAATATATAAAATAATAAATGTTAATGTAAGCCTCGCTTGCGTAATTAAGGAATGGGGAACGTTTGCCCAGAGCAATAAAAATCGTTTGCCACTTAAAAGAAAACTTTCCCGGGCGTTTCAGCTATATAATCATATTTGCTTGTAACAATCCGATTCCGAACGTATTGCATTCAAATATAACGGTAATTTTATTTCCTATCATATTACTTTCGCCAAATCCAGCTTCATTTCTTGTGTAATTATACCTCGCTGAAATATTTACTTTTATGTCTTGTAAGCAAGAAACCCGTGAAAAAGCAACGTACATTTGTCCATGATTGAACACTGACTCCGGTAAATGTACACCAGATACGTGAGCTTATTTACGTTAATAAACATTATAATGTAGAATATCATGATTTTACGGTACTTCCTGTTAACGGGAATACCACCAGGACTCTTCGCAGGACCTGGTATTTACGTATTATACCCATGCTATACTTATGTACAACATTAACAGAAACTGATTGGCCTGTCTCGACATTTACAAACCCAATCTCCGGACAACGTGGAGGGTTTCTTTGGTTCCGGGCGAGGCGAAGGGCGCGGTAGCGCCCGGAGACGACTACCCATTATAACAAAGCGAGCCGAAGGCTCGTCGATATATCCTCTCAATTTGCGGCACAACAGTCAAGAGGATATAACATTGAAAGGATATATTGACGAGCCTTCGGTTCGCTTTGTTTCAATGGGTAGTCGTCTCCGGGCGATACCGCGCCCTTCGCCTCGCCCGGAACCAAAGAAACCATCCACGTTGTCCGGAGATTGGGTTTGTAAATGTCGAGACCGGCCAATCAGTTTCTGTTAATGTTGTTTTTAAAATAAAATGTGGTAAATACAACAATACGTCAAAATATCCTTTCAATATTGTATCCTCTCAAACAATCATAACAATACATGTTAATTTTTAAGGTATTCCCGTTAACAGGAAAGCACCAATTTTACTTACAAAAAATGTAAGATTCCAGTATTCAATAGACGAAAGAACGTTCAATTACTTTCATCAATCGTTATAAACGCTTCCTGAATAATAATCAGTATCTTTTTATGTTGCTATCCATAAACATCGATCGTTTCGTTGCTTAAACAAAAGTGCGAATCGAATAACTCTAAACTTTCGTCTATTTATAAGCTTCATTGAAGCTAACTGAATCGGAGGTAACAATGACGGCCGCCTTGGTTACGCCCAGAAAGAGTACGAAAAATCTACAAAATTTCGAAACAAATAGCGTATTTCTGAAAACTTGGACCGTGTAACTTGTAAACTTCGCAGGAATAATATAGTATAGAGTGTTATTCGTCGAATTAAGCAAAAACGAAAAAAATCGGTCCATATTTACGTATTTTAATACTTGAAGGAAAAATACCTTGCAAGTCAAGAAATGGATTTATACGTGTTATCTTATGGGAAAATGTTAATCCCCTATATTGGCAGCACTGATTAATCCCGGTTGACCAAACCTTTACCATTCACTAAGTTAGGATGTCAGGAAGAATCGTACTAAAATTGGTTATTCTAGCTTTTATCGTTTAGGAGGAGTTCCATTAACAAACACACAAACACACCCTTCAAAATATATTATAGATTAGAACCTTCAGGTACAACTAATAAGATGTTAAAGTTTAACAGTAAGAATATAATCGGTAAGGTATCATCAGGATAAAAAGCTAACAATAAGATATGTCCAACATATTTTTAATTTAATAGTGTGATTTATGCGATTTCTAATTGAAGGCGAAAATCAACGATAAGAATAAGGTAATTGTCCTTTAAACAGTCGATATCTGATAATCGAAGATCGATCATTTATAATTCTAATCAATTAAAAGCCTGCGCCCCAATAAATTTATTTTTACGTGTTATGGAAAATAGAAATTGTAGTTGAATTCAGGTCGCTTTTCGGAATCTTTATATCTTCATTGCCTTTTAATATCAAAGTATTATTCCTTCCAAATTTCATAATTCTACTTAATAGGGAAGTTTGTTAAAACACGTTCAAATTTGCCGCCAGAGGCGATGGCGCCATCAATTTTGCATAGGATGTAACATGGGCAAATTATAATTGTATTCATGAAAAAATCAAATTCGAGATTTCAACAGAAATACGCGTTTTGAGGTCCCTAGAAAACATTTTGACTATTTTCTCGATGCTGTCTGTGCGTATGTGATAGGTGTGATAGGAATGTTTCGAAAAACCGATAGTTTATTAGATATCTTGATCCCTAGAACAAGTTTAGACTATTTTCGGAATGATGTCTGTGTATGTGATTGTGGACGCTCTAACTCGAAAATTATTTGCCATATCTTCATATATAACACTTTGGTATGAGCATGAAGAGCTGATTAGTTTTTGGACGATGCCGGTTAACCGGAAGTCGAGGTGTATTCGAAACCCGATTCGGTTTTTGCGAAATATCTCCGTTAAAACATCATTATTGCGCGAGGGCGAGTCAAAAAGTATCTGTAATGTATTTATTTAAATTCACATAACAACAATACAGAATTCGCAAGTGCATCATTTTTCAAGATAGTCACCCTGCTTTTCAACAAACCTGGTTCAGCTTTGTACAAGGTCTTGTATGCCTTCAGAAAAAAATGTTTTCGGCCGAGCAGCAAACCACCTATGCACCGCCTCCTTCAGCTCATTGTCGTTGGCAAAACGACGCGTCGCGACGACCTCTTAAAGCAACTTTGAGGAGTCCAAACAGATGACTGGGCAAGGTCAGGGCTGTTCTAGGACCTCAAAGCATAACTGTTGGAGTGTTTCAACTTTGTGGACAGCATTATGGGGACGGATTATGCAACAACACAACACCTTGGGGCAGTTTTCCTCGACATTTACTCCAAATCGCTGGTTTCAGCTCATCACGCAGCATCTCACTGTAGCGTACACTGTTTATCATCATATCCCTTTCCTGGTAATGTTTAAAGATTGGTTCTTGTTAATCTCAGAAAAGTGTGAGCATCACTTTTTCTGCTGTCGAGTGAGATTTGAACTTCTTTCTGACGGAGGACGTAGGGTGTTCCACTCCATACTCCGATGTTTGTTTTCCGGCTCATAGTGGTGGACCCACGTTCCGTCACCAGCGAGAATGCGGTTCAGGAAGGCATCACCATCCTCATGATACCGGTACAAAAGTCGGTTACAAATGTCCAAACGGATACGACTGTGCTGTTCAGTGAGCTGTTTGGAAACCCATCTTGCACGAAATTTATGGAAGAGAAGTCTGTTGTGGATAAATTCATAGGCCGAACGGTGACTAATCTGCAGGTGGTTTGCCACTTCATCGATAGTTACCTTTCTGTTGGCAAGAATCAGTGCGCGGACTTCTTCAATGTTGTCATCATTCGTCGATGTGATCGTTGTTCGCCTGTGACACTTGCTCGGCCATTTTTGAACATGTCTATCCACTCGTACTCGCTTCGCTGTGGAAAAGCACTGCTGCCATACTTCGCTGATAGTCTTCGATGAATTTCTGCACCTGTTACACCTTCAGCCCACATAAATCGTATGACTGCATGCTACTCTTCTTTGGTACATGTGATAAGCGGAGCGACCATGTTGACACTGCTATTGTTGAAAGTCAACTGCATGGCCAAGGTCAAATATGCCGCTACAACAACAGAGAGGCTTCGTGCTTAATGTTGCAATGGCGCCAATCTCAACAAAATAATATGAGCACTTTGCAGATACTTATTGACTCGCCCTCCTATATACAATTCGATACAAAAGTTATAGAGAATGTAATTTCTTACAACTTTCATTTGAAACAATTTTCCGTAGCAGTTATTGTTTAGGAATTATTTATAAATAACCGGTTTTTTCGGTTTCCGTCAAATATCTCCTAAAAAACATCGTTATTGGTAATCTTCTTGAGGACCAAAGTTATAGAGAATAATATTTCTTCCAAGTTTTGTTTGAAACAAATTTTCATAGAACCATTCATTTTGGAGATATTTTGCTTTTTCTTAATTTACAGTATACAGCGCCACCACCATGTAGCGGTGAATTCTGTAAACATATTCAAAATATACCTAATTTACGGCCATAAGGACGACTGTATTGTTTTACGATACGAAATAATAACTTTGCCTCATAATGCTATTCATAATAATTTAAATATCTATACCCCAAATATGGAGAAATTCATGTGTTGGCCACCAGATTTTTTCATGAAAACTACTTTCTGTGTACTACGTATATGGAGAAAGTAATAATCCCTCGTTACAATTCCCGATTTTTTCGGTAAATTTGTAAATCCAATTCCCGTTTTCCGGGGAAAAATATCGCCGGGAACGTAAATGTTTAGTTTTCACTATTTTCTCGATTATTTTTGCGATAGAAATTTTATGAGCGCTTTAACTCAAAAGATACTTATTAAATCAGTACAAAATTTTTGTTCAACATTTTTGTAAATCAAGATCTTATTTTGGTCAACATTTGTCATCCAAAAGTAAAAGTTTTCTTTCGTCATTTTTCCGTTTCTTCCAAATATCTTTTTTAGGACGTATTTGTTATAATGAAAATTGTAGACAATATAATTTTTTACGAGATTTGAATGAAACGTTTTTTCATAAAACTGATTGTTTAAGAAATATTTCGATTGCCCGTCCCAATTTAAGTACGTCACTTTTGATATCGTTGCTATGATAAAAATTTGCAATTGTTGATAGCAATGCCTATGCTGTCAGCGGTGATTATATTTGTGATCGATATTGTCGCGATGCCATCTTGCGTGTCATTTTGTAAACAAATGGTCTTTTAAGTATTGGCAATGATCCCAGCATCGTCAACGGTGATTTAAATCGCATATCGATATTTTTTATCAATGGCAACTCATCATAATTTTGTTTACGTGTTGTTTTTTTTATAGAATCAAGTAAATTAAATTTTCCAATTAAACTTTTAATTTAACGAAGAAAACGTTGATCTTACCATTTCCTTATTCTCTAAATCGTTTACTCAACTTTCTCCGTTTGGTATTAAACTGTACTCTTTTCAAATAATAAATGGAACACCGTTATTGTATCACCAGCGATGACAACACCTCAAGCGGCAGGAAAGTTTACTAGGTAATCACGAATGTGTGAATCGATGTTTTGAGAATAGCGAGAGAAGAATTCGTGGTGTTTCATTTGGCGAAAGAGGTAGAATAAAGAAAGCAATAAATACGTAAATACCAGATTTTTGGATAGATCTTCTGCGCGTGTCTTGGGTTCCTTTCCTTTTTTATGTCTAACCAAAATATAAATGGCACCGAGGCCAGGGCAGGTCCGCAGCAGTTTCTCCACCAGAGCCATTCCAAGAAATCCAGTCGCTCCAGTCACCAGTATATTCCTGCCACCACTTTCGCCTTCATCACCGTCTCCAGCGATGAAATCCCGGATTGGGCTCCTCGTGTCTGTAGCCATGACTGATTTTGACCTAATACATAAAAAGAAATGCAATCCATTGTTAAATTACACCCATATTCAGCCGTATACAATACAATACACACAATTAAATAATTGATCTGGCATAAAACTCAAATAATTACCTCTCTCTCATTCTCTAGAGCAGTGTTTTCCAAACATACAACATTCGCGTACCACCTTCGGGACTTCAGCCTTATCGGCGTACCACATCTTGGTATTCAAATTATTGCTAACCATATCTAATATTATTTCAATAAATTCTACAATTCAATGCCTATTTCAAAAATACACATATCTAATATATAAAATTGACTTCGTCGTCGGTGGTAAATCGGAACTCTGTAATGCTATTTTTAATAAACTTTCCGAGTAGCTAGAAGATTGACATTTGGTAGGAATGTTCGGTTCTTAAATTTACGAAAAAAAATTCCAAAATCGACCCGGGTTCGATTCCTGAGAATGATTTCCATTCCTCATAAGATAACATGGAAAAATCGATATTCCGACCTGCAACATTATATTATTTTGCTTATTAAAATTCACATATTTGACCTACGATTTTCGGACTTGGACTGTAATAAAGAAAAATAAATGCAGTTTCTTATTCTTATCGTCATTTATCGCTTTCGAATCTAAATCTTTCGAATTTAACGTTTTAATATCATATTTTGACAAAATTTAGCGTTTTTAACGTGAAGGTGCCTTGCCAACCGATTACATTGTTAAACTCGAAATCCTATTACTCTCACGTATGCTTACGTTCTCTCCGGACCTCTCATGTACCCTCCCGGCTCAATTCATAGGTATCAGAGATATCTCAAAATTAGTTTTTACTTTTTCCAATATACGTAGTATAGAGAAAGCATTGTTTTCATGAAAAAATTCGAAATCGAGATTTCAACGAAAATAAACGTTTCGAGGTGCGCAAAGGAAAAATGATTGTATTACCATATAATACATAATTTTATTCGCCAAAGACTGACATAACCCGGGCATCGCCGGGTACTTTCAGCTAGTTGAACAAAAAATAAATAAATAAGTGCACAGAAGCTGTTCTTCATTTTAATTTGAAATGTCATTTGGCAATATTTGGACACTGACAAGGAAAGGGTTCCTTATCCACTCAAAGCTGCCATCCGGTTCAGGGAAGTACTAACGAAGACCTTTTTTTCAAGCTTTCCAAGAGCTCCTTCATAGTTTGCAATGCATCAGCATCGAGTTCCTTAGCTGAATTGATCATTAGGTCATTAAGGGATGGAAAGGAATCGAATTTGCCACAGTTAAGGCGTTTACTCCACAATGCCAGTTTTGCTTGTCTTGAACGTGAAATATGGATATGAGCTAGCCTTGCAAGGAGAGATTGAGGCTGTATATCGTAAATGAGCAAAGATATCTGCAAGGTATGCTAATTTACATAGCCATTTCCAGTCATGCGTACGGTCTCGCAGGCTGAAGGTTTCATCCAAAAAATCTTGAAGTTCTTCTCGCAGCTCAAACAGATTAGTGAGGACTTTTCCACATGATATCCAGCGTACTTCAGTGTGAAATAGGAGCTGTCTGTAGTCACTGACCATTTCTTCGCAAAACTGAGAAAAAAGTCGCGCATTCAATGGCCTGCTCTTCACAAAATTGATAATTTTAACAGCTTCATCAAGTACTTGCTTTAGATCTGCATGCATGTCTTGGGTGGCGAGTGCTTCCATGTGTATACAACAATGAGTCGACTTTGCTTCTGGTGCAATGGCTTGAATACGTGCAACAACTCCTTTCTTTGAACCGATCATGGCTCTGGCGCCATCCGTGCTCATCACAACACATCGACTCCAATCCAAGTGACTGTCTTTGATGAAGTCATCAATAACCTTAAAAAGGTCTTCCCCGGTTATACGTGTCGGCAAAGGTTGGCAGAACAAAAAAACACCCTGGACTTCCCCATTCAGCTCATATCTGACAAACAGGAAGAGATTCACAATATCAATGGGTTCATCGGCTTGCAGTGCATAGCAGCGACTCTGTCGTACTCCTAACAATAATTGCTGCTTTATGTTTTGGGCCAAATCTGTGATTCTACGATGAACAGTGTTATTTGACAGGGGAACCCTATCAATCGCTTTGTTTGCTTCATCTCCCAACATCACTTTCGCCATTACTTTGGCCGCAGGTATTACTAGTGTCTCGCCAATTACTTCAGCAGCTCCGGACATTGCTATTAAGAATGACATAATGCTTTGACATTTTCATCTCCTGTAACACTGCGCATTTTCTCTGGAACTTTTGGATGTCCTTCCTCCTATTTTCGAAGAATTCTACTCGTTTTCCATGTAATTCTTTGTTTGCTAACAAAATGGCACTTTAGGTTGGATGGTTTCATACTATCATTTGTGAGAGTCTCAAAACAAATCACACAGTGGAACAGGTTCAGCTTCATCGCCAGTCCACGAAAATCCGAATTTAAGATAATTTTCATCGTATTTGCGATTTACTTTCGTTTTCTTTACAGCTGATACTTTCAACACACTCACAGATGGTTCAAACGGTTCACTAATTTGGTCTTCCTAGTTGTCTGATACAGTCATCTGACTGCATTTTTTGTCACAGTTATCACTAGCACTCGCATTTCCTTTTTTTCCACAATTGATGCGTCGCTGTGTTATTTGGCGAATTCAGTTATTAGAATGACCACGAAATTTCTTTTGGGCGCGTTGGGTGCAATTCAAACAATGTGCTCCAATTTGAATCACAAATAGGTATTCATATGAATTCGGGTAAGACCCTACAAAATAATTATTTCTCTTTGTTTTTTTACGAGATTTTCATAGGGGGTTTTATTTATTTTATCTATGGTAAGTATTATTGGAGATGACATTATTTTAGTTTTTGTTGTGCAAATAATGCTCTTATTTGCAGTAATTTATTTTCTTCTGCGTACCCCTTGGAATCGTTTCACGTACCACTGGTGGTACGCGTACCACACTTTGGGAAACACTGCTCTAGAGAAAGGGAGAGAGGAAAGTGTTCCTATATGCACTTCCATATCATCCTCCAAATATTATGATTTTGTTCGTCTTTTCGAGGTCCACGAGGTATTATTCCTTTCATTCCTTCAAAAGTATCTAGGTTCGGGTCAAGACGCGAATTATGCTTATGCGTTTTGCGTGTGAAATACTAGGCATTTCAAAAGATTAGGTGGAACCTTTATCTCCTAAACTACAAGCCGTAAATGCGCAGTCATTGAATTATTTGTACCAAACTTCATATATAACACTTTAGCATGAGCACAAAGAATTTATTAGTTTTTGGGCAATACCGGTTAACCGGAAGTCGAGTTTATTCGAAACCCGATTCGGTTTTTGCGATATTTCACTGTTAAACATTATTATTGTATATAGATTCCTATACAACGTGTATAGACAATGTAATTTCCTACAATTTTTATTTGAAAAAATTTTCCATAGCACTTATTGTTTAGGAATTATTTATAAATAATCGGTTTTTTCGGTTTCCGTCAAATATCTCCGTAAAAACGTCGTAATTGGTCATCTTCGTGAGGACCAAAGGTGTAAAGAATAATATTTCTTCCAAGTATTGCTTGAAACAAATTTTCGTAGAACCATCCATTTCGGAGATATTTTGCTTTTTCTTAATTTCCAGTATATAGCGCCACCACCATGTAGCGGTGAATTCTTTAAACATATTCAAAATATACCTAATTTACGGCAATAAGGACGACTGTATTCTTTTACCATAGGAAATGATAATTTTGCATTATAATGCTATCAGGGCCGGCCATCTATCTAAGGGGGCCCGGATCCAAATTTCCATCTGGGGGCCCCCCTCTCCCTGCCCATAGGCCATGGGCAGGGGAGGCCCTCCCTCCTATATTACGTTTTTAAATAATAAATATATAATAATGAACATTTCCTAGGCATTTGTAACCTTTCAAAATAATATTAAAAATAATTAATATTCTAATTTATTTAAATACTAGCATAAGTGCCCGTTGAATTTCAACCACACACAATCAATGTATGTATGTACACTGTTGTTTTGAACGTGGCCCACCTAGTTAATGCTATTGATTTTTATAGCTATTTATTCAAACAAACTAGCATAAGTGCCCGTTGAATTTCAACGGGTTTAATGAATCTAAATTTTCGTCAATGCAACATATAAAAATCGCAAGAATAAAATTGTGCACTGTTTTAACCATCGAATATTTCTATATTATAAGTCTGTTTTAATTAATTAACTTAAATCTCACAGAAATTCCTTGTGAATAAAATAGTACCTTTCTTTCTACTAAAATAGCCATTGTTATTAGTTTTAAATTGATTATAGCATTAAGATTTCAATTTCATTAAATAAGCAGAATTCCGGTTCCAAAAAATTGGTTCAATCTTCAATTGCCTCTGATAATACTTTAAATAGATTTTGGAATATAATGTACCTCAATATCGTTTATCTTCTGCTCAGCACTCTAGCCCTCTCATTTTCCGAAACAACCACTTTCACCAGTTTTAAATGGATTTCAAACTTAGAAGAAAACATGATTCAATTCAGTTAAAATAACCACATAACAAACTTTTTATTTCAAAGAAAATCCTTTTATTATATGCAATGTTAACCTAGAATTCATTCATTCTGAAAAGTGAATAAAAGTACCAACCATGCACATACATTTCTTTCAACTAAAATAGCCACTCTTAACAGATTTTAATGGATTAATGCTTTAGCATTTCAATTTCATGAAATAAGCAGAATTCCGGTAACAAAAAAATTTGTTCAATCTTCAATTGCCTCCGATAATACTTTAAATAGACTTTGGAATAAAATGTACCTCAATATCGTTTATCGTCCGCTCAGCACTCTTGCCTTCTAAGTTTCCGAAACAACAACTTTCAATATTTTTAAATTGATTTTTGTTTTGAAATATACTTGAGTCAATTCGGTACAACTTCCACTTTACATACTGTAAGTTCCAAAGTAACTCCTTTTATAATAGGCAATGCTAGCCTCAAATTAATTCATTGTGTAAGGTGAATAAATAAAATTCTTTCTTTACACTATAACAGCCACTGTTTTTGGATTTAAATTGATTATAAGCCTTAGAACTTACTCTGTATTAAATATGCACCAAAATTCCTTTTATAAAAACAAATCAGTTCATTAAAAGATCCACTGTTTTTTCTTCGAAAATTGCCTGTTAACAGTTTTAAATGTCCTTTTCATTTTAATCGAATTTTAATTAATATTCATTTCCAAACATCGGCAATTGTTACGAAATTAATTCGAGGAATAACAATATAAATTCGTAACCACGTATGGTTTACAAAGAAATTAATTTAAGAATGCTTTTTATTTCCAATTTTTCTAAAATGACACTGTTGATACTTAAAATTTTTTATATTTACGTTAATATACTTATTTTCCACAAAACACGCCAATCTCTCCCCTTCCTTCCTCTCTCTCTCGTATTGAAGCACTCAAGGCACGCTTATTCCCAGAAGGATGTATACAATAATAGTAATTTGAGGTGTAACAATGATAATGGTCGACATGGAAACATCACGTTAAAATGGCGAGATTTCCACAAAATATTCAAATTAAACGTTTAACATGGAATATTTCGAACTGTGGGCGAAAAAAGACGAACAGAATAAGAAACTATAAATTTTTCTCAAAATGGTTCAAGTCCGAAGGTCGTCTGTTAATTTCTTCTAATTTTAATTTCCAAATGAATAAAAGCCTGCACGTCGAAAAATCACGTTTTACATGTTAAGTAATGGGAAATGGAAATGCTTCTCTTAGAGGCGAACCAAGGAATTTTTCGCGATTTAAATTCTTCATTCACTGAATAACTGTTAATCAAGCATCCCTACCAAATTTCGAGGTTCTACCATTATTATTTCTCGAGTTATTAGCGTTTGCATAGCGTGACCAACCAGGCAATCAACCAACAGACTACGGCTTTTATTATATTAAAATTTATATTAAATTATATTAAAAATTATTTATAGATTAAAAAATTAATATTGTTCTATTGCTAGCAAAACGTTTTAAAATGCTGAACGGTGTAATTATATTTTTAATCTTACCTACGTTAAGTAATATATTATTTCCAACACGTTAAATTCGCAGCAACGTGAAATTTGTTGTTGTACAGGTGTAAAATACATTTAACATTGTGGGGCAAATCGGACGCCAATAAAATTCATTCGGGCCAAGCATTATAAAAAATAATAATAATTCAATTAATATTGTATATTTACTTCGGAAGTAATAATAATAATAATAATAACTAGCATCCCGCTGCAGCTACGCTTGCAAATAATCTAAATATTTCGGCCCTAGGTTAGGTGTTCTTTGTTCCCAATTCATTTGACGTGTTTCCCTATTTCTCAGTCTTTCTAGTACTCTCCGCTCCTCATCTTCACGGGCAATCCTTTGAGCTTCCGCATCTCTTTCTCTCTCTTTCCTACAATACTCTTCCATTGATCTCTGGCTCCTCTTCCTTACTCTGGCAGCTGTAGCTGGGCAAATAGCTCTCCTTTTTTAAATTTTCTGCGATTTTACAGCAATATATTATTAGAGCAATTACGTGATCACAATGTCACAGAGTTACTCAATGCTAGTTTAATATCGCGGTATATTCAAAGGGGAAAGATACTACTGTATCGCTTGCCCAACAAGGGTTTCCCTTTGGCATTCTAAGAAACAACTAATTTGAGGCACACATTTGAGATGATTTGTACTGAATGTGAGTAAGAGCGCATCTTGTAGTGGAAAACAGATTCCAAAATGACGGCCTATGTTTTACCGTGTTCCGATAAAATTTTTTGACTTGCCAAGTTTGGCATACGTGCCACGTATTTGCCATCCTTTTACTAGATACTACTAAACGTGTACTTGAAATGATGTTACAGACAATTATGACATTTGGAAATTTGATCGCTCCTTTGTTTATGCATATGCCGCTATACCTATTACAGGTAATACTTTTTTTCGCGCTTGAAGTAAAAAATCGTTAATTTTTTAAATTTGGGGCCCCCCACAAGCTGGGGGCCCGGATGCTAGGCATCCGCGGAACCCCCACCCCCCCCTCCCCCTCTTGGCGGGCCCTGAATGCTATTCATAATAATTTAAATATCTATACCCCAAATATGGAGAAAGTCATATGTTGGCCACATCAGTTTTTTGAGAAATATGAACTACACAGTACTAGCAGAATTTCTCGTTGAATTTCAACGGATTTAGTGAAGCTACTAAAGCACAACAAACAAACTCTTCAAAATATATATTAGAAACTTTTTAAATTACAATTAGCTTTTCTTAACAATTAATCATATTTGCTTGTAACAATCCGTTTCCGAGCCTATTGCATTCAAATATAACGATAATTTTATTTCCTATCATATTACTATCGCCAAATCCGGCTTCATTTCTTGTGTAATTATGCCTCGCTGAAATATTTACTTTTGTCTTGTAAGCAAGAAATCCGTGAAAGAGTTGTCCATGATTGAACACTGACTGGTAAATGTACACCAGATACGTGAGCTTATTTACGTTAATAAGCATTATAATGTAGAATATAATGATTTTACTTACATATTTGGGGTATAGATATTTAAATTATTATGAATAGCATTATGAGGCAAAGTTATTATTTCGTATCGTAAAACAATACAGTCGTCCTTATTGCCGTAAATTATGTATATTTTGAATATGTTTAAAGAATTCACCGCTACATGGTGGTGGCTCTGTATACTGGAAATTAAGAAAAAGCAAAATATCTCCGAAATGGATGGTTCTACGAAAATTTCTTTCAAACAAACCTTGCAAGAAATATTATTCTCTACACCTTTGGTCCCCACGAAATTTACCAGTACCGAGGTTTTTAAAGAGTTATTTGACAGAAACCGAAAAACCGATTATTTATAAATAATTCCTAAATTATAACTGCTATGGAAAATTGTTTCAAACGAAAGTTGTAGGAAATTACTTTCTATATAACCATTGTATAGAATTGTATATGCAATAATGATGTTTAAACGGAGAAATATCGCAAAAACCGAATCGGGTTTCGATTAAACCTCGACTTCCGGTTAACCGGTATTGTCCAAAAACTAATAAGTTCTTTGCGCTCATGCTAAAGTGTTATATATGACGTTATATTTGAGGTTTGGTAACGATATGCCAAGTACTTTTTAAGTTAGAGCGCCCACAATCACATACACACAGACATCATTTCGAAAATACTCTAAACGTCCCTAGGGACCTCAAAACGTGTATTTTCGTTGAAAACTCGAAGTTGATTTTTCTCGTGATCACAATACTTTCCCATTACTACGTATGGAGAAAGTAAAAATGGAAGATTCCAGTATTCAATAGACGAAAGAAGGTTCAATTACTTTCATCAATCGTTATAAACGCTTCCTGAATTATATTTAGTATCTATTTACGTTGCTATCCATCAACATCGATCATTTCGGTGCTTAAACAAAAGTGCGAACCGAATAACGCTAAACTTTCTTCTTTGAAGCTAACTGAATCGGAGGTAACAATGACGGCCGCCTTGGTTACGCCCAGAAAGAGTACGAAAAATCTACAAAATTTCGAAACAAATAGCGTATTTCTGAAAACTTGGACCGTGTAACTTGTAAACTTCGCAGGAATAATATAGTATAGAGTGTTATTCGTCGAATTAAGCAAAGACGAAAAAAATCGGTCCATATTTACGTATTTTAATACTTGAAGGAAAAATACCTTGCAAGTCAAGAAATGGATTTATACGTGTTATCTTATGGGAAAATGTTAATCCCCTATATTGGCAGCACTGATTAATCCCGGTTTACCAAATCTTGACCATTCACTAAGTTAGGATGTAAGGAAGAATCGTACCAAATTTAGTTATTCTAGCTTTTATCGTTTAGTAGGATGAACAAACACACAAACACACCCTTTAAAATATATTATGGGAGATTATTAAAGACGTAGACTCAAGTAACTGTATGAAATTTGATCAAAATCGTTATAGCCGTTTTTGATAAAATCGAGTTGTTCTTAAAAATGCGTAGAATAAACTACTCTTAATTATTGAGCAATGTCAACCATTTCTACATATTATACTCTGCTCAGTATGATAAAATACTTAATTACGAGATTTCATTCATTTTCGCGTTACCGTTTAGGCTCCAGAGCCAGTAACAGACAGACTGACAGACAGACAGTCGGTATTGCAAAAACCACTTTTTTTGATTAGGCGACACCTAAAACGTATATTTCCGTAAAAATCTCGAGGCCGAATTTTTTCGCGATAATAATACTTCCTCAATATACATCGTATATGAGAAAGTAAAAATGCTGTCGAGAGTTGGGCAGCCCTGTCTCACGCCTCTTCCTACCGATGTCCATCCAGATTCTCCCTCTGATATCCTTGTCAACGCAATCTGCTTCGTTTATAGACAGACGGTTAGCGTAACTGCCGTCGGTTACTGAGGTCGCGGGTTCGAATCCCGCCTACCTAGTACATGGATGTTTGTGTTCGTCAGGTTTATATGTAAGAATGTTTAATATCGCGGTATATTCAAAAGGTAAAAATTTTTAATTCTACCTTACCTTAGTTCCAATGATTATCGTTGCACCCTTATAGACGAACTCACAAACAGTTGCCTTCCTTCAAGTGTCTATCAACGACTGCTTTTAACTTCTTACGGGACCTACTATAAAGGCGACGTCAATACAAGCGTTTATTTAGATTATCAGTGAAGAGAAGATAACAATAACGCTTCTCTTTCGTCTATTTGAGGGTTTAATTGACCTTATATGAATCGGAGGCAACAATGAGAGTCTCCTTGGCAACGCCCGGAATGAGTAAGAAAAAGCCGCAAAATCTCGAAAAAGGAATGCATATTTCTGAAAAATTCGACGGTATAACGTGTAAAAATTGCAAGAATAAGATAGTATAAAGCTTTAGCCGTCGAGTAAAGCAAAAAAGAAGAAAATCGGTCCATATTTACGTATTTTAATGAACGAAGGAAAAAAACCTTGCACTCTGAAAAATCGAAAATCCCGTGTAAGCTTATGGGAAAATATAATTGTTTCCTGGATTAGAACCCGGGACACCACAGCAAACGAAAATATTTTTTCAGGGACCTCATAGCCGTTTACCGCATGTCTTTACGACGAACGGTTCTCGAGAAATACGCCGATATAATTACGCGAGGCTTCATACGCACGCACGCAGCCTCACTTACGTGCATAATATATAGGATATCGTTCAATATCATCGGATACGAAACGTGCAGACAAATGGACAGACTTGCTGACACGAACAAACTACAAGGCGTTCACTTCATACTTATTTTACGCATAAAACACGAATTTAAAAACATAAATCGTCTAAAATTTCCTTCTATTAAAAGAATAATAAAATTTAGGATTCAATGAAACAATTAAGCATAGCAAAATTTCGAACAAATATAAATTTTAAAACCGGAACTCTACAGCATTCATTTTCCGATTGGTAAGACCCATAAAAACTATTTCTTCCTGAGAAAATTACGTCCGATTAAATTGAGCACGTTATTCGAAGGATTTAAGAAGGCAAAGCAGCATACATACCTACTCATTAAAAAAGCATTAGTAAGCTTTACAGGAAAAGCTTCGTATAAGGATCTCATCATCAAAATTATAGAAATAGTAATGGAGTTTTGGTTGAGAATGATTCACGGGTTTTGTCAGATGATTTTTTTCTCCTCGCATTTGAAAGGTACCGAATCAGATCCTCTTCAAACTCAAACCTATTGTGGACCGCGAACATTTCCAAACGTCCTTTCGTTGCAGCTCATTTGGCTCAACAGCCATGAGGATTTCCCTCGCTAAATTTCCCTGAGATCTTTCTCAGAAAGCGACGACCGACTGCGTTTAATGCTTCTTATTGCGCTTCTCATGGATCGTTTCCTCTTTCTATTAATTGCTGAGGGAAATCGTCTCGTTGCGAATTTCATTTCACACGCATTATTCTCTCTTTCTTCCTGAAATTAAAATTAAAAACATTAGTCTAGAAAATAGTATTTCCTATGAGTGAATAGCTTTTGTAATTCATTCCCAAAAAAAACATTCTTTAGTGTTTTTTTCACCGCAACCTCCTCATGCCTTACTCTTCGTTGCCTTTCTATAAATAACACAGAACTCTCTTATAATCACTTTATTTTTGGCTGGTCATAAAACCGAAATCATAGTGCGATTGTTCGTGTAAAGTACGAGAAAGTGATATAGTAGGTCAGTAGAATTTCCTCCTTGGCGACGTGATCAACAATATCAACAAATGTACGAATAGCAACCGGTTTACCGGAGAAACCTTTTTTGGTTTTTCTATACTCTAACATATTTATCCTGTAATTTTCACCGTGGCGTATTAATTTTTGCATTCTATTTTCTGTTAATATATTCAGAATTTTTATTTTTTGCGCAATTCAATAACTCATTTTTACTTTCTCATACGAAGCATCGAGAAAGTATATATGTATTGCTATCGCGAAAAAATTGGACCTCGAGATTTTTACGCAAATTTACGTTTTAGGTGTCGCTGAATCCGAAGAAGTGGTTTTCGCAATGTCTGTCTGTTACTGGCTCTGGAGCCTAAACGGTAACGCGAAAATGAATGAAATCTCGTAATTAAGTATTTTATCATACTGAGCAGAGTATAATATGTAGAAATGGTTGACATTGCTCAATAATTAAGAGTAGTTTATTCTACGCATTTTTAAGAACAATTCGATTTTCTCGAAAACGGCTATAACGATTTTGATAAAATTTCGTGCAGTTACTTGAGTTTACGTCTTCAATAATACCAAATAGTTCATATTTCTCAAAAAATGAATATAAGGCTAGTTTATTCTAGGCAACTTTAACAACAATTCGATTTTCTCAAAAACGGCTCTAACGATTTTGATAAAATTTTGTACAGTTACTTGAGTATACATCTACAATAATACTACGCCTTTCCTTTTTCTCAATTTTCTAAAGATAACTAAACGACGCATTAGTATATGAGAAAGTTTGTACAATGTATGTTGTACCGATTTTTTAGGCGCGTTTCGCTTACAGCGTGAGCGCCTATTATCGTCGATAGGTCTGTCCGTCCGCATGTTCGGTCTCGGCTTCAACCGAACGGCTTTTCATGAAATTTGATATGTATTAAGGACTTACAATAAAATGTAATAAGAAAATCGCAAAAATGAATCACGTACGCCAATCAGGGGTATCACTTGACGTGACAAAAATTAATTTATAGTCATATCTCGTAAAGTATTGCTCATATAAAAATATTCTTCAAATAAAAGTTGTAGAACTGGTAAAGAAGAGTATTTCCTTTCCTATACATTTTTATCGTAGGAGTTGCCGTTATCTAGAAAATCGAACAAGAATGTCTTAAATCGAGTTGAACTTGCATGGTTACTTCTCTGTTGCTAACATAAACAATCTCCCAAACAAACGTTTAATTTCCTTACGTGTGCATGTAATATTATTAAATAGGAAGAAAATGGATTATTTATGATGAAGAAAAGAACTTTAAAACGCTATTTCCCTTACGTACAGGTATATATTTGCTTTCTAATACTCCATTGCACGAAACGCGCCCATTTGTGATACGTTGTACACTTTCCTAACTTGTTATAATCTAATATATAAAAATGAATGTGTGTATGTATGTATGTGTATCATAATTTTAAAACTCGAAAACTACAGATCGTAGAAGCAAGAGAAAGGTATCATTTTAATCAGAATAATGAGTACGGTGGTACAGTAAAGTTTTTATATCGATTTGATTGACCTGTCTAATTTTAATTAACATTTTCTTTTTTTATTTTCTCCATCTGAATAATATAGGGACGAATGCAGCTTATTTTTCATTTGAATTTTAAAATTACTTAGAAACATGATACGAACTTGAGACTTGAATGGTTCTACGAAGAAAAGAACAAAGTTTATTTTTATTGAAGACAGAATCCGAAACCTGATCGAATTAGCATAAAAATGCATTTAGGATCAATAAAATACGTGATTTTATCAGTTTCATTACAATACCCATTATAAGCTACCATGGCAACTCCCATTGTCGCCGAAATTGAGTACAATGCATTTATATGGGAGAGAGGGGGAGAGAGGGGGAGGGAGGGAGAGAGGGGAGGGAGAGGGAGAAGGTAAGGAGAGGGTGTAAGGGAGGGGGAGGGAGTTTATACGTTATTTTCGTAAGATTTTCTTCCTTCATTCATCTAAATAGGAAAATGCGGAGCGGTTTTCTTCATTTTTGCTTTATTCGACGGGTATAACTGTGTACTGTCTTATTCTTGCGATACTTATATGTTACACGGTCGAAGTTTTAGATTCACTAAATCCGTTGAAATTCAACTGGCACTTCTGCTAGTATCATATAAATATTGTGTTGCGTATTTTGCATATAAATATTCCCTTATAATATCTGAAGGGTTATTTTAAATCTTCTTTGTGAAATCCATCCACTGCGGATAGCTACTAGGGTATTTTTTCATCTCATTTCGAAGATCATGAATTGGAGTAAACATTGTGTAAATTACGCGAGTAAATTTTGTATTTTTTATTGAAATTCAATTAGTTCCAGATAAATCAGTCTGTTTTTCATAGGAAGCGAATCTAATCATTTCAGTATTTTTGGTATTAAAGGTGACACCGATTTCCGGTTTACATCACGGCTACCATTGTTATTTAAATTTCGTTACAGATAGCCTCGTGACTGAAACACATCACCGAATTTATTTTGCCCTTACTTTTAAAGAAAAATTATCCATTTTAGTACATAATATGAATAGAGTAAAAATTTAGTAAAAACACACGTTAAGAGTTGATAGATATTTTTCAAGGCACATTGGAAATTTTTTACTCAAATGGTTATAAACACACATATGCGCCATAATTTCCACTTTCGTCACTTGCATTATCCTTTTCAAAATATCGGTTTATCCCGCATTTACATATCTAATTACGTCATACATTCCTGTTAGAATCTTTAGCTAACAGATAGGGAAAAATTTGGCATTGAGTGTGATGTTCTAAAGGTACTGAGAAATGAGAATAGAAGATGAGGCGTTTTTAGATGTGGGCGTAGCATAGCATTGCGTGGACATGAGAGAATTCGCAGGTCAAAAATAAAAAAGAAGAAGAAGATGAAAAAGGAAAATACAGGAACTTAACAGAAATACTAGAAAGACGGAAGAAATTGGTTGGTTCCATTTTAAGAGTCGAATTTTTACAGAAAAGTGTTATTGAAAGGATAAATGCTAGGAAAGATGGATGTGGGAAGAGAAAGGCTCAGATATCGAATGGGGTGAGACAAAGACATAAGAAATTAAACATACCATGATGAAGATGCTTAATAAAATCGCGCCAGGTGACACAATTTTCGTATCTTTTCGCCCGTTTTAATTGTATAACCACGCAATTGATGGTTTACTGAGAGTAGCCATTATTACTTCCCCGCGCAATTCGTTCCAAACAACGCGAAATGCATTTTAAATGCACCTTCGGAGGGATTCTGTCCCCAGAAATGTCATTTTTCTCTCGTTCATTTGTTTTTGCGCTTTCTCCTCATTTTTTCACGCAAATGAGCGCCATTGTTTCCTTTAGGTTAGGAAGTACCGTAGGAAAACGCCTAGTATCATCGCATTGGCTACAAAAGTGTGTCAGTGGCACATGCGCACTTTTTGCCCGCTTAAGTCGTCTTCGATTCGGGTTTTACGCTCTCTTTATTTTATTTGGGGAATCTCTGTTCCTAAATATATTTTCGTATTTCTAATAAGAAACATTTCGTAGTTCATGAAAAGTAAACGAGAAATAAAAGTCATTTAAGTAATTGCATCGGAAGCACGTTAGTTTAATTATATCAGATTTCTACGCACATTGATCGATAAAAGAATGAAAACGCAATCTAATACTGTATTTGCTCCGAAATTTAATTTTTCAGCAACGATCGCCATAAATTTTGTCTATAAGGACCAATTCAAGCAACCGCAATATCTTAAATGTCTAATCGATGTGCATGAAAACGTATAAAATGGGCGAGATCGTAGAATTAACTGAACTTCGATCACATTCAAACAAAATCAAAGTTTATCAAATTTCCATATTTAAAGCGATGCAATTAATGTTTCGGTCACGATGTCCGAAAAATATCAAATGCAGGAATTGGTATAGTTTATTAGAAAGTTGCGATTTGAGGCCGGCCGGGCAGAATCGCAGCTCGGGTCATCGACGGTCGTCTATCGATATGTATATCATATCGAATACCACGTCGACACTGCCGCAATGAAAGAGAACGAACCCAACTCGATAGGCCGACGATGGAAAATATTTGACCGATTCATTGGCTCGTTAACAGGTTTGCTTCAGCGCTTTCGAGCGGTCGTTCAAGTCTCGAAGCTGATTGAGCAAAAAACCTACTTTCTGTTTTCCACCCAAGCGCCACCTACAGAATGACATAATTTTTAAGTCATACGAGTAATTCATATCTAAATAAATAATTGAAATTACAATATAAGAAATAACGTTTATATTTTGCACTAAAAAGTAATAATTAAATTTTGATATGCTATACCTACTTGATTTAAAACTTCTACTTTCTCATATACAAAGTATATTTTAGAAAGTATTGTAACCGCGATCGTACGTTCACTCGACGCTCAGAATAACTTCCTTATAGATTTCGCGAGCAACAAAGGGTTTGCATACACAGTCGGCACTGAAACAATGGTGACCTCAAGGGAAACGGAGGTGTCCGACGTAGAATAAGATTACACAAGCGGAGAGAAAATTCGCGCTCCGTAATCGAAGCAAACGATTCTTTCCTTGAAATATTTGCACATAAGTAAATGCTTGGATAGAAAGCTCCTCCCAAGGATTTCAAAAGAATATTGTATTTTAATAGCTTTATAATTACTACTAGAATTGGGTTTTAAGTGCTTTTAATTTAGAAAAGCGTAATAAACAATAAGATTTTTGAAACAATGACCGTTCGTAGAGTGTTAAAATGTCCGCCTATGGGTGGACAGTGATTCGCTTCTTTACTTAACGGCATGCTATTTATTCTTCATTTATATTAATGTTACAATTGTCGAACAAAATGTCTGAATACATTTAGATAAAAAACTTAATTTGCCTCTTTAGAGGCTATTGCCTCGCGGTAAACGTCTACCAAATTTTTTTAGGCGCGTTTCGCTTCCAGCGTGAGCGTCTATTATCGTCGGTCTGTCCGTCCGTCTGTCCGCATGTTCGTTATCGGCTTATATGGAACGGATTTTCATAAAAAATTGATATTAAGGACTTAAAATCAAATATAATAAGAAAATCGCACTAATTAATCACGTACTCCAATCAGGGGTACCACTATACTGGTGATAAAAAAGTAAATTTTCGTCATATCTCGTAAAGTATTGCTTATATCAAAATATTTTTCAAATAAAAGTTGTAGAACTGGTAAATTAGAGTATTTCTTTTCCTATATATTTTTATCGTAGGAGTTGCCGTTATCTAGAAAATCGAATAAGAATGTCTTAAATCGAGTTGAACTTGGAAATTTTCTTGCATGGTTACTTCTTCATTGTTGCTAACTTAAACAATCTCAAAAACAAACGTTTAATTTAATTACGTGTGCATGCAGTATTTTTAAATAGGAAGAAAATGGATTATATAAGACGAAGAAAAGAACTTTAAAAGGCTATTTCCCTCACGTACAGGTCTATAATTTCAGTACTTACGTATTAACGGGGAACCCAACTTAATACGTAAGTACCGATTGGTTTCTACCAAGATATCTGTAGTCTACAGAGGAATTATATATCGTTTGACTCTTGTGCCGCAAATGGAGAGGATATTGGCGAGCCTTGGGCTCGCTTTGTTTTTATATCAGTTGTCTCGGGGCGTTACCGCGCCCTTCGCCTTGCCCGGAACCAAACTATCCCTCCCCGTTGTCCGGTGATTGGGTTTGTAAATGTCGAGACAGGCCAGTCAGGTGGAACGAATGTGGGGTTCAGCTAAATGGCGTAAAAGAACCACAGAGGAACAGCACGCCACCATCTAGAGTCATATTTAACAGAGTTTATGTGGTTTAATTCTCTCAACAAGCGTCTCGCTTTTGATACCATTTTAGAAGAAATTGCGAAATATTGGCCACCAGAAATTAAAATGTGATTTTTTTTCAATTGTTTTCTATAACAAATCATTTAAATGTTAATTATTTTCTGTTAATGTTGTTATGAAAAATTAAAACAAAATTTAAATGGTATTTGTTCCGTATTTATATTTTTAAGTTGGGCTCCCCGTTAATACGTATGTACCATAATTTCTTTCTAATACTCCATTGCATGAAACGCGCCCATTTGTGATACGGTGTACACTTTCCTAGCTTCTTATGTTATTTATTGTTATTATGCAACGTCAACACTCACCCTACGCGGGAAAAAAGTCATTCATTTCGACGAAAGAGAAATTTTTTAATGGATCCGCCATATGGCCAATCCCAACGTCCTCCTTCCTACGAGAATCCGAAAGTGTAGCATCATTAACCTTTTCTAACTCGAAAACCTGATCTGAAGAGTAGCGAAACCACGTACGAAAAAAGTTTTCTTACGGTCGTTTTAATAAACTCCACGAATTTAAAACTAGTCCGAAATCGAACCCTGAGGCACACCGAAAGGGACAAAAGAAGTAATATCACAAAAAAAAGTCCGTTTTCCATCGGCAACGCCCACTTCAGCGGTTCGTAACGTAATTCTTAAAGAATCAAGCGGTAAGAGAAAAAAATCGGTACAACATACATTGTACAAACTTTCTCATATACTAATGCGTCGTTTAATTATCTTTAGAAAACGAAAATCGTATGAGCCTGTTTTTAGAAAATCCAGTTTTTGTTAAAGTTGCCCAAGAATAAACTAGCCTTGTATTGATTCATTGAGAAAAATGAAATATGTAGTATTATTTCAGACGTATACGAAATTTGATCAAAATCGTTACAGCTGTTTTTGAGAAAATCAGATTGTTGTTAAAAATGCGTTGAATAAACTTCCCTTAATTATTGAGCAATGTCAACCATTTCTTCCTAGCCTCTGATCAGTATGATAAAATGCCTAAGTACGAGATTTCATTCATTTTCGCTCCACAGTTTAGGCTCTAGAGCCTAAAACAGACAGACAGACGGCATTGCGAAAACCACCTTTTCGGACTCGGCTACAGATTCAAAAGCGAATTTTTCGCGGTAACAATACTTTCTCAATATACTTCGTATGTGAGAAAGTCAAAATTCCTCCAACTTGACGAAATTCTCCTATTAGTCAAAATCTCATGCTGCAAACCAAATGCCTCAAGGAATTTCGTAATTCTGAAAGTGAATTTTAATTCACTCTAGATTAAGAAATACATAGCTTATAGAGTCGTGTGCGAATTTAAGCTTTAATTGCGCTAAATTTGTGAAAATATCCCTGCCGATGAATTAATTAAAGGACTTGTGCAATTTCCAGTGCTTAAAATAAAAATAAGAAACATTTCAAATAGCACGGAAAATAGATCCTCGTATAGGACCTTAAGGGTGACTAAGAGATGATTTTTGGTTGTAAAAATAGTTTATCTGAATCATATTATATGAATAAACTGATAAAACAATGAAATTGAAGAATAATTATTTCACTTTTAGTTACATTGGATTCGGAAGGTTCAAGAAAGATGTTTGGAATGGAAAAATAAAATCAGTTATTTCTGAACATATAGAAATGTTTACAAGTGAAATTCATTTTCCTTACTAAACAATTGAGCAATCCTTCCGTAAGGCGACATTTGGAGTTACAATGCATACGTGACAGCAGTCAACAAATAAATCATAGAAAAGTGGATCATCACCAAAGACCATGTCTTTGCTTGAATTAAAAAAAACCCAAGTTTTCAGAATTTTCCCTACTACTATAATACAGGGCGCTTGCATTTCAGCCTACTTTCAATAATGGCGTAAAAGCAAACTCTAAAAATTCGAATTTTAAAGATGTCGGATATTTTCCATTTGTTATGAATGAAAACCAATGAACGTGTCAAATTTCAAGTCTATGGGTCGTTTGGAAGTGCGTGTTTTAATTGTCATCCTTGTGTATGGGGCAATAATGGGTCGAAAAAACCATTAAAAATAGCAATTTTAAGAATGTTATATTTTTCCAATGTTTGTTACAAATTCCACACACTTCTGACAAACTTCACTGATGTAGCACCTCTAAAATTGCATTTAAATTGATTTAATTGTTTAAAATTTATAAATTTTTAACGTCCAAAATTATACACTTCATTGTAATCTTCAAAGTTAATTGCTGCTATAATGCACCAATTTCTAACTTTTTGAAAAATTTCAGCTCCCTAGTTCGCCCGAAAGTGCATAAACATTTGTCGCTTTGTTTAACTTTTACGAATTTTTAACGGACGACTAATAAACTTATTAAAATGTTTATAATCTCATTTTGATTATTTATCGAATTCTACCATTAGAAAAATGTCTGCATTGTAGCCCATTTGGAAATACCTAAAATATTAAATATTCTTTTAAGTTTTGATATTTATTAACGGCCAAAAAAAATGAACATTTTTGTAATTTTAGATTTTTCTCGTCGATATTGCTATTAGACCTACTTACGTACCAAAATTGAAGTTTCTATCTCATGTGGAAGTGTCTCATAATTTGTATCCTCATTGTCCTTCTCCTAGATCCTATGTCAGAGGCGTCAACACATATTTTCCCTATACATATGTATTCTCTTCTATTTTTATCCACATTAATGAGTTCTGAGCTTCTTCTACATCTTCTATTTAGCATTTAAAATGCTTTAATTCACTTAAACCGATTGTCTGTTTATTTATTTCTAGTAAAAGCACTTGGGACAATTTTTAGAATGCTATCAGATGGATTTTCTATTGTTATACCTTTTTAGAATTTAATCGACCCCTGGATTATGTACCTACTCAGAAAATTGGTATTAATCACCTCCAAACCTTTGTTTTTCCATAAAAATAACTTACAAAATTGCTGTAAGTTCTAACTTTCATTTTTAATAGATATTTTGTTAAAACAACTTCCTAAAATTCATTGAAATCAAATTATGTATATTTGTAATTAAAGGCTGATTCAGACTAGAGCGTCGCTTCAAAATATAGGTCAGTAGAAATCATATGAGGCTATTCAAACTAAGCAGCGCGGCAACTGCACTGAGCGTCGCGTCGCGGGTACTTTGGTTCTCCGAGAATTCTTTGACGCGAGTGACGCGCAGTCGGCTGCAGTTCCGTGAAGCGCCGCGTTAATGTGTACACAATACCGTCATCGCAACTTCAGAAACTTGGCTAGTTTGCCTAAGGCAATCAGATTTAGAGCACGTAACTTGTTGGTTGTAATTTTATGAGATCGAAAAATGAAGTTTGGAAGAGTTAACATTGCGATTTCATTCTAATTTTCTGCACTTACAATTACAATTAAAACAAAGCAAAGATATCAATGTAGTAGTAACTATAAAAGTACTAAGAAATGTATCAGTTTAAATGCCTACATAACTCAGACTGCAAGCCGTTCTTCTGGAGAGACAGTTGTTCGAAATCTCGTGTTTTGCCTAACAATATCGGATTCAATAATGGCTAAAAGTTCAAAGTATTTTTCATGCGACATCCTAAAATAACTTTTAAATTTTTCTTAGTGATGTCTTAAATGGCCGATCAAAGTACGAAATTCACTTTTACGGTTACGAAACGTCCACAATTTGTGAACCCACAGCTTTCTTTTCTTTTTCTTCTCCAACCTTTACTCTTCTTCACAAAGCAACGAAAAGCAAAACAAATCTTCGTCAGAACTACATATCCATTACGAATGATCGAACTGGTTCGAATCCTCCAGCTCTCTCTGAAGTTGTATCGCAGTGGAACGCAGCTGTAAAGTGTATTGGCAGTGGAGCGACGCGCACCTGCGCTGCGGCGACGCGACGCTCTAGTGAGAATCAGTCTTAAATATGAAAATTTAAAAGTAAGAATTACGTTTTGAAAAAATTGAGTTAAAAATGTTTTAATTAGAGTTCAATTTAAAAAATCGGTACAACATACATTGTACAAAATTTCTCATATACTAATGCGTCGTTTAATTATCTTTAGGAAATGAAAATCCTATGAGCCGGTTTTTAGAAAATCCAATTTTTGCTAAAGTTGCCCAAGAATAAACTAGCCTTGTATTGATTCATTGAGAAAAATGAAATATGTAGTATTATTGCAGACGTAAGCTCAAGTAACTGTACGAAATTTGATCAAAATCGTTATAGTCGTTTTTGAGAAAATCGAATTTTTGTTAAAGTTTCCTAGAATAAAACTAGCCTTATATTCATTTTCTGAGAAATATGAACTATATAGTATTATTGAAGACGTAAACTCAAGTGCCTTTACGAAATTTGATCAAAATCGTTAGAGCCGTTTTTGAGAAAATCGGATTGTCGTTAAAAATGCGTAGAATAAACTTCCCTTAATTATTTTGAGCAATGTCAACCATTTCTATGTATACACTGCTCAGTACGATAAAATGCCTAAGTACGAGATTTCATCCATTTTCGCTCCACCGTTTAGACTCTAGAGCCAGTAACCGACAGACAGACAGACGGAATTGCGAAAACCGCTTTTTCGATCTCAGCGACACCTAAAACGTATATTTCCGTAAAAATCTCGAGATCTAATTTTTTCGCGATTACAGTACTTTCTCAATATACTTCGTATATGAGCAAGTAAAAATGAACCATAAAATTAATTTTTTGGACACTGAGAACGTGCCATTTAACATATTAAATCTTTTTGTGGAAGCGCAAATAATACATATAATATTCAGTCACACTCAAACGTGTTACAAAACCAAAAATTGTTATATATAAGTCCAAAAAATATCATTAAAAAATTTCAGATCAAATATGTTTCTCTTAAACTTAATGTTGCTTATTAAAATATTTAAAAATATTATTTATAATTACTAAATTTCAGATTGAACTGACTGAGCTTATTCGAAATAAACATACTTGCTAGTTATATCTCGATTATTGTCAACTAGTAGAATTTCCCGTTGAATTTCAACGGATTTAGTGAAGCTACTACAGCACAACATACAAACTCTTTAAAATATATAGTAGATACTTTTAGAATAACAATTACCTTTTCTTAACAATTAGTCATATTTGCTTGTAACAATCCGTTTCCGAGCCTATTGCATTGAAATGTTTTTTTTAAATGATGCATTCCCCGCAACGACAATTTTAGGCTTGTCTGCAGCTAGGGGAAACACCCCAAGACGAATCATAACATCCATGTCCGAAGCGGGATACGAATCCGTGACCTTTGGATTAGAAGGCAGGCACACTACCTACCAGTCTAACCCGGCCGGCAACGATAATTTTATTTCCTATCATATTATTTTTGCCAAATCCGGCTTCATATCTTGTGTAATTATGCCTCGCTGAAATATTTACTTTTGTTTGTAAGCAAGAAACCCGTGAAAGAGCAACGTACAGTTGTCCATGATTGAACACTGACTGGTAAATGTACACCAGATACGTGAGCTTATTTACGTTAATAAACATTATAATGTAAACTATAATGATTTTGCTTACATAAAATGTAAGATTCCAGTATTCAATAGACGAAAGAACGTTCAATTACTTTCATCAATCGTTATAAACGCTTCCTGAATAATAATCAGTATCTATTTCCGTTGCTATCCATAAACATCGATCGTTTCGTTGCTTAAACAAAAGTGCGAGTCGAATAACGCTAAACTTTCGTCTATTTGTAAGCTTCATTGAAGCTAACTGAATCGGAGGTAACAATGACGGCCGCCTTGGCAACGCCCGGAAAGAGTACGAAAAATCCACAAAATTTCCTAACAAATAGCGTATTTTTGAAAACATGGACCGTGTAACATGTAAACTTCGCAGGAATAAGATATTATAGAGTGTTATTCGTCGAATAAAGCAAAAACGAAAAAAATCGGTCCATATTTAAGTATTTTTAAGTTTGAAGGAAGAATACCTTGCAAGTCAAGAAATGGATTCATACGTGTTATCTTATGGAAAAATGTTAATCCCGTATATTGGCAGCACTGATTAATCCTTGTTGACCAAACCTTGACAATTCACTAAGTTAGTATGTAAGGAAGAATCGTACCAAATTTAGTTATTCTAGCTTTTATCGTTTAGGAGGAGTTCCATGAACAAACACACAAACACACGCTTCAAAATATATTATAGTAGATTAGGATGAATTTTACAGTTATATGAATGATTATGAACTATTTCACTTGCATCAAAATGTTTTAATTTGCTAATTGTAAGTTCTAAGTGCCCATTAACATCATATTTTTTTTAGTTTGCTTTAAATTAAACTATAATTATTACGAGGGTCTTTTTTTAAACTCCTATTTCATTTTATTTATTAGTATTTGCGTTTTTCACATTATCATAGTTTACGATATCGATATTTTGGGGTTTTAAAAGTGTGTTATTACATGTATGCTTTACGCGCAGTTTACATATCAATCTTAACTCCTCGGCCACTCTTTCGGAATACTGGAATTCGAAATCCGCAAAACTACCTTTGCACGGAACAAAATCAAGCAAGGTTAGAAATTTCGTTATTTTGATGTTTTCATTAAATAATTTCATAAGTTTTTCGTATCGAGGATATTTGTAGCTGGGCAACGTAGGCGAGTCCAACCACATTATGGTTGACCATTCTTCCAAACACATCCAAGCGAATGGTAGGCCTCGGCACATAAAATGAAAACCACTCCGTTTGCCGTTTTGAGTGAAACGCGGCTTCGGACAGCAGGTGACCTTTCCCGGTGAAAGGAATCAGTACGAAACTGGCGGCACAATTCGTCTGCGACCCAAAACAGCCATCTTTATGGTCGGAGGAATCAAATAGTATTATATACATACGAACAACAATTATAAATCTAACAGCCGTTATTCTTTCACATATATATATATATATATATATATATATTTAGGGCAACTAGGTGTTGAAGGAAACCCAGTGAACACTTACCGGAAGTAGAGCCGCTGGGGTGTTGGAGAGACACATTTGTAGAGATATATATATATATATATATATATATATATATATATACACACACACACACACACACACACACACACACACACACTAGCTGAAACGCCCGGCTTCGCTCGGGAAAGAGTGGCGAACGATTTTTATTGCTCGGGGCAGACGTTCCCCATTCCTTAATTACGCAAGCGAGGCTTACATTAACATTTACTATTTTATGTATTGTATTGTACGCATTAACGTCTTACTTAATATTCACATGGATAGATGCATCGAAGCCTTTAAAGCGGCAATAAAATTATGTCAATACTATTAGCCAAAACGTAAACAATAAACAACATCTTGGTTACCTACCAAATGTAAGTAGATGCATCGATTTCTGTTCCGATAAATCTTTCAATGTTAATGGTAAAAGATAACAATGTTCTAATATTCCTTAAAAATCATTTGACTCACTTTAAAAGTATTCATAGACTATATTTAGGCATATCTTCGCGTTAGCTATTCTTCCTCTACGGCGCGCCACGGCGTGGATTTTCCTTGCATTAATCTTTACGTGTGTATCTCTCCCTTTGAAGAGGACAACAATTAAGAAATTGAGCTTTGCTGCCGCCTGGAAAATGGACATCTAAACTGATAAATTTTGCGCCTAAAGGAAAATTTCGAGCGATTTATCATGTAATACTACGAAGCATGAACAGAATTAAAATATTCAGTCTTTCGTGCGTGAAATAAGTCATTTCCCGTGATCGTAAGTTAATATTTAGGTATATTTATATCCACATCAGTGAAGGGCTGCATGGCATTTTGGGGTTTCTCCACACCATTTCCCATGAATTCTTATGGAAATAGTATTTTGTTGACTCCATGGGGTATAAGAGACCCCACGGTCTGCAAACCGATACCAAGTTCTTCCTTTGGTCCATAGGATGGCCCATGAAACTTTTGAATTTGATATCTTAAACGGTGTAAAAACGTACAAAGAACATACATACACACACACACACACACTCTCTCTCTCTCTAATATATTTATAAGATATATATAATAGTCGGAAGACGTCAATTGATCCATCCATTTTAACTCACGGCAAAATCCATCGCCGATTGGCCGTTAAGGCGCCTCAGTGATTCCTCCCGAACTTTCACGTAGTGCGAATGCTATCTCAGAGCATCAATTCGGGCAATCGTCGTAGAAAATGACGTTCTTCCGAATGTAAACAACGTCATCTTCTAACAAAGTGTAAGCAAATATAACGATCACGATTAAGTCGTCTTTTGGTGTAAATAGAGAATGGAAAATTTCTCTCCCCATTAGCGAATGGTAAATGAAGAAATCTAGAACAAGGTCGTCGCGATCTTTAAGTTTTATTCTGCGCCAAATGACCTTTTTGCGAGCACTTTGAACAGAGGTCGGAAAGGTAACTTCAGTCGCTGTGCGGCGTCCGATTATTACGTCGTCGCGTTTTTCACTCTCCCATTACTTTTCGATTACCGAACAAAAGACGGAATCGTCAATGGATGATGACAAATGAGAAAAGAAATTGGACAAATCTGTTTTATTTCTATAACTAGGGAAAACTTTTTTTAAATTCTCAGCACAGAAATTTCAGCAAGGTGAAAACGGTTTCCAAGGCAGCGAATGTTTTCTTCGTTTGGCAGAAAGAGGCTCGCGACTTCTTCGATAAGCGCCTTTAAAAGCATCCTTCAAATCTCTCTCTCTCTGTCCCCGCATGAACTGGCTATTAGTAACCGGTTCATCGCCGTGAAAAGAAAGTCGCCTTCGAGCGCAGCACTCGCAATCATGGAGGCGATAGGAAGAAGGATGATGGGAAAAGAATGGTAGGCGAAGAGGGGAAGGCGAAGTATATACGTACATACGTATGTGCATAGGTAGACGAAGAGGTAGATGGTAGACTAAGGGGGTTAGACGGAGGGGAGGGTAGACTAACATAAGAGGGGGATGCGGAGAGGGGGAAAGTAGGCGGAGGAGGGGAGGGTAGAAGGTGGAAGGTAGGCGCAAGCGATTTTACTTGGCACGCGTAAGCTTGTGTTTTCTGTATAAAATATGAAGTTTCTTAGAGAAGGAGTAGACTAGTGGCACTGGAATAAAAATATTCCCGTGGTTCACAGTACCTACTTTCTTGGCACGCGACTCGAAAATCATTTTCCATCCCTGGGATAGACCAAGGGTCGGCAACCTAAGGCACGCGTGTCAAAAGGTGACACGGATAGAGATTTTATATTGTGTTTCGATGATACGCATTATATTGAGGATTCCATATAATATACATAAGAACCGCTTTCTGTAATCGTTACGGAGAAAACGAATTCAAGGGTGTCACGCGTGAAGGGTCACACGGATTTTGAAAAACGTAGCCGACCCCTGGGATAGACAAAAGGAAGGGCGGAGGAGGAGTAGGGGGGAGAGGCGGTGGAAGTTTAGGGGCGAAAGGTCGCTTTCGTATAGGGGAGAAGGGAGGGGGAGGGGGGACAGCAAAACCGCAGATCGCAACCACTATAACGCACGTTGCCTCCGAGCGAACGGCACTTAACGACGTGTCCTCCTATAACTAACTACATAAGGAAAGAGGACGTTGCGCTGGAAATTCTAAAGCTGCAACGAGCCGTAACTATTTCAACTGCGCATATTCAGTAAAAGTGGGAGCAGTACGAAAAAGCGCGTTTTTATTTATTATTGATGTTTATCTATAATTAAATTTATTTATGAAGTTAGTAATATAATCGTATGGCATAAAGTAATATGCCGATTATTATTTTAAAATCTACAGCTATTTGCTGAGAATCTTAATGCGAACATTTTTAAAGCACCCCCTGCCACACACCGATTTCTACAAAAATATTCTCTGACAGCGTAACGAATGACATCGTATATACACGCACGCACGCACACATGTATATATCACATGCATCGTCAGTCTTTTCTATCTGCATAGTTTGCTGGCTATTTGGATTTAATGGACTGACGGACAGAGCAAACACATAAGCGCGTTTATATATAAAATAAAACTCACTAAAAATAAAACCAAGTGCAATCGATTAGCGAATTTTTGCTAGGAGATAACGTTTCGCGGGTGTTGCGCACGCGTGCCAGACTCGGCACGCGTTCGTTTCGCGTGCTGCGTGCCGTCGCCGTCACGAAATGCCACCGTACGGACGACCCTCTGGGGCCTATTAGGGCACGCGAATACGAGCAGACCGCTGAGGTGCGCGCGCCTGCGTGTGGTGAAGAGCGCCATTTTGAAACTCGCACTACGGAATGCCACTCCGTCATTCGGTTTAGGCGGAATACTACGTGTTACACCCATAGCACGCATTTTACTGATAAAATAGAAATCTTAGATAGTTATAAATTGAAGTTTTTTTACAACCTGACATCGATGGATAATCGCAATGTAGTTTATCTGAACTTTTAAGTGAAGTTCGACCTACGGAAACATATCGATTGGTCTCAAGGCGATCTCGATAATAATTCATTTTCGAAGCTTAACTTTTAAAAACGAGAGTATCGTTTACACGCTTCATTCGAACAGGTTGGAGCACTTTTGAACCGGTTATCGAAGCGAAGGAGAAGAGTGAAACTCTAACCTCTCATTTAAACTCGCTAAACATGAATAATGAAATACAAAACATGCATAGCAACCAAAGATGTGCAATAATTTACCCGCAAAAGTTTACAATCTCCATTTATAGCGCTAATTTCAATTAATAATGGCCCCTTTAAAGCTATACGCAGACTAAGAGCTATCTATTTTACAAATAACGTGCTGAAAAAGGATAAAAGGACATCGAAGTCCTTAAATAGGATTCGGAAGATTGTCTTATGAAGTGCAAAGGTCGCCTAAAGAGACTCACTTCCGCCGTAGCAGGTGATCTAGTTTCCGCTTATTCACTGGCCGGAGAGGCGGCGGCCGTCGGTGCTGTTCGCTGAGGTCTGCACTCGTGCGTAACCGCTCTCTCTCTCTCTCTCATTCCTAAGGTCCCTCCGAAGAACTCGATCCAGGCACAATTCCCCCATATACATATACAGGGTGTATCTAAAATGCTTGTACAAACTTCAGGAGTGAGTTCCTTACAACAAAACAAGGAATAAATTTCATATCAATATATGTCCGCAAACCAACATCAGCGGGCGGAGGGGAATCCACGTGGTATGTACAATCCATGCTGGACACCGGCAGCAGTTCAGGATTAATGTGTGGACTGGTATTGTGAGTGATTGCCTGGTAGGTCCACATGTTTTGCCACAACGTCTTACAGGCAATGCCTACAGGGAGTTCCTCTTAAATGATCTTCCACGATTGCTAGAAGATGTGCCTTTGGCAGTAAGAGCAACCATGTGGTTTATGCACGACGGGGCTCCGGCACATTTTAGCCTACCTGTGCGAGATGTACTCAATAATACCTATAATGACAAATGGATAGGTAGAGCAGGACCAGTTGCATGGCCCCCACGTTCGCCCGACCTCAATCCTTCAGATTTTTATCTGTGGGGACACTTAAAAACCCTAGTGTATTCAGCTCCAATTGAAAATGAAGAGACACTTCACCAACGCATTTTTCATGCCTGTAAAACCATTCGCAACCACCCCGGGACTTTTGAAAGGGTGCGACAGTCCATGATCAGACGTGTCATCATTGAGTCAGATGGAGGACATTTTGGGCATTTGTTGCGAATTGTGACTTGATAACCAACAAGAACTCAACATTTATTAAATTGGGAACGTGTATTGTAAATGTATTGTGTCAGTTGTAAGTAAATATTACATAGTTAAGGTATTTATTGTTGAATGTAATCTTTCAGTTTATCTCCAAAATCACTCATTTCCGGACATATGTTTATATGGACTTTTTTCTTTGTTTTGATGTGAAGAACTCACTCCTGAAGTCTGTCCAAGCATTTTAGATACACCCTGTGTGTGTATAATGTCATCTATTACACACACACGCACGCACGCACACACCAGGCGTAGGGCTGAGAATGGCAAATGGTTTAATATTTCTGAATATTAAACGTGTTTACGTCGCGTCTCCGCCTCCTTCCTCTTGCCTTCCTTAGAACGCATTCTCCAAAAGAACATTATTACGGATGACCTTTTTACTTTCTCTTATAAGTACGAAGTATATTGAGAAAGTATTGTTATCGAGACAAAATTCGACCTCGAGATTTTGATGGAAATGTACGTTTTAGGTGTCGCCGAATCCGAAAAAGTGGTTTTCGCAATGCCGTCTGTCTGTTTTAGGCTCTAGAGCCTAAACTGTGGAGCGAAAACGAATGAAATCTCGTACTTAGGCATTTTATCATGCAGAATATAAGCTAGGAAGAAATGGTTGACATCCATCCAAACTATATAAAATACAGTGTCACTGTTCCGTCGTTCTCTCACTCTAGTTTGTGTACTAATGATTTTTGAAGGTTAATATCTCGCAAACGACTGAACCGAATTTCATGAAATTCTCAGATTAGCATTATGATATAATAAAAAAACGTTTTAATGTATCGAACTTGAGATCAAATACCCGGGTTCGATTCCAGGGGATAATTTCCATTTCCAATAAGATAACACGTAATTTCAGGCAAAAATGAACTTTTCGACGCGCAGGCTTTCATTCGTTTTGAGATTATAATTAGAACGAATTGACCTACGAACTTCGAATATAAACCATTTTGAAGAAAAAATTATATTCTGTTCATCTTTTTCCGCCTACAGTTCGAAATCGCTCAATTTTAACGTTTAATTCGCACAGTTTGAGGAAATGTAGCCATTTTAAGGGGATGTTGCCTTGCCTACCTATTCCATTGTTAGACCTCTATATCATGTTTTTATTTCAATCCTTATGGGTATAAACGTGCTTTGATTGCTTTTAATACGAGAGAGAGAGGGGGAGGGAGGGAGGGTGAGAGAGGGAAGGAGAGGGAGGTGGAGTAAGGGAGAGGGAAAGGAGAGAGGGGAAGTGAGTGGGAGAGGGGGAATGAAGGAGAGGGATATGACTTTCAATACAATTTATGTTTCTGATGCCAATTTGATCTCCATAATTAACTTGATCGATCGAATCTTTACTCCCGTCATTTTTGACGTGCTATATATAGACTAGTTGCTCAATAATTAAGGGAAGTTTATTCTACGAATTCTTAACAACAATTTGATTTTCTCAAAAACGGCTGTAACGATTTTGATCAAAATTCGTACAGTTAATTGAGTTTACGTTTAAAATAATACTACATATTTAATATTTCCCAAAGAATGAATATAAGGCTAGTTTATTCTTGGACAACTTTAATAACAATCGGATTATCGAAAAAACGGCTCATACGATTTTCATCAAATTTCGTATAGATATTTAAGTTGATGTTTATAATCATTCTACATAGTAGGTTAATATTTTTCAAAGGATAACTAAACGACGCATTAGTATAGGAGAAAGTTTGTACAATGTATGTTGGACCGATTTTTTTCTCTGCTCTCGTTCGGATCGAGTAACTTCTTCACGCCACTAGAAGCCGTCGAGAGGACGCTTTCCAGGAAAAACCGGTCTCTGTTCGAAAATGGATTGTTAATCCCCCCTTCCAAGAGGAAGGAAATGGAACGCCGTCAGACCGTTCGAAGCCGCGAGGAGTCACGATTAAATTAAATTTAAAAATGTGGAGATTATTCTGGCGCCTCTCCGTGCGACGACCCCTTAGAAAGAGAGAGAGAGAGAGAGAGGGTCATAAGAGAGAGAGAGGTCAACCCTTTGGACGCCAACCGTGACAATTCGCAAGAAATACGACGAATAAATCGAAATTCGATCGAATTCTCATCTGCTCTAACAAGACCATTTACGAGGCCCTCGAAAAAGAGGTCGCTTTAGAAATTATCCGTCGATAAAGAACTCACCGCTCGCCTTTGTACCAATGGGATAAAAAACAGCCTCCCGCTCGCGCTTCCCTCGAGAGACAGCTCCGTGATCTCCTGGCAACGGCGGCTGGGGGAAACCAAGGATACTACTTCTACTTTCTCGCACTATCCACCTCTCTCTTTCTCGAGCTAACCTCGCGGTGGCCGCGAGAATCCTACACTGCCCGTGAAAGACGTTATACCAAACTCTTCACTTGGCGATCGGGACGCCTCTGGCGAGCATCGGAGAAACAGTCTCTCCCGCACCTTTCCGCGGTGGATTGCCTGCGTTAAAGCGTGATTACAATGCGGTTTTTTTTTCTGTCTCTGCACAACCAGAGAAGGTATTTGCGTAAGGAGAGTTAAAATATCATGGTGATCTGTCATAATTTATACGCTGTGGAAATGGTTCTCGGATTATTGAAAACTACTATGAAAAGAAACCGATTGAAGACGGCGCTTTGGAATTTGACGGAATATTCAACTTTGACCTCTTTAATTACCTCCGACTGCAGTTTTATGAACGAAGAAGAGTCTAAAAAAGAGATGACGTCATTTAAAGATCCATTGTTATGTAAGCTATTTATGTAATGTTCGCAATGAGCATTTTTTTAATTCTGCAAACTCGAAGAGTTACATTGTAAATAATTAGTCGTCGTTTCGACATCAAGGGCGTGGCTTTCCGGCTCTCTATATATCTTTCAGATAGTATGTATTGTTTTTCCTTTGAAACCTAAAGCGAAATAAATGCGCAAGGGCTCCAGTGACGCAGTTTCTAAACATCGTGGCTGTCTTTTCTATCGAGCGTTTCGCACGGAAGACGTCTATACTTGAAAAAAGGAGACTTATGGGAATATATTGAGAAGCCATTTGCTTCCTGTTTCGCTGTTAACTCTGGCTGATCTCGTGATGAATTCGGATTCATTTTAAATAGAACTGGCGTGGATCTCAATCAGGTGCGGCTAATGGGCGAATAAATACAGAATTCACGGTAATAATTTATGCGATGGAGTTGTTCCTTTCTGGCAAATTGCAGTCACGGTGACTCGTCCCCTATTAAGAGTTCGATGATGATAAATACATACGTATGAGCTGAATAAATAATTGAACGCTTCACGAATAATATTACGAACGTAAATTACATGATGACATCACAGAGGGCAGCTCAATGATTACCCTAACGCTGGGATAAATTATGAAGTTCACCACGACTAAAACTGACTCCTCATTCGACAAAAATGTCGCTTTGATTAAATAAAAAACAGCAGAACGTATCACTGAATAAACACGAGGCGAAAAGGTCGCTTGTTGGAGAACCGTGAGTGAATTCCGTGAAACATGATATGACCATCGATATCATATTTTTATTTATTGAAATAATTCGAACGATTGAATGAATGCCTTCAAAATATGAAACATAAAATAAGAGGCCGAATGGGAAAAAAGCAATAAAAATAAGAGAAATCCACTATATTACAAATAAATTATATACCTGTACGTAAAGGAAATTGCTTTTTAAAGTTCTTTTCTTCATCATAAATAATCCATTTTCTTCCTATTTAAAAATATTACATGCAAACGTAAGGAAATTAAACGTTTGTTTGTGAGATTGTTTAAGTTAGCAACAATGAAGAAGTAAACATGCAAGAAAATTTCCAAGTTCAACTCGATTTAAGACATTCTTATTCGATTTTCTAGATAACGGCAACTCCTACAATAAAAATGTATAGGAAAGGAAATACTCTTCTTTACCAGTTCTACAACTTTTATTTGAAGAATATTTTGATATGAGCAATACTTTACGAGATATGACGAAAATTTAATTTTTGTCACCAGTAAAGTGGTACCCCTGATTGGTGTACGTGATTCATTTGTGCGATTTTCTTATTATATTTTATTGTAAGTCCTTAATACATATCAAATTTCATGAAAATCCGTTCGGTAGAAGCCGAGAACGAACATGCGGACGGACGGACAGACCGACGATAATAGGCGCTCTCGCTGGAAGCGAAACGCGCCTAAAAAGCGTTATATTAGAGAACTAGCAGAAATTCCCGGCGTTGCCTGGGGAAATTTGGTTCAAATCCGATCGGAATTCTAGATGATACATGGTATTTAAGAATTCACTCGGCCGCTGCGGCGCGCGTTTTGAATAAAACGGGCAGAGAGAAACAAAAACCACGTATGAATTATTTCTGGGAGCCCTCCACAATCGTACCAAATTTGATTCAAATCAATAGTAGGACTTGGGAAAATACGCGTAGTTTAATCAGTACCCACCGTCCAATTACGGATAAGGAAGTAGTCGTTTCCCACCTTTCTCACTGTGTATAATATGTAGAGTTACCTGTTCTTTGAGAACAGGAAGTTTATGAGAATAGTTATTTTATTGAACAGTTTAGGCGTCAGAACAGTTCGGAAAGAACTGTCCCCGTTCTTTCTGTCTCATCTCTAGATGGCAATTCATTAGCATACAAAGTTATTTTGCTTTTTGTGCGATTAATATAAAACATTTGGGATTAAAATGTAGCCTACGACCTTCCTACTTGTGAAGAAAGTATTTGTTGAAAGTTTGATTATTCTAGCTTTGATGATGTGGAAATATATAGATGCACAAACAAGCAAACTTTCATAAATATATAGGAGATTGATCTTACACTTGTATTGCAAGTGACAAACATCAAATTTGAACTTTCTAAGTTAATTTACTCGAGAGTTATCGTCGAAAAACCAAATCGATACCCCCCAAACCCCCACTTCAGCTCGTATTGACCGCTAGATCGCTCTGCCGTCAACGTATTACCATTGTCCTTATGGGAGCTGCGTTTCCTATTATTCTTCCATGTCTCTAACTTTGAAGAGGACAACAATTAATAAAATTTAGCTTTGTTGCCGGCTGGAATATGGACATCTAAATCGATAAATTTAGCGCTTAAAGGAAAATTTCGAGCGATTTATCATGTAATACTACGAAACTTGAACAGAATTAAAATATTCAGTCTTTCATGCGTAAAATAATCCATTTCCCGTGATCGTAATTTAATATTTAGATATATTTATATCCACATCAGTCAAGGGCTGCATGGCATTTTGGGGTTTCTCCACACCATTTCCCATGCATTCTTATGGAAATAGTATTTTGTTGACCCCATGGGGTATAACAGACCCCACGGTCTGCAAACCTATACCAAGTTCTTCCTTTGGTCCATAGGATGGCCCATGAAACTTTTGAATTCGATAGCTTCAACGGTGTAAAAACGTATAAAGAACACACACACACACGCACACACACTCTAAAATATTTATAAGATTGTCTGCCATTTCATAATTCAATACCGAAGCTAATTTAAAATGAGCTACATGCGATTTTTAATTAAAATGCTCAACTATGCATGTCGGCATATACACGATAAAGGCGAGAAAAAATGAATAGTTCGAAGGTTGCCAAAAAAAGAAGGGCATGAGAGAGAGAGAGAGAGATTAGATCTAATTCTGTTACTTTTCAATTAATTATAACGGACGTCGTAACATTCACATTGTACACATTGCGACCGAAAGAGTGAAAGTGATTTTCTGGGCACTCGAAAGACATAGAAATGCTAATTCGAAGCATAAGGGTTGATAAAAAGAAAATTACGCAAAAGAAGAGAGATTAAATGATTCGGTAGGAAGCATTTCCCGACACGCTTTCCTTATCTGTAGATTTCTCGACGAGAATGGGGTCGAATTCAGCAGAGGTCTCTCCAACCGCCCCCCCTACACCTCAATTCCCCTCTACCCTGCCCCCCTCCATCCCCCACCCCCACCTCTCAATCCACCCCTTGACATCCTCCATATCACAGAAAAAGCGACACACATGAACCGTAATTACTGTATCCACCAAAAAGTTTTCAGCTTTCAGAAAATAAAACGCGTTAAAAAATTCAAGTAGTTTAGTTAAACACTAGATTACTACCCATGGGAAAATACTCGGAAATATTTATGCTGTATTTTTCATTTTGTCAAATTACCTTTTAGGTTTAATATAATAGTTGACTATTTCAGGCAGTAATTATATATAATACTACCTACAGCGCCCAACCCCGCGCCTCGCTTCGCAAAAAGTTTTCACCCCCGAATTTTTATAATTTCGGATTTTTCCCTTCGTTTGCTACTAAAAACTTATAATCCTGCCAAATTTCAAGTCTGTAGCTCTTCAACAAGTGCCTCATATTTTTACCTGGTGTGGGCCAAAAACGGGGCAAATAGGCCCTAAAATTTAGAATTATTACAATTTCGGAGTTTTGTCGTTAATTGTGCACCAAACTTAATCAACGTGCCAAATTTAATGACTTGAGCTTGCTCGGAAGTACCAGATAATTTTGTCACCCACCCATCCAGAACTTCAGTTTTATATTATACCTTAGATCAGTGGTTCTGCTGCGAGTCGGCTAGTCAGCGCTCATGCATCGGATTGTATACAATGTATATACTATACATGTTTACTCGCTACGATTTATTTCTTATAAAAGCCACCGATAAACACCGGGAACGTTCAATTTTGATCTAGTTGACATAACTTACGTGGTGAAATATAATTAATACTTAAATTGAAATTGAACCGTGTTACTTGTGGTAAGTAATTCTTACACATTTATTTGATTTTTAATTTATGTGTAAATGGTCGTTCTGACCGTCTATTATTTGAAAGCAGTCGCCGTTTTTTTTAAAAAAAAATATATATATATATATAAGGCTTAGGTATGTTTCCGAGAAAGAAATATTAGGCACGTGTGTCGGTTTAAGATATGAAAGTTTAGGTACTTCTAGATACGCTATAAACTTGAAATTTGAGGAGATGATCAGCCATGGGTCACAACCAACAGGAAAAATCTAAAATCCTAACATTATCCATTTTGAGGGGGTCTTTTTGACCCCAAACCTCCATTTAAAAACCCCATAAGAATAGCATTGAAATCGGGCAAGCCATTTTTTAATTGGATTTTCAAATTATTTAAAACTATGTCACAAACTCCGGACTTGAAGTATTAAATGGAAAAAATCTGATGTGGCCAACACATGACTTTCTCCATATTGGGAGTATAGATATTTAAATTGTTATGAATAGCATTATAAGGCAAAATTATTATTTAGTATCGTAAAAGAATACAGTCGTCCTTATTGTCGTAAATTACGTATATTTTGAATGTGTTTACAAAATTCACCGCTACATGGTATTGGCGCTGTATACTGAAAATTACGAATTAAGTTGAATATCGCCGAAATGGATGGTTCTACGAAAATTTGTTTCAAACAAAACCTGGAAACAATATTATTCTCTACAACTGTGGTCCTTATGAAGATTACCAATAAGGACGTTTTTAAGGAGATATTTGACGGAAACCGAAATAACCGATTATTTATAAATAATTCCTAAACAATAACTGCTATGGAAAATTGTTTCAAATAGAAGTTATAGGGAATAACATTCTCTATTACGTTTGTATAGAATTGTATATACAATAGGGCACCCCTGGAGCCACCGCTGGGGGTGACAGCATGCGAGCCGGTGGTGGCCGATGGCCGACCAGGCGGGCCACGGTCGGGATACCCGAAGGGACCACAGCCGACAATGAAGTACCACCCAACCTTCCACCATTCAATACAGCCGCTGAAAGTGTTTCTCAGGGGTTTCTGCCCGAGACCACTCAAGCGGGCCGACGTAGATTACGCATGAGATGGGCAACTGAAGTGAATATGTTTATAATGCGTACCTACTACAGAATCACCAAACTGGAAACAGACATGACAGGCTACAGGGACCAACTTTATCAGCAGTTTACACTACGATATCCATCTGTACAAGTTACCGCTCAACGAATATCTGACCAACGGCGTGGTATAGTTAGGAATAATTTGATCGCAACTGAAATTTTAAAACAAATCAAAGCAGAAGTTACCAGAGAGTTGCAGATTGAAAATGAATCAGAATCAGAATTACCAAACATTTCATCCGCGCCCAATCCACCTTCGCCTCTACAACTAAATAGTGAACCCTTGCTCGCTAATAATGATGGCAGCGGCATTATGATCTCCAACAGCCCACAAGTAGCCGCCGACAATAGACCTAGTGCAAACATCGAACAGTCGCAAAACACACAGGATGATGGGAATGACAATGGTCTTATAGATAGGATAACTTTAATGTTTAATTCCACACTTATACAATACAGAGGCACCGACCCTACCAAAAGGCCTTATTTGCCCAAACAAAACACGTCTTCAAAGCTAGCTAAAATAATTCAAGTGCTTAATGAAACAGTCCTACCCCAGCACTCAGAGAGTATAGAAACATTTGAAGACCTACATGTAACAGTGTATTGTGCCGCACTGGTAGCAGTGCAGTGCAACGGCTCCAAAATAAGTGTAAATAGCGAAAACCAGTTACCCAAGTGGCATAGGAGGATAAAAAACAAAATTGAAACTTTAAGAGCAGACATAGCCTGCCTAATAGAGTACACAAAGGATAATCCCACCAAGAAAGTAAAAAACAGAGCAAAACTAATCCAACAAAAATATAAAGTTCATACAAGATACGACGCACCTAATGGGAATATATTGGAATTTATAGATACATTGAAACAAAAACTGGCTGCATACAAGACTAGACTGAACAGATATACGAAATGTAGCAGACGAAGGAAACAAAATTATCAGTTTAACACAGATGAGAGGAGGTTCTATAGGACACTTAAAATGAACTCACCCAATTGTAACTCTGACTCAAATACAGGCTCACCAACTGTGGGAGAGATAACGAGCTTTTGGTCATCCATCAAGTCAAATAATGTGTCTCACCAACACAATACAAGCTGGATATCTAGGGAAATACCGAGCACAACAGCCATACAGAATATGCAAGCACTGGAAGTTACAATGGAGCTAATAAAGTCAGTTATTAGCGCCACACACAACTGGAAAATCACAGGTAGCGGCAATATCCACAACTATTGGAATAAAAAATTCACTTGCCTTCACCCATATTTAACCCGCAATATCAACACATTCTTTCAATGACCTGAAAGGATGCCCAGATTCCTGACAGAAGGTAAAACCTACCTGCTGCCTAAAGGGAAAGCCTCGACCAATCCGTCTAAATATCGGCCAATCACATGTCTACAAAGTATCTATAAAATAGTCGCATCATGCATCACTCAGTTAATCACCTCCCATTTAGAAAGCCAAAACATACCAACAGAAGAACAGAAGGGATGCAGGAAGGGCATGAAAGGATGCAAAGAACAATTAATAATAGATGCTGTCATTTTGAAAGAGGTACAACAAAAAAATAGAAATCTCTCCTGTTGCTACATAGACTACCAGAAAACCTTTGACTCCGTCCCCCACACATGGTTATTAGAGGTCCTTAACATTTATAAAATCCACCCAGTCCTTGTAAATTTTCTACAGCATACAATGAAACAGTGGAGGACAGTTATCAACGTGTCTGATGTGAGTAGAGTCCCAAACTCTACTGAAATTAAAACAAAAATTAAAATACGTCGAGGCATTTTCCAGGGTGACTCTCTGAGCCCGCTCTGGTTCTGCTTAGCATTAAACCCTCTATCGAATCTGTTGAATCGAGCTAGGTTGGGATATCGGATAGGGAACAGTCAGACAGGCCACCAGATATCCCACCTATTATACATGGACGATTTAAAACTTTATGCATCATCACCAGCCAAACTAATGCAGCTAGTACAATTAGTAGAACAATTCTCAATATATATAGATATGAGATTTGGACTAGATAAACGTAGGACCATTAATATATAGAAAAATTCAATAGAACTGATTGGATTCGAGACGGCACAGCAAAGTGAGATACAACCAATGGATATAGGTATATACGAGGTTGTCCGGAAAGTAAGGTACCGATTTTTATATCTCACCGCGCATGCGAGCCGATGTCACGAGACCTTGAGTGTTCGACGACCCAACCCACCGCTACCAGGCAGTATGCATTGTTCCGCTGTTCATTCATGTTCTGTATTGTAGTGACATGAAACATGGAACCTCTTATAAACAACGCGTGTCCAGTTGAAATCCGTACCGTAATTCGGTATTTAAACGCCAAGAAAATGCCTGTAGGTGAAATCCACAACGAGATAGTGTCGGTGTATGGTGATGTAATGTCACGAATACAAGTTTCGATATGGTGTAAGAATTTTAACGAAGGAAGGGTAAATGTGTTCGACGAGCAGCTTTCAGGAAGACCGCGCACTTCGATTACTGAAGAGAACATTAATCGTGTGAATAATCTGTTACTGAGTGATCGTAGACTGAAAGTTAGGGAAATCGCGGATGAATTAGGTATGCCGAAAACAATCATCCATGACATTTTGACAGAAAAATTACACTACAGAAAAATCTCGGCTCGTTGGGTTCCAAAACAACTTACTGATCGCCATAAAGAGCTCCGAATGGGGCTGTGTCTGGAAAATCTGATCCGTTACCATGAAGATCCCACCTTCCTGGATAACATTATCACAGGTGATGAAACCTGGTTACACCATCAAAAACCAGAAAGAAAAACTGATTCAATGGTATGGAAACACCCGTCATCAACAAAAGTGAAAAAATTCCGTCAAACTCTTTCCGCGGAAAAAGTGTTAGGAAATTTTTTTTGGGACTTGAAAGGAATTGTTTTTATGGAATTCATTCCGTATGGTGAAACTGTGAATTCTGCTCGTTACTGTGAAACATTGAAAAATTTATGCCAGGACATCAAACGAAAACGACCAGGATTACTGACTCACGGTGTGAAATTTTTGCACGATAATGCGACTCCCCAAACCGCTACTCAGGCGAAAAATCTTCTGCATTCCTTTAAATGGGAGGTGATGCCGCATCCGCCATATAGTCCAGATCTTGCCCCATCGGACTATTGGCTGTTTGGTCCGATGAAACGTTTTTTAAGCAGACAAAAATTCAAAAGTGATGAACAAGTCATCGACGCTACAACATCGTGGATACGCGGACTGGACACTCAATTTTTTGAGATGGGTGTAACATGTATGACCACAACATATGTTACTTTCACACAGTAATTTGCATCTGCTTTCAAGCAGCTTTTAAGTATATAACGGTAGAACTGCGTAGAACCATCTCATAACATTTCAGCCAGATGAAAATATTGCCATATTTTCCTTATCCTATCTCGTATTGCCGAAAATACAGAAATTTTAGTCATAGGCTGTAAAGATGCAGCATTCTAAAAGTTTAGGTCAAAATCTTATTGAACTATTAATTTAAAAAAGACAAGTAGTACAATATGCATCATGAAAGGGAAGAGGGTGCGGAGTAGGAATAAATACGCAATATTTAATTTCATCTATTTATTTTTATTATTAACAATCAACTCTATATAATTGCAAATAGTTAATAGATCACATCAAGAAGACGAGCAAAATATTCTTAAAGGTAGCAGTTGGATTACAGAAGAATAACATTTCGAGTATTTTCTTACTTCTATTGTTACTAATATTTTTAATATAAAAAATCATTACACGGATTAAAGCAAACACATAAGTTAATAATTATCATATTATTAGGAAATCATGATTGGATAAAAGAATAAAAATAACGCTTCTCATTGAGTAGGTACTTTTACTTATTCCAAAGACAATAAACCATTACATATTATATACACTGTGATTCAGAGTAAACGTTTGCATGAATATGGGAATATTAAAGAAATTCAAAGTAGTAAAATTACTTAATATATTTAAAACTGCAAGCAAATTGAACATTTATACAGGGAAAAACCAGTAAGGCAAAAACCCCATTTGCAGAAAAACGGCCACAAGAAGAGGGATGTGAAAAAACTGCGAAACCTACTGAGGTAAACTAAGATATAGAGAGCTGTAAAAGAAGCAATGATTAGAAAACATAACAATAAACACGATTAAATTGTGTACATAAATAGTAAGATCAACACTAGAACAAAGTAACCGTTTTTGTCAGCATATTATTATTGCTGAATTTCATAGAAAGATAAAGGAATATCACTTCCTGAAAACCAAAACTTTATTATGAACAAACTGGGTTAAAACATTTACTGTCGTCATTAAATTAGGATGAAAAGTATTTCAAATCCCAGATCATTCAAAATAAATTTTTGGCTTCGCAAAAGTTATAAAATTATCCCTTTTTCAAATATTCTAATATTAAATTTATCCTGAGAAAACATATGACATTCGATTAATCATGGCCACATCAATGTCACTATTGAAATATAATGATAGGTAGAGAGACAGTGAATTAAAAATAGAATAGCTACATATAAAATTTTGGTTATTTGTAAATAGATGAAGTAAAAATAAGAGAATCAATTTTAGGATATAAAATAAACAGATATGGAATTATATACTAAGCATGAACAGTAAGTAATAAAATAAAGTGGAAATGTATAATAATGAGAAAAGTTGACTAAAATACTTTTGAAATAATCACTTATCTTCACTTGCCTTAAAATTATTTAAATCCGTCATTATCATATACACATAGGCGCTGACACTGACACTACAAATAGATTGCAATTTAAACTTTAATAAGGTAAGTCCTTATAAAGAATACTCAGTAAGCAGAAGCACCTACATGCTTTGAGCATGAAATATAAAAACTATAGCACTAAAAAGGGAAAAGCACTGTGGGATAGAGGGAGAAACACATTCACACTTCAGGGATTTCAAGTAGACACTGACCCTATACTAATAAATTACAATTTACACTTTAATAAGGATAATAGGGAGAACCACATTTGGTAGAAAAGGCACTGAATAAGTAAACCGTTATAAAGAATATCCAATAAGCAGAAGCACACACATGATTTGACCATGAAATGGAAAGACTATAGCACTAAAAATGGGAGTAAAAGCACTGTGGGATAGATGGATGAACACACACTACAGGGATTTTAAGTAGGCACTGACACATGCAAATAAATTGATGCACATTTGAAGTGTAGGGATTACAGCAAGCCATGGAAGAATTCAAAACTGCACCTATGAGATAACTAAGGAATGTAACAGAATCATATACTTTTCTTGCAGAAAAGAATGAAATTTTTTTAAAAAATGAAAGGCTTTTCACCATATGAAATTAATTAATATGTCGTAATTAATTTATGAAGGTTTTAGTTATATCATTACAGATTATTTTTATTATTAGCATTGCCTTAACTTATAACTTATGAATTAATACTTATAATCAAACTTAAGTATGAACATAGGTTGGAATTAACTGGTTCTGCAAAAAAGAGAGGAATAGCATAATGAATTTCAAAACACTCATTCAATAGTGTGGTAAGGTAATACTTCAATATACTTACCTTGTGGAAATTAATTAGCAGCTGGAAATTTGGGCACCATGGAGGAACTGATCAACTTGGCATAGACTGAAAATTTAATTTATTAATAAGAAGTCAAGAGGAAATTATAACTCATCATTCACCTCACCTTCTTACCTATTAAAACATTAAGATATATTTAAATCAGGAGACAAATTGTTGACTGATTGACAGTGTTCAATTGGAGCTGTTCAAAAAAAGAGAGATATTTGTATGAGTAAATGGCAAAACAATAAAGCATATTAGTAATTATCTAATTTTACACTTAATTTTTTAAACAAAGAGTAATTATTCAATCAATACCTACCTTACTTAGGATTTAAACAGAATGAAACAAATATAAATAATTTCTATAATTTTTAATATTTTTATAGTTACCTTCTACAAAGGTGAAACTCCTAATTCTTCCATTACAACGTTATCTTCGCCAATATTGGCATCACTGCTAGCTAATCCGAACTTGAGGTCAATGCTATTATAATTTCTTGAATTCCCTCTTCCAATATTCCTTCTTTAATCAAAGCCTCCTCGATAACTTTCTTTGTGTTCTACTACGGTTTTCCTGAGAATACTTCTCGTTGGTTATTCTTCTGACTGTAGCCGTTCCCAAGTTAAGGGCAGCAGCTGATCTTTCTACAACCTTCGAAATAGCAAGTAACGGTCCACCATTACTTTTCTCCCTCTCGAAGTAATTTCGTACACTTAAAACTAAATTCCGCGCGAAACTCTGAAGAACACGTCTCGCAGATTTTCGCTCAGACATCCCTCACACAATAAACCTTGCCACCTCAACCAAAATATGCTACGCAACTAAGGGTCCCTGAGTCCCCTCAGTAGAAACCGTAGAAACCAAACAGGCGGCAATGCCGGATGCCTTTGATTAGTTGACGAAGGGAACGCCCTCATATTTGGCGGCCATGTCAGCGATCATTAAGTTTGGTACTTAGTATAATTCGTTTGCTAACGAGTTTATAATGAATGCAGTTATGGCTTCAGGCCCTGGCGATTTTCTTTTGTGGACCTGATTTAGTAATTAACGATACCGCTTTCGGATATTTCTATGTCGCTCATATTTGAGTCTATACGAGTAGGGAAATCAATGAAATCACCGCTGTCTATTGTGAAGCAATTTTCGAAGAACCGATTTAACATAATAGCCTTAGTAAATGAATCGTGTACACTTTCACCATTGTCTGTACGTAGAAGAGGTACCCAACAGTATTAATTATAACGCCCAAACTTTTTCATCCGAAAAAAGACCTGCTGCCTTCAATAATTTCTTTACCTCCAATTTTACACCGCCGTCTAAGTCTATCAATTACCCTCATCTTATGGAGGTTACCTCACATTCTCTTTCTTCAATCGCTACTACCAGTGAGGAAGCCCATAACATGCTCGTCTCCTTGAAAACCAACAAAGCCACAGGATGTGACAGTGTGAGCGCTCTCTTTTTAAAACGAACATGTAATATTTTAGCCCATCCAATCGCCTTTCTTTTCAATCGCTGCTTTCTCACCGGCACTTTTCCGGATCGGTGGAAAACAGCCAATATAGCGCCCATTCTGAAAAGCGGTAGTAAATTGGAAGTTGTAAATTATCGACCTATATCCATTCTTCCTGAAATTTATATGGCTTTCGAAAAAAACATTCACAAACGTCTTCTTACTTTCACCCTCCCTTACATTTCCTCCGAACAGCATGGCTTTTTACATGGGAGTTCCTGTTTAACTAATTTGTCTGTATTACATTATAAGATTACTGAAACTTTTGAAAAGTCATCCTAACTGGATGTTTGTTTTAAAGACCTAGCAAAGGCTTTTGATACGGTTGAACATGACCTTTTACTCTACAAACTTTTTCACCGATTCAACATTAATGGGTATCTTCTATCACTAATCACCAGCTTCCTACAATTACGCACACAAAGAGTTGTAATCGACGGATTTTATTCTCCTCTTTCCCCCGTAACTTCTGGTGTACCCCAAGGAAGTGTTCTTGGTCCTTTACTTTTCACACTCTTCATTGATGATTTCCCAAGGACCATACGGGATCATAGCAGGAGAGTGATTCCCACGAGGGACGTTATTAGGTAGGTTTTGGTGTGCTGCACACCCTGCCACCCACAAGTCTGGTGATTTGCATGGTATCATGTATATGTAGTAAATACTATAAAATATCAAAATTGTAATGCCCTTCTGTACGCAGACAATTGCAAGATTTTCAAGCAAATTATTAATTCTCACGACAGCGATTGTCTTCAAAATTATCTTTTTAAGCTTTCTGACTAGCGTCAATATGGAAATTAACTCCTAACCCAAATAAATGCGCGACCATCTCTTTTACACTACGCAATCATACTATCGACACTTCCTACTCCATTCGCAATATTCCGATTCCTAAGGTCTATCCCAAAAAGATCTTGGTGTATCTTTTAATGCTAAACTTTCTTTCTCTCTTCACATCGATAAAACAACATCTAAAGCTATGTCTATCCTTGGTCTTCTTCATCGATTTAAGGAGATAAATGACCCTTTAGCTCTAAAATCCTTCTTCCCTATCCTGGACTACTGTTGTCTCGTGTGGGGGGTACAGCATCACCGACCAATCTTAAGTGTCTTGAGCGTCCTTTGAATTTTTTTATTGCCATTGAGAAAAATCGTGTTCCTGTCTTTCGTTCTCTGAGCAAACAAGGTGTTCTCGCTGCTCTCAAACTTTACCTTAATTTCCTTCATTCTGCGGTGAACGGACATTATAGGTCTACAGAAATTCCCTCATTATTTTCTCTACGTGTTCCTTCACGCTCCACACATTTGAATTCTCTATTTCATCTTCCGTCTTATCGTCTGTCTATATCTCAAAGGTGCCTTTTCTATCGCATTCCTTCCTCTTTTAACTCCCTATTAAATGTAGCATCCTCGATGGATATTTCATACAAGTCTTCCATACTCCATGCCTCCATAGGTGGTGATTATCCCTGACAGTGCTTTGTATTGTTTTCTTTTTATTATAACGTAATTAGTATCTATGTTTCTGTGGTTTATTTTATATTGTTTTAAACTTCTCATGTTTGCGGAAATAATTTTTAATTTGTTGTATTAAAATACATATTTATTCTTCATTTGCTTTTTTTTTATATTTCTATATTGTTTTGTGTGTATCCAATGTAAAGGCCATTGTGCTGTTTTTGGACCAATATAAATAAATAAATAAAAGTTTATTGAAATTAATATATCGTGTCTCTGAATGTTTCTTGCAGGCTAAATAGTAAAAGTAAAATATTGAGTTCTATTTAATTTGTTTTTATTTTATCCTTTTTTGCTCATGATGGACCCAGTACCCGGCACCGAGTCCCAGCGCCCGGTGCCGTGTCCGGGTAATTTCCGGGTACTTAAAATATGGCCGTGTATGCCGGGTACCGGGTAATTTCCGGGTACCCGGTACATCACTAGTGAAAATCATTTCTTAATTAGGGTTCTAGAGTTAACATATCAATATTAACTTTTTTATTATTATTTTGACTTTAAAATATGAATGTGTGTTTAAAATTTTCTGGATGTGTATGTCATCATATCTTCGTGGATCGCATAAAAAGCTCTTATAGGCCGCATCCGGCCGGGGGTCCCATGCCATACCACTGAATTCTTAAACTCATTGTAATTAATCTATACTAGCAAAAACAACACCAGCTTTAAAATGCGTGGTTGGATTTAACGATAAAATGGAAATTCTTTGTCAGTGGTCGATAAAATAGTGGGCACTAAAAAACATTACCTCAAGAAGAAAATATTATCATCAAGTGCACTTACAGTTGCACAATGTGGCCCCCAACACTGTAATTTTAATTTTATCATTTAGACCAGTGAATTAATATCCGTTTTTCCTAAGAAATCAGAGAGAGAGAGAGAGAGAGAGAGTGAAATATATTTCGCATTTTAGATTATACATTGAAATAATAGAAAATTAAATTCTCAAAACATTCAGTAATTAAGTAAATCACTGCTATTTATTTTGAAAACGGAGTAGACATGCTAGTTACTTTTTTGCTGTTTCAAGAAGAAAAATAATATATATTTTGCCAAATTTACATATTTGCAAAGTATTTCCTATTAGTTTAATTATTCAACAGATTATGTCATTAATAGCCGCTAGTGGGACTCCCGTTCCCATAACTTTAGTTGGAACTTGATCGATCCACGTGTCAAAAGTCTGGGAACCATCGATTTTGAACGCCTTACCGATACCAGCGTTGCAGAAAATACCAGCAGGAATTTTTTTTTCGAATGCAGTAATCTCCTTAGTTATATTTTCAAAAAGATTTAACGTTAAATAACAAAAAACAGAGGTAACCACCAACGGGTAAAATTATTTCATATTGACAAATGTAAAAGCGAATAGGATGTGGCAAGGATCCGCCCTTTAAAGGGCTCGCATCAGGACCATAATCGTCACGGCCACAATCAGAGCTTCCGCGCCGCAACGCCCGGTGAACCAGGTCCCTACTGCCAGGGCCAAGAGGAATAGGGCCACCTGCGCTGCCACATACATCCACCGTAGCTTAGCCACCGTCTTCCTCGCTTCCGGGAGAGTCTCCGGACTCTGCTTGAAGTAAAACCGCCGGAGTCCGAGGACGCATCGTTCCAAGTAGACGGGCCAGCTGACGATGGCCGGATCGGAGGCAAAGGTGAGGCTGTCGTCGCCTCGGAGGCGACTACTCAACGAGGCGGAGTTGTCCGATGCGAACTTCCACTGTCTGGATGTTACGAAGCGACTGTGGTGCATTCCTCGGGTGTAGGCCTTCTGCAGACGCACCAACCTGGAGCTAGAGAGAAGAGCGCATATCGAAAGAGGCGATCGCAAAACGATCCTTTACATTTATTTACATCAATACCCTGCAAGCCGCTAGAAGCGTTTGGCAGGGGGTGTCACAACACCAAGTGAACTCTAACTAATTCCTCTGTTGGATTGTCTTATCGCGTCTGGGAAAAAGGATCTTCTGGACAATCGACTTTTTTGTTTTAAGAGACATTTGTAAAATACTTTGTGAACTAGATAGATCTTATTGATCTATTATTTTACCACCGATTGTATTTTTAACTAGTTCAGAGATTTTCTGCTAGATGGCTCCAAATTCGGAAAATCCAAAATTTCCAAATGGCATTGCAACTATATTGCAGAGGCTAAAGGAGTGAGCATATAAAGTCCAACGGCGCGGGTTATCCCCTACTAAAAGAGGAAGACGAAAGAGAATCCAATTTTTTTTACTACTACTACCTCTTGCTTCATAAATTGTTTGCGGATAACTCTAACGCAGTGGTTCTCAACCGGTGTGCCGCGAGGAAGGGACTAGTGTGCCACACACTCCGAAGATATTTAATTTTAAAATTATATATGTATTTAATGTACAATAAAATTATACAGTTATTGATTTACCAATCGTAACAATCTAATATAACTGCGACTTTCGCTTGCTACGCTAGTTTTTATCATTAAAAATGAGTATTTACGCAGTGAAATTAATTAAGGGTGGTTTGGTGTGCCGCGATGTTCTTAAGCATGCATGAAGGTGTGCCGTGGAGAAAAGAAGGTTACTGGGGAGCACTGCTCTAACGTTTGAGGTCGTTTAGTTAATGTTATACGTTCATAAAGCAACTCGTTTGGAAATGCTTCACAAACGATGTGCTGTACCTACTGATATTACAAATTTCAGTCTGAGATTTTTAAAACTACTCCTGAGTGAGAGCAGCTTCACTAAAATAGTATTATTTTAAAATATCAACTACTGACAATGGGCCAAACAGACCTCCGAATTTAGCGGTTTTGTAAATAGAAAATTAAATGACCAACTCGTTAAATTATTATTATGTTAAATGAGTTTTAAGCAATAAATGCTGGAATAATATATTTTTGAATTATAATTCTCTTTTTGTATAACAATAAATTCATTATATTTATTATTTGCACAATTCTAACGACCATTTTTATAGCTCTTAAAATTCAAGGCGATTCTATTTGCCCACACCTAGAACGCCAAACTTACTTCCTTAAGGAACTGATTGCACGATCGCCTTCGCTTCGATAGCTTATTGGATTTCGGCGCATTGTAAGTTACTATCCCTACTAACGCAGAATGCAAAGGAGGATATCCGCATGTAAAATACTTTCTATCGAGTATATCATTGTATGGGACAAAAAGATGAACGCTAAGGAAAAATGGTATACAAAACTTGGAAAGTTTCGAAATCTGGTCATGGAGAAGAATGCTGAAGGTGTAATGGTCGATTAAGATGGAACACGAAGAATTACGAAAAAAAGAATAGAAGAGAATCGAAATGTTTATAAAGTCCATAAGAAAGAGGAAGGAGAACTGGATTGGACGTTACCTGAGGAGAGAGTGCATGATTAAAGAAGTGCTAGAAGGAAAACTGGAAAGAGGTTTCAGCTGATAGACGACTTGACATGGAGAAGACTGCGGAAAATAGAAGTAGAATAAGGAGAACCAAGTTTAACCACGAATAATCACGGGCCTGGCTACGGACAGAATGTCTACGATATTATATATCGTCCACTGAATTCTTTATTAGAATTTTCTCCAGATGTGTGAGTATAATATGCCAACGCACCATCTTGTTGCAGGATGCATTTTGATTCCAGATCCGTCTCATACATTTGTCAAACAAGTGACGTTAGCATCATGTTCGAATATTCCGCATGATCGACATTGCCCTAGAAAACTATTAACCAATTGAGTAATCTGTTGAAAGTGAATGATCTTGACTCAATCACTAAGATCTTGACATTTCGCCTTGATTAATGTGTTGAAAAACACCGTTAACCCCTCTACGACGGAGGAGTTTTTAATAATTCCCTCCTCAGCGGACGGAGTTTTTTGAAAAAAGACGAAAAAGTTGCGAAAAACTTTAAAAAATCATAACTTTCGATGTTTTCAATGTTTTTTGATGAAATTTTTTATGTAGTTACATAAAAGATGAAATTTTTAGAGTATTATTTAAAATATCATGCGTCACACACAAACATTGCTACATAGAAGCGAATGAACAGTAATCGCTAAATGTTACGGTGCGCGTTCGAGGTTTATATAACTTTCAGCCAGAGCTGCAAACCACTTCAAAATTTGGAGTGGTTCGGTTCTAAATTTTTGGAAGTGGTTCGGTTCATGGTTCGGTTCAGACGAGAATTTTGACAAGTGGTTCGGTTTGCTTTTTTGCGGTTCGGTTCAATTAAATTAATCATTTGAAATACTAATCAGAAATAATTTATTCAATATAAACATTACAAATTCAGTATCAATCTGTAAGTAAATCAAACAGCAGTCATTATTATTTTAAATGAAAGAAGAATTTATTTAAAGAAAGGAAAAATTTATATTTTAAATATATTGCAATCCCATCATCATCATCATCATTTATTTATATTTAAAAATGGTATTTTTGATCCTAACATGATTTTTATGTTCACTGTTGATTACATATCAATTAAAAATTCTCTGAATGGATTCACTTCAAATTCATTTACCAACATACACAATCATACATAATCAGAAAGAAAATGCGCCTCTAGCTTAAACCGCTTTTGAGATTATCCCTGGATGGACGGACAAACCGAAAACATAAAAGTGTTTTAAAGAAATCATTAAAAATCAAAGAAAATTAGTTTCTCAGACATTGTATTTCTTTTTCTTACCTGTAATACACATTATTTAGAGGAAAAAAGATTTATCACAAGGGCCTTACTGCCCATCTCCCAATATTTAACCTTTTTAGTTCTACCACCCGCACTTGCCTTTATTTTTCTTATTCCCACACACATACCCATTGCCGCATTGATAATTTCCTCCCTCCTCTCTCTTCTTCCTTTCCATCTTACAAACTACCCTCCCTCCCCCGTCTCTACCCATTTCTCTGTATATACTTTCTATTCTCACCATATCTGCACCTGGCGATAGCATTGTAACGTCAAAACCCGGGTCGTAAGAGAAATAAAAACAATGTAAGTTACAAAGCATTATTCCTTTGGTTCATTTATAACAAATAAAAAAAAATGTTCGCTATATTTATCAAGGGTCTAGGAAAATTCTTTACCGTAAGCCCTTATTAAGATTTCCTTGATTGAATAATAGATTTAAATATTGAAGTAGACAGTTTTTTGCTTTCCAATGGCGATGATGCACGGCGTCTCAATTTTTCCAACTTTCAGTAATAAATTTATGTAAATAAGATATTTTAATTAGTTAATTAGTCAAATAATATGGAATAAAATATTACTCCGAATGAATTTATGATATGTAAAACTCTAATAAATTCGATTATTAATTCTTATTATTATATAATAAATTCAAAAAAGACACTTTTAGCTCGATTCCAAACATATTACATATTGCTAATTTTTTTCTTTTGCCACCTTAGAAAAGTAATCAAAAAATGAATATGATAGTAAAATTACGTTACAGGAATAATTTACAATTAATCTACAGTTCGGGGCAGATTATTCAATATACGAAGTGCGGGCACTTATGGTTCAAAATAAACAATTATAAAATGTAGAGTGACCTTCTTTAAATAACACTAACATGTTAATTAATTTTATTTCTCTCAAATAAAGTTTACTAAAACATTATTAAAAATACACACTAGATAATTCAAGGAATTCTGCGGGAAATGAATGCCTCCGATCCAAGGGATCCGTCGAAGTCCTCGCCTGTTTTTGCTGGAATATAAACCACCAAGTAATGGAAATACCTATCATAGAAGAACACCACACGAGAGTTGGAAATGGAATGATGTCGTTGAAAGCTCAAGCCGTTGAGAGCAACAGTTTGAATTTTTCTGAAGAAAAAGATATGAAGAGAGTTAACGGTGTTCTAAGAAAGACACAGCAGGCATATTTTCTCAGGTCTGCTAATTACAATGCTGAAGGGGATGATGGTGATCGTAAGGGCATGGATTTTTCTTTCGGCATGAAAGCGGATTACGGCTCCTTTCTAGGTCATTGTAAAACGACCATTTTGCTTGCATTCAGATAAAGATCTTTCTATATTGTGTTGGTTGGTTTCTGCCTACAGTGGTTGACCCGGATATTGCCACAGTTGGTGTCCCCATAACCCTCACCATAAATGTCGTCTGTGGATAACAATAGTAGCAGAGAGGAAAGAGATAGGCCCTCTTTCCTTTGAAGCAAACCCGCTGGTTTTTCCAATTGAAATTCCTGGTCTTTTCCTTGGTCCGTACTTTGTGGATTGAGATCGAACCGAAACCGAACCACTTTTGGAAAAATTACGGTTCGGTTTTCGGTTCATTGAAAAATTAATCAGTGGTTTCGGTTCGGTTCGCGGTTCAGCAAAATGACTGTGGTACGGTTAGGTTCAGCGGTTAGGTTCGGTTTGCAGCTCTGCTTTCAGCATACCGTGAACTATGAAAGGTATTGACCTGAAATCTTATTCAAAGAAACATTTAAACATAACTGAACACTTATTCGCTGAATGTATCTATCTAAACCAATTAGGTAAAAAGTTTGTCGCATGTCAACTTTACCATGTCTTGAATGGAAATTTTTAACTACGTGTTGCATTTATGATTTTATTAATGATATAAACGTTTTAGTTCGCAGTCATCATTCTTAATAATTACATAAGTCAAATAGAAAAATTGGTTACATTTCGTTCATTAGAAGCGGAGATATGGAATTGTATTTATCATGAGATTTTAGACACAGAATACGGAAAACTTTTAACAGTTACATATTAGCTCACAAGTCCTTTCCCGATTATTTTAGAAAATGTACACATGCGTAATTGGATTCAGCATGAAATTTACATTCTAGCATCGTCAACATATCTCTTGTAAGCGAAGTCTTTGAAAAGATACCGTGAATCATATCCGAGCTTGACCGTCTCCTCGTCTACACGCACTATATGGGTCAACTTGAGAAATCGAAACTGCGTAGGTCCGTTGAATACGAAAGACAAAAACTGTGTATTATAATTATTATAGATTGTCCACAAATTTCATTTATTATTATTGTAATCAATAAAAATATATTTATGTCAAAAATTGATTTTAATGCGCTGTTTTATTTAGTTTTCCCTAAAGTTAAATATCGATAAAACATACTTATTGATTCACTAAAATATCAGTCATGTTACGGTTTTGAGTTAGCCTTTCATTTTAACGCGCCGTTTCGTGTTTCTGAGGGACGGAAGGACTTTATAGGTGAACACTGCAAAAATTCCAAATAGCGGAACAAACCGGTCGTTGAAGGTCGTTGAGGGATCGCCGAAGAGGAAAGCATTCTTGGTGAATTGAAAAGCGATTTTTAGAAGCATATGAAGTGGGCTGTGTGTATTTAGTATATAGGAGACATATTTCTTTCTCAAGTGGACGAACACTTTTCTCACAAGGCTCCACAAAGATATAAGGAAAAGATTTTATTTCTTCTTCGAGAAAGTGAAAAGAGGAATCGTAATTTCGTGTGAAAATGAGAATTTCTTCGCAAACTTTCACGTTGATTATAAAATGTTAGAACAATAGTAAAATTACATTTCATGTATTGCTGAAAAGGCAAAAGCTTCCTCTATCAAAGTACATATAGGTTATTCAGATGGACGAATATGCCTTGCGTATTTAGACAAAAGTATGTGGTTGCGTTCCAACTTTTCAGCGCAGAAACGAAAATTTTCTCCGCAAACTTTCACGTTGATTATAAAATGTTAGAACAATAGTAAAATTACAGGTCGTGCATTACTGAAGATGCCAAAGTTTCTCTATGAAAGTTCATAGAGCTTATTCAGATGGACGAATATGCCTTGCGTAATTAGACAAAAGAATGTGTAGGTGCACTGAATTTTCAGGGCAAAAAGGAAAATTTCTGCGCAAACTTTCACCTAGATATAAAATACAGTAACAATAGTAAAATTACAGGACGTACATTACTGAAGAGGCCGAAGCTTCCTCTATGAAAATACGTATAGCTTATTCAGATTGATGAATCTCCCTTGCGTAATTAGCGAATTTTCTGGGCAAAAACGAAAATTTCACCGCAAACTTTCACGTACATTATAAACTATACAAAACCTACAAGATATACATCACTAGAAAGGTAAAAGCTTCCTCTTTCAAAATATATGAAGTTTATTAAGATATACGAATATCGCTTGCGTCAATAGACAATAAAAGGTGGTGGCGCACCGATTTTTCAGGGCAAAAATGAAAATTTCATTGCAAACTTTCACGTAGATTATAAAAACTATACTAAAATTACGATATACACATTAATAGAAAGGTCAAAGCTCCCTCTTTAAAAATTTATTAAGGTTATTAAGATTTACGAATATCCCTTGCGTCAATAGACAATAAAAAGTGGTGACGTTCCGTATTTTATGCGCAAAAATGAAAATCTCATCGCAAACTTTGACGTAGATTATAAAATATAGAAACAATAGAAAAATTATTTTACATGCATTATAGGCAAGCCAAAAGTTTTCTCTTTCAAAATATATTATGGTTTTATAGATGTATGATATATTACGTGAGTTAAACAGTAACGAAAGCAAGCACTACCTCGGACGTGCAGGACACGTCGCTCGGCGACATACGAAGTTCTTGTTGGACGTGCAGAACACGTCGCTCGGCGTTGAGATGTTAAATGTGCCTTTCAAGATGAGAGTTTATTTTTGTTATTGGATGTGTCCAGGATTAAATGGCTTCATTTTCAGATGCTTTTTGTAATTATGATCGATGAATCCTATTTAGAAGAACCATTCCTACTACTAGTACTACTAGTAGTTAATCTCTGCGGTGATCTTAAACAGTGTGTCTACGTGATGTTGGCGTGTCGATTAAGGACCAGGAAACTAAAGGCCTCAAGGAAACTCGTTGATGAGAAAGCCTTTCTCTCCAATACTCGTTATGTTTCGCGTGAGTGAGCAGGTTTATTAAACCTCTGTGATAATTTCTCTCTTCTGTCCTCATTACTACTCCGCTCTCTTACTCTCTTGCGACCATGAATCCAATAAGCGATTATAAATCCTTCTTCTTGAACCAATATACTTTACAACGCTTTAATTTGCCGTGGGGAATTTAAAAAAAGATGGTTTCTCAAATTCGGGTAACAAAATATCTTATATATTTGAATACCACACAGCTTTTGCATGACCATAACTACTTTTGGGTTCTTTGACATTTAATAGGGTGGATTTTATATTTAATTTTTAGTTGTTGGTGCATATAAATGGCGATTAATTAAAATTTTATGTAATTTTATTTTTATTTAAGACTTGATTCATTCTTACCCGTAATTTTGCACGGGAAATGCGGGATTCTTTTTTTTGTGGAACTCTCATACGCTGGTTCAACATCTACAGTGAAATCTCGTTACAACGTAGGTACTTCACAATGACGTTTGTTTCAAATTAACGTACTTTTATTGAATCCCCGTAATTTCCCCGTATAAATACTGAATAAATATTTCATAGTAACGTATTTCAACCTAACGTACTTTTTAATACTACGTATGATATTCAGATGTCCCAAAGTAAGATTTTTGTGGTTTTAACATAGTCTTTTATCCGTATTCATAACCATTTCTTTCTCATTCAATTCGTTTACACCAATTTTGAAGGCATGTTTTGTCCGCGCCAAAATCATAAAAGAAGGGGTTTTTCGAACTGAAAATTTTAGAACCCATGATCAGTTATCCCTCTCGTATTTTCACAATAGCATTGAGATAAAATCTTAAATTATAGGATTTATCTATATTGTTAGACTCCCATTCTCGCCGATTTCGGTTTGCGCTGGACCTGCAAGAATGCCTATCTACCACTGAGATGCTTTCAGAGAAAATGCGTTACTCCTTAAGGGTATTTCAGTATACCTTCAGTATAAAGTATTAAAATTCATGCTCCCTATATATACCTACGTTGTATCGAGATTTTACTGTATTAAGAAACATATTTAGTGTTTTAAGGCATGGGTGGGGAAACTCCGACCCGCGGGCCTCATGCGGCCCACGAGAGCGTTTTGTGTGGCTCGCAAAGCAGCGACGAAAAAGATATCCGTCAAATTTAACGCATAAACTCATATTTTTAATCCAAATAATGATATAAAGCATTCAATACTGGAATGTTAATCTAAAACTGAGTTTTCATTCTATTTCTATCCTGAGCAATACTCTTCAATTGTTCGCAATTTCTTCCTTCTTTTAATTTGTCAATAATTTGAGTCCTTCCCTCCTTCCTACCTCTTCCTTCTATTTTTCCCTTCAGTTACTTCCTTCAACAAAGGAAGGAAGTATATGTCTTAACCAATTAGCCTCTTTCTTATATTTCTACACCTGTAATATTTTATTTCTTTCTTCATCCACTCTCTCTGCAGCACTTGTTTATTTCATTTACCCCATCTGCTATCCAGCTAACCCTTTCCATCTTTCTCCGTAACCACATTTCAAAGCTTTCCAAATATTTCAAATCTATTTTCCGAAGGGTCCATGTCTCTGCTTTATATAATGCTATACTTCTTACTTAGAATGTTATAATTTTTTTTATCAATTTTAAATTCCTTCCGCTCCTCAGCATAAGGCTATTCTTATCGAAAGCAGCTTCTGCCATCGCCATCCGTGTTCTTATCTCATTTGTGCACTTTGCATCTCGTGATATCTTACTTCCTAATTTTTTTAATTCTTTCACCTGTTCCACTATTTTATTTCCAATTCTTATATATTCAAGTCCTGCTCTCTCTTACAAATCCTCGTAACTTTTGATTTTTCTTTGTTTATTTCCATTCCATATTTTCCTCCAGTATTCACTAGTTTGCTAATCGTCCTCTGTAGTTCCTTTTCTTCTTTAGCAATTACCACGAATCCTGTGCGTACTTGATGGTTTTAATAATGCGGCCTCCCACTTTAATATCCCCAATTGTTTCCAGTGCTTCTTCAGCTAAGCATTCTCCATATAGGTTAAACAGTGTAGGTGACAAGCAGCATCCTTGACGAAATTCTCGTCCTATATTTATATTACTGGTGCCACCCTCCTCTGAACGTATTACTTTGATATTTTTCTCCGAAAACAAGTTTCTTATGAATCTCATATCTATCCAATCAACACCAATCTTTTCCAGTAGCTCGAGTAATTTTTCCCAGTTTACTATATCGAAAGCATTCTGCCAATCGATAAAACACGCGCAAATCTCCTCGTTCACCTCGAGCATTCTTTCTAAGATAATCCTTAACATTCCAAATGGCATCTCTCGTTCCTTTATCTTTCTTGAATACAAACTGGTCATCCCCTATTGTTTCTTCCACGTTGTTTTCTTTTCTCTTTTTCAAAATTCTTGTTAGAATTTTTGACTCATGAGAAACCATCGTACTTCACTCATTCCTTTGATATATCTAACCCATTCTATTCAGGGCCGGCCCAACAATACAAGCAGACCAAGCGACCGCTTGGGGCACCGAATTTTTAGGGGTGACAAGTTTTCCTAGCAAAAAATTTCGGAAAAAACCTTAATTTGATTTTTCCATTTGGTTTTTCATTGATATGTTTAGTGTTTGCAGCTGGCGAATAAATGTGAAAATGTGACTTCAAATGACTTTTCAGGGGTAGCAACCAGGCTCTACTCCGAATGGTAAAATAGTATTTCCGAAAGCGGCTTCCGTGAATACTACCGAATACAGATGGCTGGATGTGGTTTTTCCAAAATTTTTATTGCTGTTACATGCCGGGGATCTTTGCCGACCGGGTGAAAGCAGTTCTCCCAATCCCTAATATTTATAACTGATTCCCTCTTTGATTTGCCGTCCCCGAGGGTTTCCGTCCAGGTGCAATACACCACTTGCACCAAAGGTCTGAAGAGAGAGGGAGTCCCTTAGGTTCTCAAGGTCGAACGCCGGACGTTTCGAAAGCGTGGCGATAACGTGCGAGGGTGGCCACATGGAGCGTTTTCCCGTCGCCCCTCTGTCGCGGTCGCCGAGTTGAAAATAAGTATGAAATGCATGCACGTGCAACGCTATCTGTCGGTCGTTTTATTACCGGCTCCGTCTGGCACTCGAGTTTTTCAACGATCGTTTCCGAACGCCTCGTGTGTCCGCCTCTAGGCGTCTATATAGTTGCACCGGTCGTTTCTTCACGCTCGCCGTCGCGACGCGTCGTCGCGAAAAAACGCTCGTGTGGCCCTAGCCTTATTCCGGGAAAGGAACGAGAGCGGAGGATTTCTACGTGGGCCAGTTCCCATTGGCGGAGTTATGGCGAGGGAGAGTCTTTTGGGAGAGCCCGGATTGTTTTGACTTTAAAATACCTATTGAAGAATACGGAGTGGTTTACCGCATGATCGGCCACTGGAAGGGGGCATTTATGAGCGGCACTGTTCCGATGACCGTTCATGCGGATGTTGAGGGGTGTGGTGGTGAGGCCAACGTGAAACGCCGGGAATTGTGTGCAGTTTAATAGATAGATTATGTTTCTGAAGGTGCAGGTTCCGTGAGACGTAATTGGGTAGGTGATTTGTGTTATCAGCCTGAGGATGAAGTCTTTATGACTGGGAAAGTGAGGCACCGTGGTCTTTCGCATGGGAAAGACCCTGCAGAGGTGCTGGTGGGTATTTTTGAACGGAAACATCTAAACTCACCCCGTAGCTTCTCCTTTCATTTTCGAAAGCATTTCCAGAATGCGAGCAGGTAAGATGTGAAGGACGGCCACCGCGGCACTGTTCCTTAGCTTGGAAGGGCGGCATTTTCCAGCAGGATACCACAAGACACCTTTGCATGGATTATCGCGGGCCTTCTCCACGCCCAGATCCATGAACTCTTGCCAAGTCACCGGGTTCACTCGGCCGGATGTGCAGTGATACACATCCAACGGTGAGGTCGCCTCTCCGAAGCCCTTTGGCACGCACCGCCTAATTGCAAGTACAGACGCATCTTCAGGTTAAAAAGAAGGAATAAGTACCATAGGGTACGCACATCGCCGGCCATTCGGAAAGGGTCAGACGGTTTAAACGAATGGAAGGCTGAAGGGCGAGGGTGGACGGCGATGTAGGAGGTGAAAGGGAAGGGTGAAGGGGAGTAGGAGGAAGGGATGTAAAGGATAGGGGGTGGGGAGAGAGGGAGTGAAGGGGAGTAGGAGGAAGGGATGTAAAGGATAGAGGGTGGGGAGAGAGGGAGTGAAGGGGAGTAGGAGGAAGGGATGTAAAGGATAGAGGGTGGGGAGAGAGGGAGTGAAGGGGAGTAGGAGGAAGGGAGGTAAAGGATAGGGGGTGGGGAGAGAGGGAGTGAAGGGGAGTAGGAGGAAGGGGGGTAAAGGATAGGGGGTGGGGAGAGAGGGAGTGAAGGGGAGTAGGAGGAAGGGGGGTAAAGGATAGGGGGTGGGGAGAGAGGGAGTGAAGGGGAGTAGGAGGAAGGGGGGTAAAGGATAGGGGGTGGGGAGAGAGGGAGTGAAGGGGAGTAGGAGGAAGGGAGGTAAAGGATAGGGGGTGGGGAGAGAGGGAGTGAAGGGGAGTAGGAGGAAGGGAGGTAAAGGATAGGGGGTGGGGAGAGAGGGAGTGAAGGGGAGTAGGAGGAAGGGGGGGGGCGAGGGAAGATAGCACGGGAGTGAGGGATCTCACAGTGAGAAATTGAGCAGAAAACTCAATTACACATATCCACCTTATTTTCTGTAGAGTGGAAAATGAAGATGAAACAGAAAGAATTATTATATGCAGCTTAATTGAAAAACGGTATAACGACGGTTATTTACAGTGAAAAGCAAATACGTATATATTTTTAGGCGCGTTTCGTTTTCAACGTGCTTTTTAGCTTCGGTCGGTTCGTCCGTACGCATGTTCGTTCTCGGCTTCAACGGAAAGGGTTTTCATAAATTGCATAACCCAATCAGGAGAGCCACTTTAGTGGAAACAAAAGAAACGAACACTTCCTTATATCTCGTAATATATATTAGTCACATAGAAAAAGTCTTAAAATAAAATCTATAGAAATAGTTTAATAGAATATTTTTTGTTCAGTCCATTTTTACCATAAGAGTGGAAAATCTAAAAAGAAAGTCGTAATTTGCTTTGAACTTGGAAAAATTCATGAATTTGTATGTAATTGCTGTCAACGTAAACAATCTTTGCAGTAAAAGAAATGAGTTAGACCTGCTATACTTAATTATGAAAATACCAGAAACGTAAACGTAAACATTATAACTATTTCACTCAAGCGAGGTATATTAAAAATAATTTACCAATGTTTGATTAATTACAACTGAATAGAAAAGAAATTGGTTAATATAAATTTAGCATTAACCTGGCATACATTCTGATATATGTATAATGTTTTTGCAGCATTTAGCCATTATATTAAAATTGCGTAAATACATACATTAATGCACCAATATAAGGTAGGAAAGAAATGCTTAGCAGGCATAAAACCGTGCCGTGTTGTTTCCCTTTTTATTATACAACTTTTTAAAATAACTTGACACGTATATATGTGTGTATGCCGTGTTTCAAATCCCAATAACTAATAATTTTGGGCACTTCCATATGAGCTAGGAGTATGAAATTTTGATCGTTTGTAGATTATTGTATACCCCCAACTTGAAAATTCGCAAATCTCAGAAAAAATCCCGGGTTCGACCCCAGAGGAAAATTTACATTTCCAATAAGAAAACACGTAAAAAGCGATTTTTCGAAGTGCAAGCTTCTATACATTTGCAAATTTAAATAGGAAGAAATTGACCAACGGTCTTTGGATTTGTGTTCAGTCATAAACTCACACATAAAAGTTGCATTTCCATCCCACGCTCTTATTATAAAGAAATTGAGTCCCATACTATATGAACTTATTACTCTGTACCCGTATTCTATATAAAAACTAGCAAAGTTCGCATTTCTACTGCAGAGAATTTTGGAAAATGTTAAAACGATATATATTAATATTTGCATTTAATGAAAATAGCATCGATCTCATAAGGGTTACTTACGGACAGAAAATTACGGTAAATTTAATTTTCATCAAACATTTCTCTATATAGACTAGGTATTCCTTACAATTGTCTATCCGGTTGTATAACTTTCATTGGCTGAAAGCACATACTACTCACAAAAATGCTACACACAAGTGCCAGTGTTGTAATATTGGATGAGTTAAGAAGAGCACAATTTTTCCAACACTGTGACTCAAGTATCTTTATTTCTTTCTCTTTCCTTTTTTTGCTCCCTCCCTCTCCTTCCTCCACTCTCTCTTCCTTTCAGGGTTACCAGATTTCCGAAACTACCGTGAGGGACATTTTATACGTGTCGCCAATAATACCGAAGCTACTGCGCGGGACATTTTTTACGCTCGGCAATAATAAGAAATAAAATACCTATTACCGAAACAGAATAATGTTGAAATAATACCAATATATACCTTACATTTGAAAGTGAAAACATTTATTTATTTAGAATCAGTATTACGCAGTATAACCACAAGCTTGGCAATAATAAACTTTTAGAAAAATCACAAAATATGAAAAAAAAACGCCAAAAGCACATATAAAACGGAAATGCAACCGTCTAGTGTCCAATCCTTTCTCGAAAGGAGAACTGCGCGGGGGTGAGTAAATCAGTTATTCTCTGTTGCAGTGTTTCCCAACCTTTTCAGAGTCGCGGCACCCTTAAGTGACTTTTCAGAATTTGGCGGCACCCCTCCCTATCCGCCGTCAGTAATAATCGTGCTGAAGTCGAACCCCTAACTCCAATCTCCATGTCTCCTTTCATTTCGAAGTGCCTTTGCGACGAAACGAAGGTCGACGTAACTCTGGTTTGCATTCTTGAAAGCCGACGATGCAAAATGAGGCCAAAAATGGGAAAACAATATTTTTTTGCGGCACCCTTCAGAACACTTCGCGGCACCCAGGTTGGGAAACACTGCTCTATTGAGCCAAAGTTTCATTTCCCATTAAGCTTCCCTGTCCATAACGGCCTTTCCTAAATCACGTGACTTTTCGCGCAACTATGTGCCAAAAGCTTTCAATATGATTATACACCAACGCATTAACGCTTTCTATTTATAGTGGGCGCATTCAAATCTTTAGTTTCGAAATGGTTTAGCGGGACATTTGTAAGTCGTGCGGGACAATTCTTTTTTGTGCGAGACTGTCCCGCGCAATGCGGGACGTCTGGCATCCCTGCTTCCTTTCTGCTCATCTCAATCCAATTTAACGTATACAATTTTATGAATCCGAGAATGCTCGTATGCTATTGGCTACGAAATATTTCCTTAAAAAAACTAAAGTTTTCGTGTTCAAAACAATTTATGAACCAACTCGAATCGCATATTAAAATCGACGCTAGGAAAATACATTTTTAATTCTTTTAGGCGACCTCTGGTTAAATTCCAGAGTTTTTAACATGTTTATAACATATTTTGAAATGCATATTAAAAGTGCTATACCCCAATGATGGGGAGTGAAGCGCCCCTGAAATCGAACCCGGTCCGTTATAGTAATCGACGGTCGTCTACATCGTGTTTTAACCGTAAAGGCCGAATGAATGACTACAATAATATTTGGCCATTCTCGAGTTAATCGCCACTTTGTTTGTGTGCTTGTTATTTTATTACTAATTTAACTCTTGGATTGTAATATCCAAAACTCCTTTCACATCGGACAAAAACAGGAAGAAAACTTCTCTTTACGAAGAATTAAGATCATGTGGGAAAGACTAAACCAGCCAATTATATAAGAAGAAGATCCGTCCATTTTACCTTCAGCGTTCTTTTCCATGCCCGGATTCCGAAGATTTCCAAGTATTTTATATCATTTTCCCTTATCATCCATATTTCTGTCCCATAGAAAGCTATACTCCATACTTCATATACATATAGTATAACTATATAAAGTTCATCGCTCGAAATTTTCCTTTGAGTGCAAAATTTATCGGTTTAGATGATCATTTTCCAGGCGGCAACAAAGCTAAATTTCTTAATTGTTATCCACTTCAAAGTAAAGATTAATGCAAGGAAAATCCACGCCGTGGCGCGCCGTAGAGGAAGAATAGCTAACGCCAAGATAAAGGGTACAAATGGATTCATGTCTAAATATAGTCTATGAAGACTTGTAACCCATTTAAACCCAAACGGTCGAAAACGACCATGGCCGCATATTAGCCCAAACGGTCGAAAACGACTTCGAAGTATTTACTTTGTAGCATTCTATGGAACTTACCCAAAGCGCAAACAATGTATCTTAACTCTAAGAAAAGAAGTCTGGTAACATACACGTGTCGCGCTGTTGTCCAGTCAGCAGTCTGGGTTAATGTTTTGTTGTGATAACATCGTGTAAATTTTTCTCTCATGACATGCCGCGAAAAACTATTTGGTAAGTTTCATATTTCTTATATGTTCTAAAAGTTAATTCGATTTTTTTTATAGAGAAACGTTTGTTTCTTATAAGTAACGAAAGAAATTTTTAAAAACAATACAGATTTAAGTGTTATCTCCGTAGAAATATAATGCGTTCGTTTTCGACCGCTTGGGATAATGCGTGCTATATTTTCTCTAGGTCAAAAAGTCTTACTATGGCTGAAATTTTGGAGAAATGTGAGCGTGTGAGTAATGAAGATGTTCCTGACTCAATTTATATATTACCGCCGATGGTGCAAACAGAAGAAGATTCTGGGGAAGAAGATAATTGTGATGCGAATAAATTGAATCATTATCAATTGAGTGCACCAGCAGAAGTTTCATTCCGTGATGACCAGGATGATCTAATTCAATAACAGGTTGAAGTTCAAAATGAATGTGCAGAAATCAATTCATTACCATTTCCAGGTGAAGAAATTTTTCTTCCTGTTCTAACATTTTCTGAATATTCAGAGCCAGTTGATTTTTTCCATTTATTTCTCACTCCAGAAATCATCAATGACTTGTCAATATTCACACCTTTATATGTGTAGCAAGAAAAACCAGTATCTCAATAGATATTGGTGATATGAACGCATTCATAGGAATACTGCTACTTACGGGATATAATATATGTCCCCGGCGCAGAATGTATTGGGAAAATCGAACAGACTGAAAATTCCCTAGTAAAAGAGACAATGAGGAGAAATCACTTTGACGACATTTTTCGTCATTTCCCTGCATGTGATAATTAAAATTTAGGCGGCGATGATAGATATGCAAAAGTAAGACCCCTTGTAAATAAAATGAACGAGCAATTCAAAAGATTCGCTCCTATAAAGTGTTTCCTATCTATTGATTAGTCAGTGATTAAATATTTTGGGAGACATTCTTGCAAGCAGTTTATGAAGGGAAAACCTGTACGGTTTGGGTACAAAGCATGGTCATTAGCCTTAAAACCTGGATACTGCTTACAGTTTTCTTTGCATCAAGGAAAAAATTCTACTATAGATGATAAGTACAGAAAAGAATTTGGTTTAGGAGGATCAGTTATTTTAAATTTTGCAAATTTACTCGAATCATCATATCCAGGACTAAAATCTTCATTATTCTTTGACAATTATTTTACAAGTGCTAAAATAGTATCAGAGCTTTATGAAAGGGGATTGGTGCAACTGGCACAGTCCGTGAAAATATATCTGAAAAATGCGCCATCATATCAAACAAGGACATGAAGAAGAATGAGAGAGAGACAGCGGACAGCTGTTTTGACAAGGACAGTAATATTATAGCTGTGAAGTGGATGGATAACAATGTCGTTCTATTATTGTCAAATCAGTTTGGTATGGAGCCAATGAAAAAAGTGGCTCGATATTCATTAAAAGAAAAGAGTAAAATTGAGATTCCTCAACCTTGTCTCATCAATATGCAAAATAAGTATATGGGAGGGGTTGATCAAATGGACAACCATGTCTCAAATTACCAAATAAGCATTAGGGAGAAAAAGTGGTACATGCCAATTTTGTTTTGGGCTATAGATGTTAGTGTAAATAATGTTTGGCTTCTAAGCAAAAGATTTGGTTGTAAGTTAGACAAGCTAGAATTTACCCAACAAGTAGTTAATGCATTATGCACAACATATGGCACAAAGCGCAAAAATCCGGGACCATATAAAAAAAATAGAGTAGGTCAGTCACACAAAGATGTGGGAAGGTACTTGGTATTAACGGGCCAAAAAAGGAGAAACTGTGCCCATTGTAAAAGTAAAACTGTCACTGCATGTGAAAGATGTAATGTTGCCTTACATGATAAATGTTTTGTACCATATCGTAAGTAATTTATATTAAACATGTCAAAAATTAATCCTATACTAATGTAGACGCATAATTGTTTTGAATATTTTATCTTGTAAATGTCATTTTCCTAAGTAGTTTTTGTATTATTTTATTGTGAGAGAAATAAAAGGATAAGTCGAATTTCAGATTTTCATGCCCCATTAACCCAAACGGTCGTTTTCGCCCCCTTCCTAAAAGATGTTAAAAACGTTAAATTTTTTGTTTTTGCGTGGATATTCCTTATTTTGATGTAAATTAACTACAAAATTACAAATATAGTTTTAAAAACATCAAATTAGAATTACGGGTTTTCGGAGGTATAATATCTTCTATAATTCTGGGCTTAAATGGGTTAAAGTGAGTCAAATGATTTATAAGGAATATTAGAACATTGTTATTTTTTACCATTAACATTGAAAGATTTATCACAACATAAATCGATACATCTACTTACATTTGTTTGGTAACCAAGATGTTGTTTATTGTTTACGTTTTGGCTAATAGTATTGACATAATCCACATAATTTTATTGCTACTTTAAAGGCTTTGGTGCATCCATCCATGTGAATATTAAGTAAGACGTTAATGCGTAATTATATTAATGATAAAACTTTAAAATACAATACATAAAATAGTAAATGTTAATGTAAGCATCGCTTGCGTAATTAAGGAATGGAGAACGTTTGCTACTTAAAAGAAAACTTTCCCGAGCGAAGTCGGGCGTTTCAGCTAGTATTTATATTCCTGTGTTATTAATTCCGTTATTAATTTATACTAAGTGGATCAAATTCAGTGAATCTAAATGCAAAGAAATTCCAACGGTGGAATAAAGACTTTTTCCTCTTTCTGTTCCTCTTCGCGCGCACCTTACCTTTGAGCTATGTCCCAAGCAGCCGCTATCATCTGGTTGACCACCAGGTCGCTTGGCACGAGGTCCGCCACCACCTCTCCTACAGCGTGGATACCTCTGAAGACGCCGAAGAGTGCTCCCGCGAGGAAAGAGGAGGCGCCGTTGACGTTGTCCACCCACCCGGGGGCTGGTTCCTCTAGAGCTCCCATTACTGCGGAAACGAAAAGTAATCCCACGATGGAACGAATGAATTCCTTTTGATACGATGATGGAATGCCCCTCCGTGAATATCCTCTTTCGTCCGGTATTTCCCCTCGTGTCGCTATATTTCTCGTTAGGAAGCGCTTATAAACTAATTGGTCCAGTCAATTCCTTTTACAACTAATAAACGCAATTTCCTATGGGTGAAAGGGGTGCAACGCACCCGGGCGGCAACTTATTAGGGTCGGCAATTCACGGGCGGAGACAAGATTCTCTGTTAATTTTGTTTTGCATAATTTATTTCTTAAATTAAATACAACTTTTAACCTAAAAACCGAAAAAATTGGGCTTTTATAAGTCCGTAAGCGGCGGCATAATCTACTTACGGCAAATATACCCGGTGCGGGTCTGTTAACGACACAACAAGCGCTAATTATTTGGCCGTTTTGCTGTTTATTAATTATATAAGGCTTAAGGAAAGTGATTTTTTGGAAGTAAATAGTGTCATTTTAGTGTTCTTAATATTAACCTGTAACTGTAACGAAAGGTCATTCAGCAAATTTAAAGATAATTAAAACATATTTGATAAATGTCATGTCACAAGAGCGCTTACATGATATTTCCCTGAAAGCCATACAAAGAGGGAGAAAAAATCGACTTAAAATGTGTTATTGAGGATTTTTTTTCGCTCTAAGGCGAGAAGAAATAATAGTTCTGCTCCGTTTTCTCAGAATTTTTGAAGGAGTTGTACATAAACTTTGTTTTATTAAGATTCATCTTAAGTCCGGCATCTCGGCTTGCTTGCTCAAGCTCTTCAGTTCTTCTACGGAGCTCTTCTGTGCTCCCTGCGAACAGAATGATATCATCTGCAAAGCGCAGGTGCCTCAGATGTTCTCCGTTTACCTTTTATAACTTTTTTCTTCCCCGTTGTGAATGACTTAGGGGACATAGTATCTCCTTGTCTCACTCCCTTTTCGGCCTTAAAGGCACTCGTCTCTTCATGCAGCTGGACAGATGTTGTCGCATTTTCATAGATATTCTTGATGAAGGTTATGTATGTTTCTTCTACTCCTCCTTTCTTTAGTGGACGAACACCGACGAAGTCCGGATAGATTCGAATGCTTTCTCGTAGTCGATGAAGCACATACATAGAGGTCATTCGTACTCGTTAGTCCGACTGATTACCTCTCTCACTACTTGGATGTGGTCCATCGTGTTATACCCACTACGAAATCCAGCTTATTGTCTGGGTTTGGCGGAATCAATATGATCTTCAGGGCACATAGTAGGTATTTTGGTGAATATTCTGTAGACAGCTGGGAGTAGGCTGATCGGTCTGTAGTTATTCAAGTCTTCTTTGGAACCTTTCTTGTGCAGAAGGATAATATATGCGTGGTTCCACGTTTCTGGTATCTTCCTCTTCAGGCACTATATACAAATCTGAGCGAGAGTCTTTCCATATAATTATCCGTTGATTTGAGCACATCCGTTGTGATTGCATCCACTCCAGATGCTTTTCTACTCTTCATACTTCTGATTGCGTGTCCCACCTCTTCTGGAAGGATATCAGGAACCTCTTCGGTGGCCATATTTCCTTCTTCATTTACTTCATCATTTGCTAGTGAATCCTAATACAGCTTGGCGTAGAATTCTTGTACCCGGTTTAGGATTAATTTCTTACTATGGCTAATGGAGTCATCTTCTAGCATCATGGCCACAAGCTGTCTCTTACAAATCGAGAGATGTTGCTTCATTTTCTTGTAGATTCTATTGTTTTATATCTTTTTCTCGATTAGCTCATAATTATATTTCTTCACGTCTTCCTTGATGGACTTCATTATAGTTTTGTTAATTCTGCAAAATGGATCATTTCTTTAGGATCATTACTAATTTTCATTTTCCTTCTTTTTTCCATCAGCGGTCTTGCTTTTTCGGTCAACTTTTTCTCTGGCTTTGTTTTAACTCTTCCGCCTATTTCTTGAGCGGTTTCCTTGAGTGTCTCTATTAATTGTGATTCAAGTTCTTGGTCTTCCAGCGCACTGAATCGATTTTTCAGTTGTAGCTGAAATTCTTCTTTTCGTTCTTTTAGCACTTTTTTGTTGATAATAGACTTAGGTTTCTTCTTTATAAGCTTCTGTCTTTCCAACTTTGAGTCGAACTTTATCCTGCATCTTACCAAGCAATGGTCGCTTCCAGTTTTAAACTGTCTTCAGCCAATTGCTTCTTATTGACTAGTATGTAGCCAATTTCGTTTTTGGTGCCATTGGGTCCTTTCCATGTCCATTTTCAATTGGGACTCTTTTTGAAGAAAGTTTAAGAACATCGCGGCACACCAAACCACCCCTAATGAATTTCACTGCGTAAATACTCATTTTTAAAGATTAAAACTAGCGTAACAAGTAAAAGTCGCAGTTATATTAGATTGTTACGATTAGTAAATCAATAATTGTATAATTTTATTGTACATTAAATACATACATAATATAAAAATTAAAAATCATCGGAATGGGCTGCACACTAGTTCCTTCCTCGAGGCACACCGGTTGAGAACCACTGAGCTAGAGATTTGTAATTTTGCATGAAGGCAGGTATTGTCGCAAAATCTACCAAAAAGTCGAAAATTACCATAATGTTTATATTTTTTGCTGTTAACCATCCTAAAATCTAAACAAATATTTCGTTGTTTATGTATTTCTAAATGAGATACAGTGCTTATTTTATTTCTAACGGTTGAATTCGCTAAATAACCAAAACGGGATTATAGAGATTTGAATATGTTTATTTATTTGGACGATGTGTTTTATTCGTAACAAATGATGAAAAAATATAAAATTCCTATAATTATAAATTTTAGGGGTTGTTTTTACCCCCGTAAATCGGTGCAGAGGTGCAAACTTTTGCGTTTAAAAATTATTTGTCGGCTCTTACTCTATATATTAAGGTGTGACAAAAACTTGCAGAATGCAAGCACCTATTACTAGTCTATTATATATAGATACTGACCAATGGAGGGCCTCACTATAGCAACAGGTACATGGCCCCTATCCTTCTCGATCGACTTTTCAGCGAGCAATTTGGTGAGCGTGTAGGTGTTAGGGTGTCCAAACAATAACCTGAGTAGACAAAGCAAAACAGTGCATCAAAATAGCGCTTTAGACAATAAAATAATAAAACAGATAGTTAGAGTTGCTATCGTTCAAGCTGGGGCCGCCAGAGTACTACGCAAGTCAAAATGTTGGGTGAACGCAGCCCTACCACATTTAATGCTATCATTCAGATATTTGGCATTTTAATGAAACAGATTTTTCAAATTTAAAATTTATTTATAAATGAACGTCACATTAAAAGTTTTTAATCTCATTTTTAACAGTATTAAAATAATAATTACAAAATAATTTACGTATTACTTAAACAGCATGCGCCACCTAATCATTTACGCCATTCGGCACTGCCCACCCCTGCCTAAAGGTAAATTGGTTGTGTTATATTATGAACACATTCCAGATGGACCGAAAGGGTACAGTCAGGGTCGGGTAGAGGAGCGCTCCCTTGTAGGCGCTATCCTGATCTATGCATTGATTGCAGACGAATAAATATCGGGCACTAATTTGTACCGTGAAGTCGGCAGGAATCTTGATATAATCCCTTTCAACGCTGCAACAGCACACTGGGGTCTGATTGGCCCGAGCGGTTTAGACTTTTTCCGTTTAGCACTCGTAATTTTCTGAATTAGACGCCGGGATCTCCCTGTAAATAAACTTTGGGACACTGCCGATAGGACCAGGCAGGTGGCACCGTCAGTTGTGACTCAGAGTATGTACTACAAACGTGAAATCAGAGTCGGGTTAGCCAGACCCCAGTGTGCCGCTTGAGGAATTTTTTGGCGCTAACATAAGTGAAAATTGCATTTTTCGTTTTTTTCTCTATTTTAATTATCTTTTAACATGTTTACACTAAGTGTATTTATTGGTTTTAAGTAACTTCTGACATTTTTTATAGAGTCGATGCACTTTTGAACCTTGGAGCATTTTTTACAGTTACGATAGCTTCTCAGTGCAACTTGCGAAATCTGAAAGATGTTCAATATGCTCTCTGTTCCCCTTCTAGAGAACGAAGAGGATGTAGAAAATTTCGGAGGGCAGGCATCAGAGAGTGGGGAGGATAACGTAGAAGCTGAGTTTCATCCCGACAGCGACGAGCACCGAGCAACCATTTGCACTGACTGTTCCAGTAATGAGTAGTGTTCTATCGCGCGACCACATTTTTGAAGAACAAAATCACTTGCTTGACACTTTTTTGTAGCAACTTATGTTAAAACATTGACAGCAGAATTTTTCCAAATCACAAAATTTTTTCTTAGAAAACAAAGCTGAAATATTTTTTCCTTGTAGCCTGATGTCTCTAATACAGGTGTCTCAAACTAGCGGCCCGCGGGCCGCATGAGGCCCGCGCGATGCATTAGTGCGGCCCGCGAAGCAATTTACTTTATACTACGCGACCCGAACTCAAATCTATTTCTTATTCAAATATTTCGCGCAAATATTTCTAAATAATCTAAGAAGTGTAATAAATCATTCCAATTTATATCAGCCTGCAGGGCCAAGTTACTGAAGAACGTTTATCCCACTGCCAGCGAGTTTCTTGCGTATCAGAAGGACTTAACCCTCGACGCCAAATCTAGCATTTTTGTAATGACTGCGTGTAAGACGCGTAATGGAGCGATTCCTCTCTTGTGGAAGGGGAAAGTGAATATTACACAAAGAATACGAAAAGGTGTGAGGACTGGGAAAGTAAGGAATGCGGCCCGCGAATTGTCAGAGAGCCGTCATGCGGCCCGCACACCATTGTGAGTTTGAGACCCCTGCTCTAATAGGTGGTTCCACGACAACTCGTCGCAGTCAATTCGCCGCGCGTCGAACCCTAATATATGTACAATAAAATAACACAGGACCACGTTGTCGCTGTGCGCACGGTTGTGTCTAATAACATATTTTTGCATCCATTTCTACAGAAAAATAGTTCCACGATTATTGTAAGCGAACCTTTATTTACACCATTATTCACTTTTTTAAATTGTCAATTTTCACTTGCCGAGATAATTCGACTTTTTTCAAACGTAAATTAAATATTTTTTCTTGTAGCCTGGAATCTCTAGTTTCAGAATATTCTCGAATTTTTCATTTCCATCAGCTCAGGAATTTTTAAAAATTATAAACCGTACCCCTTGCGTTAAACTTATTTTCGCCATATTTGTATTTGTATTTATTGCTATTGCGTACACAAAATTGTTTAAAGCTTAATCTCACCTGCATGGATGTCTTCCTGAGGTTCCAGTGAAAAGGAATCACTACCTATATGTTAGAAAGACCTAAGAGAAAGGGAGATAACAGTGAAAGAAGAGCCTGGGGTCTGCTGGACCCCAGTGTGCCGCTTGAGAAACACATTTTTAAGTGTGCTGGTGACGGATTAAGTTTTTAATTATGAATAGTTTTACAGATCGATGAATAAATTAATATGTACTTTGTAAATATCCCAACAAACATTTACGGAGTGCTGTCTCGCTCGGGGCGCCAAAATTCTTCGTGGGTCGCCCCAGTGGCGGATCCAGGGGGGGGAGGGGGGAGGCGATCTGGGCGATCACCCCCCTAGAGCCGAAGCAAAACAAAAAATAATCAGATTCACATTCACGAATCGACACAGTGCGTCATGTATAAGCTCGTACAGCAAAGTGATAATAAAACATTTTACGTAACGTAATGAAATTATGAACTGACTTTTTACTTTCATATATACGTATGTAATTTATAGAGAAAGCATTGTAATCGTGAAAAAATCCGACTTGGAGATTTGACGGATTTACACGTATTAGGGATTCCGTCGGAGCTTTTCTGATGGGTTATTTTTGTCATATGTAGTAAGACATGGATCTCATGGCCTTGTTTCCCAATGAGCATTCACCCTCCTATTCGATCGAAATGTTTATAGTATTTGAACTTCTCGTAAGGGTGTTGGGTTGAGCGTCGAATCCAAAGAGAGAGAGAGAGATACTGGCGATCGCATAGCATTTTGGAAGTCCCAGTATTCCACTCCAAGATCATCCGATCTTTGACCCATTCGGTACACTTTTCCGAATTTGCGCCGCAGATTGGTTCTTCTTGGGAAAGACAACCAAATCTTGCAGATCGAGAGGTACCCAAATCGTGGTGGTCCCAAGTTGCATATCTGACAATGAGAGAAGGATCGCTCCTATTGATTAAGACTTATCGCCTCCCACTTGTGAATTTTCTCGTACGTGAGTTTATTCTAGAGTTCTGTAAAAATATTCTAGAAACAAAAAACTGAAGTAAATTCCTACTGAAGAATGGAGTACACGTGGAATACTGGAAATTGGGGAAACCCCTCAATGACAGCGCTGGCCAACCTCCCTGATTAGGCTCAAAATCATCTGTAACATTATTCTATTATTCTAGAAAAACCTTATGTTGGCCAATCCTACGACCTGGGAAATACTCCTATGATTCTGATTCTCCTGGACTGATAAGAGACTCATTGTCAATAGGCAGGCACTCAGTAAAGTATTTTGAGTGAGAGTTGGTAGGTGATTTTTGGTGGCATCAGGAATCAGCCATAGGAGTTAATAAAGTATGTAATTGCAGATGCATTTCATAACAATCAATTCTTATCATTTTTATTACTTGTATTAATGATGTTACTATCACTATTTGTCGTTCCTGAAATAATTTTACAATCTTACTCTATTGTTTGTATACCTTGAGTATTATTTTTTGGTACGCATGAAGCATAGTACTGAGGTCCGGTTTGAACCGCAATGAGTTTGACACCGCTGTGCTTTGAAGCATTATTACGGGTGCGGATGTAAAATGTAGAAGTAGGGTGGCCAGAAGGTCTATATCTATCTATATCTACAGTTCACCCTGCAAGTCACCGCAATGGTGTGTGGCAGGGGGTGCAATAGCACCAAGGTAAAGCGCATAATAATGAATAGTATCACTCTACGTCGGCTGATTCCTTTTCGTAATTTCTGTTCTGCTCCGCTATCGTACTAGGGAAAAACGAGCCTTTGTACCTTTCTGTCCTACAGGCTATCTCTCTTATTTTACGAGAATGGTCCATTCTACCAATATAAGTTGGCGCTCTTATTATTTCTTCGACATCGCTGGAGAATATATGCGTTCTAAATCTTTCAAGAAGTTTTAACCTAGAGCGTGATCGGCGCTCGTTTCGTGATTCCCATCCTAACTCCTGTATCAAGCCTGTAACACTTTTGTTTCTATCGTAACAATTCTTGACGAATCTAGCGGCTTTTCGCTGCACTCTTTCTAACTCTGAGATTGATCCTTTCTCGTACGGATCCCATATGCTCGACGCGTACTCTAATAGCGGTCTTACTAACGAGAAGTAACATGTCTCTTTGACTTTTTCCTCACTTTTACCTACTATGCGTTTGATGAATCCTAGTTTCTGTTTAGCCTTCCCGCATATATTTCGTATGTGCATATCCCACGAGAGGTTGCTTGTTAAAGTAACGCCTAAGTGTTTGACGGAATCGGCTAGTTTTAGCTGGACGCCTTCAACAGTGTAATTCGTCGTGTCAGTGTTTTTGTTTCCCCAGAATCTCATAAAGGAACACTTTCCTATGTTCAATTCTAACTGCCACTCTTTACACCACTCGAGAATTGCATTTAAGTCGTCAGATAGTAATAATTGATCATTAGGACTGTTAATCTCTCTGTAAACTACTGTATCATCCGCGAATAACTTGATTTTAACCTTATCTAACTCATTTATATATATAAGAAATAGTAGGGGACCGATTACACTTCCCTGTGGAACGTATGAGGCTACGCTGACTGAATCTGATTTAAAACCATCTATAACTACTCTTTGTTCACGTTCATTAAGAAAGTCCCTGATCCACTCGATTATCTTTCGATTAATTCGACAGTCATTTAATTTCTTCACTAACTTACTGTGCGGGACTTTATCGGAAGCCTTCTTGAAGTTGAGGAAAACCGCATCTAACTGAGTCTTACGGTCTCCTGATCTTAGTATATCGTGAACGATCAGAGCGAACTGTGTTTCACAAGATCTCGTCTTCCTGAAGCCATGCTGATATTTACTTAGCAAGTTCTGACTATCCAAGAAGTCCATCACGGAGCTAACGACAATGTGCTCGAGAACCTTGCAAGATAGGGAGGTAAGCGAAATTGGCCTGTAATTTTCTCTCTCTTATAGAGAGAATATTGTCTTTTTCGTTCGGATATTTTTCATCTTTAATGACAAAATGTTCTTGTTTCTCTTTTTAACTACCAACCTAAATGTTACTTTTTATTAAAATTTTCAAAGATTTAGGAATGGGATGGGAATTTAAGGTTGTTAATTTTTAGAAACAATATTGTGTTACTCTTGTTACAGGTATTTAAAATGTCACGGAGGAAGAATAATAAGACTCATGAAGAATTATTGAAACGGAAGAGAGAATTGGAAAAGAAACGATATAAGAGAATTAAGGAAAACCCCGAGTTATATGAAAAGTATAAAGAAGCAAACAGACGAAAATATGAGAAGCGAAAGGCAGAAGGGGCGATCAAACCAATCAACGAGCTAACAGAAAGAGAAAAACGGCACAAAAGACAAAAATGGCGGCAAAGTGCGGTAAAATACAGAGAAAAACAAGCTGCAATGAGGGCAGTCTCTCAATTCATAAAAAAAACGACACTTCCTGAATGTCGTCAAGGATCACCAGCTCCAGTACCGGTTCAGCCGCCAATTCACAATCAAGATAGAAGAGTGATTGTAGCTAGAGCGAAATCTGTGCGGATTCGGAAGGCTAGAAACAAACTTATTATGAAAAAAGACCAAGAAATCGCACATCTCAAGCAAAAATTACGCAATTTTCAGAGGTTGCTTATGCGTCAAGCGAATAAACGCGACCGCCAGGCTGCAACACCAAATTCAAAAGTAAATAACTTACTCAAAATTTCGGAATCACAAAATGATGTTATCAGAAAGCGACTATTATTTGCGGAAGTAATTGAAGATCAGTTGCAAGATAATTTTAATAAACTGTCTTCGCAAAACGAGAAACAAATATTTACCAAAGTTGTCACGGGAAAAGTTGTGAAAAAATACCGTTTACTAAATGAATGTAACAAATTTGTGACCTATAAACGTGCTCGTTCTTCAGAGTCTCAGCCAGAGAAACTTTTGGATGTAAATCGTTCTCCAAGAAGTGACAAAGTAATAAAATCACAAGTTATCCAGTTTCTTGAGGAAGATGTAAACAATAGGGTTTGTCCTGGAAAAAAAGACTGTGTTTCAAAACAAAAGGGAAAAGAAGTAAAACAAAAGAGAATTTTGAGAGACTCACTTAAGAACTTGCATAAAAAGTTTACAGAAGAGCATTTCCCTTTGTCATATTCGCTCTTTTGTAAGTGTCGTCCTTTTTGGATTAAGCCGCCTAAAATCAACGAATGGGACACATGTATGTGTAAGATTCACTGTAATATGGATCTACTCATTAAAGCCTTGAATAAGGTTAACATAATAAACAGTACAAATTACAGACGTGTTTTAGATGAACTTTGTTGTTACAGTTATGACGAAGATGTCTTATCAAGACAATGTTCAAAATGTTTTAATTCTGTTGTAACTTATAACGAATTGGATCATTCTATTCTCGTCTCTTATCAAGAATGGATAAATATTTCTGAAGACATCCTTGATTCAAAAACAGGAAAAATGTGTACCATAAAAAGATAAAGAAGACTACTCTAACATCTCATCCGTACGAGATAGTAAAGAAATTTCAGAAAAATATTTCTCGTATCTTAAAACATCAATATAATATTGTTCACCAATATGCTGAAATAAGTAATTTCAAGAAAAGTTATTTAACAGAGCGCGATGCGTTGATTCATTTCGATTTTAGTGAGAACTACGCCACCAAGTACGGAGAGGAAATCCAATCATACCATTTCGGAGGATCTCGTAGACAAATCAGCCTCCACACTGTCGTGGTCTATGTAAGAGATGTTACAAGTGATGAAGATGAAAAATCTCTGCACACTCAGTGTTTCTGTACTTTGTCAGAAAACTTGAGCCACAGTCCACCAGCTATCTGGGCACACTTAAAGCCTGTTTTCAAATGGTTATCATCATATGAAAATATTACCAACCTACATTTTCTGAGTGATGGGCCTGTTACCCAATATCGGAATAAAACAATGTTTTACATCCTAGGTAACAAGCTGCAAGAATTTTATCCGAAAGCCATCAATTTTACATGGAATTACCATGAAGCAGGCCACGGAAAGGGCGCACCAGACGGAGTAGGGGGCGTATGTAAAAGAACAGCCGATAGGCTGGTGGCTGAAGGTAAAGACGTTCCGGATCTGTCATCACTTGCTAACACATTAAGATCCAATTTAAATGGCGTGATAATTGAAGTGGTATTAGATGAAGACATAGAGTATGTACAGCTCATGATTACTGAAAAGGAGATTATTCCATTCGTAGGTACCATAAACGTTCACCAAGTTACAGGTTCTAAACTAGATAATTTTATTCGAATGAAAACGTTAAGTTGTTTTTGCAGTCAACAGTGCGAGCATTTTAAAATAGGTACTATTCCATGCAGTAATCAGACTAAAAGCAAACTAAAGGCCACTGAAGTTTATGACTTTTCAGATACTGATTTTGATACTCCAGGGCCCAGTCATGAAGGAGTTGCTGACCAAGAAAAAATTTAAAAAGTTGATTACGTGCTTATCAAATTTGAAGGAAAAAAATGCGATTATCGTTATGTTGGCGTTTGTGAAGACAATATTGACGAAGAAGACAACGAAGTTAAAGTAATGTTTTTTAAACTTTGTAAAGATGATGGTACCTTGTTTAGAGTAGACGAAACAGACGTATCTTATGTGAGTTGTGATAAAATATTTAAAAAGTTTCCCAATCCAAAGCTACTCGTGAAAGGTGGTCGAATTTATTATAAATTTAATAAACCTGTTGATGTTTATGAAAAAGAAAGTAAAATTACAGGGTAATTTTTAGGTTTGTAATAATTACAGGGAGAATAAACAATTTTAATTTAGTTTTTGAGCTATGCGCCAAAAGAATTGGCTGTGATTTAGATTTAATTTTAAGTTTGTTGATTAATATTTTTGATTAAAATAAATACATTTATCAAGATTTCTTGTTTTTTGCCCTTTTCATTTCAATTTTGTCTTTCAACTGTAAATAATTCATTCATCTGTTCATTAACTTGCAGTGCAGTCATTCAGCTGACTCATCTTTTCATTTTTATCCATTAAATTCTTAAAAAAGCAAAACTTTGTCTGGTCTTTTTGGTAGAATGTTTCTATTGATATCCAGAATCGAATAACAAGGAATCAACCAACACAGTTACTTTTTTTGCTTTGACCAAATTCATATATCATTCTGTCCCATTTCCGTAGAATCACCCTTTTGTATATTACGCATACGCCCTAGAATTGGCAGCGAAACTCATAAAATCCGTTGAAATTCTACGGGCACTTACACTTCTTTAAACGTTAAACGTCATATCTCGACTGATATCACTCCAAGCGGGACAATTATTTTTATTATGCATCTTGAGAGATTGGCTATAACAACTGTAGGAATCAAAAATACATATTATAAATCAAACGCCTTTGAAAAATTAATAACTTTACTCATAAAACGTTCCACTATCGACGTCTTTATTTCTTTTTAAACATAAAATCTCATATCTCGGCTTCTAGTAATCCAATAGGAACAATTTTTTTGTTATATATCATGTTACATAGATTGCTTATAACAACGGCAGAAATTAAAAACATATTATTACTAAAACGCCTTTGAAAAACGATTAACTTTTCTCATTCACGGAAATTTTTGCTTGGGACATGAAAAAGTCAGTCTGCCGGAAACCTTTTCCCTATTTGAGTTAGAGTGATACATTAAGCGAAGAAAATGTGAATAAATGTTTACGTTTACTTTTGGAAAATACACCAATCAAATATCTTTTGTAGGTCTCATGATATGGGTGTATAAACAAGAGCGCGGTCTACTCCGGCCGAGAAATTGACGGAAGCGACATTTTCACGTTGTGCCTCCTTAACTTTTTTTAAACCGTGGCTGTCTAAGGCCATCCAACATATTTTGTGGTACCCGATTTATAATTCAACTAATAAAAGCCGAGCCTTATTAATTTAATTTTTTCAGTATAAAAATAATGCCAAGTTATAATAATAAATAAGTATTCGCAATTTTGATGCATACTTTTGATACCGAATCTTGACCGAATTAGCGGAAAAATGCGTTTAGAACAAGGGTCTCAAAAAGCAATAAGAAATAATTTTAAAAAGCAAACTTAAAAACCTCTACACCGATATACGGGCTTTTCTTATGGGGCAATGTGCGACGAGTTTGTCTTGCGACGAATTGACGTACGACGAGTTGTCTTAGTTGGCTTGCGAGGAATTCACTGCGACGAGTTGACGGTATACCGTTTACGACTCCGTTGGAAGATTGATCTGAAAGGGGAAACTGTGGGAGAGAAAAGTAGGGCGAGAGAGGAAAATAAAAAGGACGGATAAATAGCGAAAGATAAGTTGGGAGTGTTAACAGAAAGAAGCAGAGTGAGAGAGGGAGGGAAGTCATAGTTGCCAATTTAGCGACTTTTTCCCTTAGCCACTTTTTTTTAGTATTTAGCTACATATTTGCGATTTGCTACTAATCTAGCGACATATTTAAATACCACTTTATGTAGGCATAAATACATGCAATATGCAACATATACCAAACAAATTAATTTTGATTTCTTTGTTAAAATCTATATGTTTTTATAAACCTTAAAATATTTCTACACTTACTAATTTTGAAATTCCTTATTATAATTTACGTAGCATAATACACCATGAAACGCAGTAAAATTACAGAGAAAATGATTTCCATTAAAAATTAAAGAAGGTATTCTTCTCGGTGTATAAATTAGACATCGATTTTTTTATGATTATTGAACGTCTTAAATGAAGCTTACCTTGTTGTTTTGAATTTTATAATAGAGAGTTTGCAAGACTACACAATTACAAACTGTGACTCGCAATGTGTTACATAGCATGGAGAGTGTTGTCATAAGTTGATGAGCGCTTCTTATGCGTGTACATATATCCGAGCATTTGAAGATTGTACGTACATTGATCCTCAATCATTTCCGTTTTTAAGTTACTCCAAAAATCCTAAAGTTTTATTCCCCTTATTAAAAATTCTAGGAACGAATGCTTGCTATGCGCGGATATATAAAAAAATGGAATATTAGGCGGAATACCTCCTTGCGTGTTATACGCGGGTATTTACGACATTTTACTTTTCTACTTATAAAATAATCTTGATCTATAAATGTTAATATCTATTCCATTTTTTAATAATAAAAGTCTTGCAAAAATTCTCCCTTATTTAATACTAATAATTAAATATTATCTATATTGATACTCATTTATAAAAGAGATAAAAAGTTTACTATGTAGTTAGATGAATAAGAATTATTCGAAGTATTTATGCATATTTTATATTTAACGGCTTTTTAGCGACATTTCCTTTGAGTTTGGCAACTCCCTCGCTACATTTTAGGGTGGGCGATATTTTCAAATTTATTTTGGCAACTATGAGGGAACGGGATAGGAATTTAGGGAATGGGAGGAAGAGGAGAGGGAAGGAGCCAGAGAGGGAGAAAATGACCATCGTCCCCGCCTTTACGATTCCCTTTTTTGGTGGTATTCAATGGGAGCAATTGCGCCTATCGTCCCCTCAAACTTCTGTAGATCAACGAATCTTCTATAAGTGTAACTCTCACTCTGCAAGGATATTTATTTCCTTAGAACTAACCTCCGGAGCAAATTCGAGATATTTTGTACCGAATGCGTCTAACATAAGAGCGCATTTTGCTGAGCGCGTAGGACGAGGTTCAGGGGTTAATTTTTTGGAGTGTTCAGAAATATTGGTGGAGGGATAATTACCTCCTTTACCCCCTGTGTCCGCCCTTGTGTAACGCCCCCCCCTAAAGACATTTTCTGAATTCGTCGCTGGGTCGCCCATGGCAAAACCTAATCTAATTTAGATGGACATAATTATAAAGTGGTTCTCACTTGTGTGTCTCCTCCTTCAATGCTTTCGGTTCAATTTCCTCCACTTTATTGATCAGCCACTCTGGATCGCATGGCGCTGCAAGTACTTTCTCGGCGATCTCTCCTTCCACGCCGCAGTTGCAGAATGCAGTTGACACGTACACCATGCACTGAGAAAAGACGGCGGTGAACGAACCGTTAAATCTTGACAATCGCTTTTACCTCAATGTCACCGGAATCTCCTATGTCATTTATCGACAAACCACTTCGTTGTGAGCGGCGGAAGATTCTAGTTTACGAGGATATAACTGTTTTTAAAGAAAATCCCTGATTATTCCTTTATTCCGATTTTCTCCGAGGCGTTTCATATTAAGCAAGACGTTTCAATATATTTACTTTGCGCAGCAATTATCGTAAAAAATGGGATTTTTATTAGCTGACGAAATATGAAAAAGCGCGTTTTATTTAGAATTGTACGCTTAAAATTCTTTATAAACTTAATAATATAATTATATGATATAAAATAATTTATTCAGTAAAAACTTTAAAAAGTTTACCAATATTCTTACACACAATAGATTTATAATCTAATGAATACTGACTTATGAGATGAGCATACCAGAGTCTATTTAAAAAATCACACAAATGATGAATTATTTTAAATTTATATCTGTAAGCATTTACTCAGGAGCTTATTTGAAAATTTGAAAGCACCCCCTGCCGCTCACCAATTTCTTCAGAAAAAGTCTTTGGCGACGTAATAAAAGGCACACTTCATCTTACCGTTCAAATGCTAGTTTAATTTATTAGAGCGTAAAGACGCGTTTTTATGAAATATAAAACGTGCTAAAGACAAGACCTTATTTTGAGCGATCGTTTCGAAGTTGAAAAAGATTGATTGTCGGAGTGGATACGAAAGCGAGACCAAGGCGAAGAACTGATGCGTAAAACATCTTTTTTATTCACGAGATTGCACGATAGAAATTCTATTGCGGGTCAAATGATAACATAAAGTTTTCTAAAATTATTTAGGAATGACGGATGTAATTTTAAAAATCCCGTCAAATATCGCCACTTTGCACAAATTCATATCTTCGCCGCCGAATCTTGGCCAATCCGATATTTACTACCAAAGAATCCATTTTACGGTGCATTAAACTGAGCGTCGCGTCAGTGGTCTGACTCACCTCTATCTTGGGCAACTCTTTGCACAACTTGAGCACTCTCCTCGTGCCCTGGAGGTTGGTCGCGACGGCCGCGGCCATAGAGGCGTTGAAGGTTATGTTGGCCGCCGAGTGGAAAACCACGGATACTCTGGAGGCGAGGAGGCGTCGATCGGAGGAAGAGAGACCGAGGTCGGGGGCGGAGACGTCCCCTGCGACCGCGTGGATCTTGGCCAGCGCCCCTGGGAAGTGTTCCTTCATTTCGACGAATGGCTGTCGGCAGAGAGAAAGAGAGGTGCCGTAACGAATACCTGTGACGTCACATGGTGTCATGATTGGCATTGACATTAAAATGAGTTCGGAATGACATAGAATTCATAAATAATGAAGCTAAGAAGGAATAATCTTTTTCATGAAAGCTTTATTGGGAATGTTGCCGCAAATATAATCGATAATCGAACGCAGGTATTTCACGTCCAAGTACCCTACAGATACGGTGCTCCCTAAAACAATATCTTATATTTACGAAACTGGATTCCAAAAAACCGATCTGATGTCGAAAGCCATTCGATCACTTACTCGCTAGTGTTATAATAGTGCGATTAAAACATTCAAATTGCTTCATACGCGATTTTATTGCATAACTAGCTGAAAGTACCCGGCGATGCCCGGTTTATGCCAGACGTCATTGGCGAATAAAATTATGTATTATATGGTAATACAATCATTTCACTTTTCTCGGATGAGGGCACTATAAATTACATAAATCTGATGTGGCCAACACATGACTTTCTCCATATTTGGGATATAAATATTGAAATTATTATGAAAAGCATTATAAGGCAAAATTATTATTTTGTGTCTTAAAAGAATACAGTCGTCCTTATTGCCGTAAATTACGTATATTTTGAATATGTTTACAGAATTCACCGCTACAAGGTGGTGGCGATGTATGCTGGATATTAGGAAAACGTTCAATATCTCCGAAATGGATGGCTCTACGAAAAATTGTTTCAAACAAAAGCTGGAAAAAATCTTATTCTCCACAACTTTGGTCCTTACGAAGATCACCAATAACGACGTATTTAAGGAGATATTTGACGGTAAACGAAAAAACCGATTATTACTTTCTCCATACGTAGTAATGGGAAGTATTGTATTCATGAAAAAAATCGACTTCGAGATTTCAACGGAAATACATGTTTTGAGGTCCCTAGAACACGTTTAGACTATTTTCGGAATGATGTCTGTGTGTGTGTGTGTTAGTGTGGACGCTCTAACTCAAAAAGTACATACCATATCGTTACCAAACTTCATATTTAACACTTTAACATGAGCTCAATGAACTGATTAGTTTTTGGACAATAACGGATAACAGAAAGTCGAGGTTTATTCGAAACCCGATTCGGTTTTTGCGATATTTCTCCATTAAAACATCATTATTGTATATACAATTCTATACAAAGATTATAGAGAATGTAATTTCCTACAGTTTTCATTTGAAACAATTTTCTATAGGAGTTATTGTTTAGGAGTTATTTATAAATAACCGGTTTTTCGGTTTCCGTTAAATATCTCCTTAAAAACATCGTAATTGGTAATCTTCGTAAGGGCAAAAGTTGTAGAGAATAATTTTTCTTCCAAGTTTTGTTTGAAACTAATTTTCGTAGAACCATCCATTTCGGATATATTTCGCTTTTTCTTAATACCGGTATACAGCTCCAACACCATGTAGCGGTGAATTCTATAAACATTCAAAATATACGTAATTTACGGAATCAGGGACGTGTCTTCTTTTACGATACGAAATAATAATTTTGCCTCGAATATTATTCATAATAATTTAAATATCTATACCCCAAATATGGAGAAACTCATGTGTTGGCCACATCAGATTTTTTGCCTTAAATATACGGCCACCTTGTGTAGGAGGCGTTGCAATTTTTTAAGTTTGAGGTGGAGAATGCAATACGTTCTGGAAATAATGGTGGCCACCTGCACTTATTCTCAGTAAGATTGGTTAGGTTTTGTAAGTAACATCGAATATGTGCCTTTAACATACTTTTTGTATTGAAATTGGAAACTTGATCACATTTTCATATTATATTAGTCGTAATTTTAATTTTTACGTAAGTGACATTTTCTATTAAAGGGTGTCAGCAGCTAAGAAATCAGAAAAAGATAAATCATATATCGGCTGTTTTCAGTCTACTCGGACTGACGAATATGGTTTTGTAAAACAAGGTGATAAAACGAGCTTTGTTTTATGTTCCGAAACTGTCGTGTGTAGAACTTCTTCAGTGAAACGGCATTTTGAAACCAAAATGTAATATTACATTTTGTGAGTCCGGCATGCCTATTATCATTTTACAGATTTAATTCTTTTTCTGTCATGCTGGCTAAAACCAATTTGCCAACCCTGGTCTACGATTGTTCTACGACAACTCGTCGCAGTCAATTCGTCGCGCGTCAATTCGTCGCAAGATAACTCGTCTCATGACAAACTCGTCCCGCTTCAATTCAATCGGGTTTCGAATAAACCTCGACTTCCGATTAACCGTTATAGTCCAAAAACTAATCAGTTCTTTGTGCTCATGCTGAAGTGTTATATATGAAGTTTGGTTACGATATGGCAAGTACGTTTTGAGATAGAGCGCCCACAATCACATACACACACGCGCGCGCACACACGCGCGCGCACACACACGCACACACAGACATCATTCCGATAATAGTCTAAACGTGTTCTAGGGAACTCAAAACGTATATTTCCGTTGAAATCTCGAGGTCGATTTTTTTCGTGAACACAATACTTCCCATTACTACGTATGGAGAAAGTAAAAAATGTTATCCGTAGGTAATCAGAAATCTGTATTTTATAAGTTATGGTTGAGAGTAAATTGATGCGGCACAGTAATTAAATTGAAATGATTAGTGATCGGAAGATTCTTACGCGACAGGCATAAACTGTAGTGATGTGAAATGAGGAAACAGAAGAATAGAACTGCTAAGACCGGGAGTCAAACTCGGTCTTAACACCTCAAAGAAAGCAAATATTTGGAAAAGAAAGATGTGAACTTTCTGTAATTTACAGGAAATGTCATCCACTTAATCAATCACAAATCATAACTCTTGTAAAAGCGACCCCACAAAAAATAATTATTTATCCACTTAAGCCAGGCGAAAGTATTAAAAAAGTAAACGCTGAAACAATTGATTGTAGAATAATGCGGAGTATAAACTTACCGGGGTTTAGGAAAATTCCTCCTCACCAAAGCCTTCGTAATGAAATGGCAGAGTCTTACGCGTATTTCCACTGACAGGGTGATTCTTGGTCGCTTCAGTCACGAAAACAAAAATATTTGGTATTTCCAAAAGGTTGAATACTCAGATACAATTTTTAAAAAGATAAGAATGCTTTTCTACCACAATCTACGATAAACGCGTCCTAGTCACAGAGAATAATCTTACTGAATGTTCTCGAGTTAAATCATTATCTTAATGAATTCATCCATTGTTATATTTATAACAATAAAACTTTAATTAAAGCAAAAATGTTGCGTATAATGATCTTACTAACTTAAGGATTCCATTTTTACGTCAATATGAACGTTTAATCTATGGTAATTGAATCAGAGGCAACAATTAAAGTCGACTTGGCAACGTCCCGAAGGAGAACAAAAAATCGGCAAATTTCGAAAATAATTGTGTATTTCCAAAAATTTCGACCGCATACGGTATAAAAGTTGAAAGAATAAGATAATGTAGAGTTTTAGCCGTCGAATAAATCAAAAACGGAGAAAATCGGTCCATATTTACGTATTTTAACGTATGAAGGAAAAAACCTTGCACTCTGAAAAATCGAAAATCCTCTGTAAACTTATGGGAACATATAATTATCTCCTGGAATCGAACCCGGGACTTTAGGAAATTGAGAATAGTTTTCTAGGGACCTCATGGCCTGAAGAAACAAAACGCAGTTTACTGCATATCTCTACGGCAAACGGTTTTAGAGATAGAGGGGGGGACGGACGGACGGAGGGACACTTCAGAAATTATATATAGGATGACAATCACAAAAATACAGTCTGATTATACATTCCATTGAACACGACACGCATTTTACTTCAAACTAATCGTTACACAAATTGAAGAACGTGTTATGTCGACATTCTTCAGATTCTCATTTCCAAAATCAACACCCCACTAAGCTCGCTACATGAATGATTTAGATTTGAACGAATATTTGTTTTTGTTTGTAATATAAAATACAGAAAATATCAAGAAGTATGCGTTGAAGTATAAAAGTCAAAATGGACGGAGAAGGAGAGGGAGGCTAGATAGGAAGAGAGGGGGACACGGCAATATAAATTTCTTTCCCGTCTTATTGACCGGAATTTATGATAAGTATTTTTAAGTATTGTAGATATGAAATTAAGAAAAATAATACTAAATAAACTTTCAAGCTTCTCTGTGTTTATTATTATAGACGCTTGCAACATTTCAATTTTGAAATGCAGGCATCTCTAGTTATTCAATAAATCGAAGAATCTGAACGCGAAACATTTATTCGTTTCGCATTGTAGGCGTAAGCGAAAGTGCGAATTTCTCAGATATCCTTCATTTGAAAATTCTAGCGCATTCCTCACACTTATGTTTTTCCGCCGTACTATGCCTTAATGTGGCCACTAGCGGTAAACACCTGGGGTGTTTGCAATAGAAATATTTAGCGAAACCTCTACTTTCCTCTACATTCCTCTACTTTCCACTACTTTCCTCTACATTCCTCTACTTTCCACTACATTCCTCTACGTACCTTTTATGTGACTTCACTCAACGATCGTTTTCTATGGATTCCCAGAGAAGTTCCATTGATTATTTTAAATTGAGATATTTAATATTTCTGAGATTATATGTACGTACACTAGGGGCTGCGCTCGCCAACCCCGATGGGGGCTTCGCCCCCAGACCCCCCGCCGCGCTCCCTTCGTCCATTGTGAGCGGATTGCACAATATATTACTATTACTCCGCCAATCAGTGTTAGGGAACGTAATGTTAGATCAGAGTGCAGGAGAAAATGTCGAAACAATCGCTAGAACAGAGAAATACTGCAGATCCTTTTTCCCAGACGCGGTAAGACAGTCCAACAGAGGAATTAGTTAGAGTTCACTTGGTTTTGTGACACCCCCTGCCAAACGCTTCTGGCGGCTTGCAGGGTATTGATGTAAATGTTATCTACGCCAACGTACTAAAGTCACCATTATTTAAGTTATAAAATTATTACAGTTTTTCATAGTACTTGTATATATGGGCAAATCCCTCGGGACCTCGCTGCCCATCCTCCATCACTGAGGTGAAAATATAACTCTCTATTAAGGATGCACCGAATATCAAAATTGCCGAATAACGAATACTTTTCGAATATTCGGTACATCCCTACTATCTACTGTTTTCTTAATACTTGATTGTACACAATATTTTGAATCGTGTGAGTTTCCCTGTCGTTTTTAGCTCCTGTAATTCTGATTTTGAGACTGGCCATGGATCGACACCGAGAGAGGGCCATGTATAGCTGACCGTGACCAAATATTGGCTTACTCTGATCGATGTGAATGCCCACTCGGTTAAATGTTTGGCCTTGAGATTTATTAATTGTCATAGCATAGGCTAGCCGTACGGGGAATTGTTTTCTGTTAAGAATAAAAGGTAACTCATAATTATCTCGAGTATTTAAAGAGATTCGGGGTATCGTAACGACATATAAACAACTGTCAATTTTCGTTTGTATTTACACTAATTTCTCGATTTTCTACATCATTATCGACAACGTGATCAAGCTTTGTTAAATTACATTCACTAATATATAGCCTTCTTTTGGCCCTGTACCTTTTATTGTTTTCTCGATTTCTTAATCTATTCCATTCTTTTTTAGGCACGTTTCGCTTACAGCGTGAGTGCCCATTATCGTCGGTCGGTCCGTCCGTCCGCATGTTCGTTCTCGACTTCTGCTGAACGGATTTTCATGAAATTTGATATTAAGGACTTTCAATCAAATATAAGAAGAAAATCGCAAAAATGAATCTCGTACGCCAATCAGGGGTACCACTTTACTCGGGACAAAAAATTAAATTTTCATCATATCTCGTAAAGTATTGCTCATATAAAAATATTTTTCAAATAAAAGTTGTAGATATGGTAAATTAGAGTATTTTCTTTCCTATACATTTTTATCATAGGAGTAGCCGTTATCGATAAAATCAAACAAGAAAGTCTTATATCGAGTTGAACATGCATGGTTACTTCACTGTTGCTAACATAAACAATCTCCCAAACAAACGTTTAATTTCCTTACGTGTGCATGTAATATTATAAAATAGGAAGAAAATGGATTATTTATGATGAAGAAAAGAACTTTAAAACGCTATTTCCCTTACGTACAGGTATATATTTGCTTTCTAATACTCCATTGCACGAAACGCGCCCATTTGTGATACGTTGTACACTTCCCTAACTTGTTATCTACTACAACCACATCATCAGGCTCGCGACACTCAACGTTAAGAATGAGGGACGAGTAAACACTCCTCCGTCGCCTCGGTGCCTTTCGGGGTACTTTTCATTGGTCCTACGTTACTAGTCAACAACTACGTAAACAGTCCCTCCCCTTTCTCCCCTCCCCCTTTCCCCTCCCCTCCCCTCTTCTCCTCCCGTCATGCGGACCGCTTTTGTAGGTACCGGGAATTTTCCGTAAACCAAATGTAGTTTAATTTTTCCATAAATTTGACGCCATGATCCTTCATTTTTTTTGTTCTGAGAATAATTTACCCCATCAAATGTTTGAGCGGGGATTATTCAAAGAAAAAAAAGGAAATTAAGGAATTATAAGGTCAAATTTATGAAAAAATGAAACCATTTGGGTTACCTGAAAACTTCCTGCACCTTATAAGGATGTGGGGAATTGGTAAACACTTCTGAAGGAAAAGAACATATATTCCTTTACAGATTTATTGACAAATTAAGGCAAATTTACAAAAATAATTCTAATAATAGCATTCACAATAATAATAATTGTATTTATTAGTCTTTCGATCTGTATAAACAGATATAAGACAAGTCAAGGTTGACATAGTATAAACATGAATGGATATATCATAAGAGCTTCTCTATTTGCACATCATAAGCAGAAACAATAAATGCTAAACATTACAGCTATTATAAAAGTGCATACATTCGTATACGTTTAGCGTATACAGTCGCTGCCTCCATATAGAACAATAAATGATTGGTCCATGGAGAGTAGGTTAGGATCCCCAACCTGCTTTACCCAAACATCAAATCGCCGATTTGAGTCGGAAGTGAGATGAGGGAACCTGGATCATTTATAAAATATAAAGACATATTTTCTGACATTGTCTTCATAAAATTTAAACGTATTAGCAATACCCATTTTTATAGCACTCTCTGTCAAATTCTTTTTTTAAATGTCTACATACTTGAATCTGTCTCATCAAAATATTAAACTCCATTCGCTGACATACAACTCCAAGCCATTACAGAACCACCCTCATACTTGACTGTGGCATGCAAATTTCAAACATTTCACTCAGTATTTCGTTTACTCCACACTATAACCATCACATTGGATCTAAAAATGTTGAACTTACTTTCGTTTGTAAAGATTATGTCGGACAACAATCGAAATGGACAATGTAAACGAATACTTTTGTGGCAATGAAATCATTAAAATTCATTAAATTGAGACGTAATTTATCAGAAACACACGATTATTGAAGTTCTTTTCCATATTTATTGCATACTTTGAGTTTTACTTTCATACATTGTTGTAAATTGTATAGAACATGAATATACATTGTATAGTGTAACGATTATGTCGGACAACAATCAAACAACGTATACGAATACTTTTGAGACAATGAAATCGTTTAATTAATTAAATTTAGACGTAATTTATCAGAAACACATGATTATTGGTGTTCTTTCCAATATTAGGATTGCTAGATGAAAATTTCGAAAAAATACGTACATTTTTCGTAAAAAGTATTAATTTTGCTAAAAGAATGTTTGATATTTGTCAAAAAACTTACCTAACTCGAGTAAGCAGCCTTTCGCGACAATTGGGGACACAGCACTTCGTGCCAACCATACTTTCACTTTTAATTTAAAAATAAAACTGCTTCAACAAAACTTTTTAACACGTCAGACCTTCTCGAACGAGTGAAACTGCTTCCTTTGCTTCAACCGGCTTCAACTGATTTGAATCAACAAAGCTGCAACGTCAACGAACCACGTGACGTGACGTCAAAGTACCCCTATTGGCTCAGTATCTTTTGGGGTACTTTTCATTGGCTCCTCAGACGGTCCCCACTCAGCTATGTAAGAGCCAGGACCCTGCACATCATAGTGACCGTTGTCGGCTGCCCCTCGCCTGGCAGAGCTGCGATAACTGCACATGCGCACAACGGTCATTTTCCGATCACTCGTAAGGCCAGGGCATGGAAGAATCAGGAGCCTAAAACTCGCATCGGTGTGCGGGCCGCATGACGTCTCTCTGACGATCCGCGGGCCGCAGTCATTACTTTCCCAGTCTTCACACCTTTTCGTATTCATTGTGTAATATTCACTTTCCCCTTCCACAAGAGAGGAATCGCTCCATTACGCGTCTTACACGCAGTCATTACAAAAATGCTAGATTTGGCGTCGAGGGTTAAGTCCTTCTGATACGCAAGAAACTCACTGGCAGTGGGATAAACGTTCTTCAGTAACTCAACCGTGCAGGCTGATATAAATTGGAATGATTTAATACACTTCTTAGATTATTTAGAAATATTTGAATAAGAAATAGATTTGAGTTCGGGTCCCGTAGTATAAAGTAAATTGCTTCGCGGTCCGCACAAATGCATCGCGCGGGCCCCATGCGGCCCGCAGGCCGCGAGTTTGACAAGACCCCTGCGTTAGGCCATGGCAGCCAGTGGGGGAGGGGGGAATGGGGGGAGAGAGTCCTGAAACTATGCGCCTGCGCACAACGGTCATTTTCCGATCACGGGTCAGTTAGTTACGACTTTAGAAGATTATAATATACAGAGATACGAACATTTTTCGGGGCCCCTTACTTCATGGGGCCCCTGGCGCGCATCATGTGCGACTCCCTTTTAAATATGCCACAGCATTCTACTCCTACCAAATACGTTTATTATTGATGCCCTCGTGTTTTTCGTCATTTTACGACACCAGGGGCGTCCTTTTGTCTGTCCGTCCGTCCATCCTCGTTTTCGTTCTTGGCTTCTATCGAACGAATTTTCATGAAATTTTATAGTAAGAACTTACAATTAAAGATAATAAGAAAATCACATAAATGAATCACGTACGCCAATCAGGGGTTCCACTTTACCAGTGAGAAAAAAGTACTTTCTTTAAGTATTGTTCATATCAAAATATTTTTCAAATAAAACTTGTAGAACTAGTAAATTAGAGTATTTCTTTTCCTATACATTTTTATCGTCAGAGTAGCCGTTATCAAGAAAATCAAACAATAATGTCTTATTTCGAGTTGAACTTGGAAAATTTCTTGCATGATTACTTCATCATTGTTGCTAAAATAAACAATCTCACAAAAATACGTTTAATTTCCTTACGTGTGCTTGCAATATTTTTAAATAGGAAGAAAATGGATTATTTATGACGAATAAAATAACTTAAAAACGCTATTTCCCTTACGTGCACATATGTATATAATTTCTTTCAAATTCTCCATTGCACGTTTTACGTTTTATACACTTTCCTAACTTGTTTAATACTATCTTTGATATTGACTTCAACTTAAATACCATTCTGTATCCATGGTTTTTATTTGTTTTCAAGCTATCTAAGGCTGAATATATCCTTCTTTCCTTTGAGCTTGCTAAGAATTCAAATCTATCTGTTCGTTATAAAAGCAGAAATGGTAAAGAGACGGTTAATAGCATATTGAACAAGTTAGGAAAGTGTACAACGTATCACAAATGGGCGCGTTTCGTGCAATGGAGTATTAGAAAGCAAATATATACCTGTACGTAAGGGAAATAGCGTTTTAAAGTTCTTTTCTTCATCATAAATAATCCATTTTCTTCCTATTTTATAATATTACATGCACACGTAAGGAAATTAAACGTTTGTTTGGGAGATTGTTTATGTTAGCAACAGTGAAGTAACCATGCATGTTCAACTCGATATAAGACTTTCTTGTTTGATTTTATCGATAACGGCTACTCCTATGATAAAAATGTATAGGAAAGAAAATACTCTAATTTACCATATCTACAACTTTTATTTGAAAAATATTTTTATATGAGCAATACTTTACGAGATATGACGAAAATTTAATTTTTTGTCCCGAGTAAAGTGGTACCCGTGATTGGCGTACGAGATTCATTTTTGCGATTTTCTTCTTATATTTGATTGAAAGTCCTTAATATCAAATTTCATGAAAATCCGTTCCGTAGAAGCCGAGAACGAACATGCGAACGGACGGACGGACGATAATAGGCGCTCACGCTGTAAGCGAAACGCGCCTAAAAAAACAGGTTATAAATAAATATACCAAAATCCAAGTTCATGATAATAGCGAAAAAAGAAGAATACATACTTGATCATAGTATTGGCAGAAAGCCAATAGAACAGGTTCAGAGTAGCAATACCTCGTCAGCTCATAAAAGAGATGTAAAACGCATTGATGAAATAATGAAGGGAATAGCGAAAGCAAAAGCTGCTTTTATAAGGAAGAGACTTCTAGTAAAGGCGAATATAAGAGAAAATATCCTCAGTAATTAGTTAAAATGCTACACATGTAGCATCGTTCTAGTATATGGAGAAGAATCATGGGCTCTCAAGAACAATTATACAAGATGCTCAGTGTACAGATAAAAAACGAGGAAATGCTAACAAGAATAAGAGAGAATGATTATAAAGACTATAAGAAAGAGGAATGCAAACTGGAAGGACCAGGTTTAACCGAGAATCATAATGGACTAATGCACACAATTACTGACTATGATGTTTATATAAGAAATGAAATGAATAGGTAAAAAACAATGGAATATACAGGCACTCCAATTAATTCTAATGATCTTAATACTCGCGAAAACTATTCAAAGAAACAAATGCCTTTCACTTTTTTCATGTGGAAAAGCTCAAATGTCACCGTAGCGTATTATCAGTTTCTCGCTTATATCTTTCTCAATGTATCCCGTTACAAGAAGCGGAATGCTTGAAAATGACGGTTAAAAATATTAGTGTAATTTCATCATGAAATCGCAAAATGTTATCGCTAGAGTATGTCAGCTACATCTATACATTAAGCAAAATGAAAGCATTTCAACTCTTAATAATAATTATCGAACATTTAGAAACGGAGACATTTATCTATATCTACAGTTCACCCTGCAAGTCACCGCAATGGTGTGTGGCAGGGGGTGCAATAGCACCAAGGGAAAGCGCATATTAATGTATAGTATCACTCTACGTCGGCTGATTTCTTATCGTAACTTCTGTTCTGCTCAGCTACCGTTCTAAGGAAAAACGAGCCTTTGTACCTTTCTGTCCTACAGGCTATCTCTCTTATTTTACGAGGATGGTCCATTCTACCAATATAAGTTGGCGCTCTTATTATTTCTTCGACATCGCTGGAGAATATATGCGTTCTAAATCTTTCAAGAAGTTTTAATCTAGAGGGTGATCGGCGCTCAGCTAGTGATTCCCATCCTAAGTCCTGTATCAAGGCTGTAACACTATTGTTTCTATCGTAACAATTTTTGACGAATCTAGCGGCTTTTCGCTGCACTCTTTCTAACTCTGAGATTGATCCTTTCACGTACGGATCCCATATGCTCGACGCGTACTCTAATAGCGGTCTTACTGACGAGAAGTAACATGTCTCTTTGACTTTTTCCTCACTTTTACCTACTATGCGTTTGATGAGTCCTAGTTTCTGTTTAGCCTTCCCGCATATATTTCGTATGTGCATATCCCATGAGAGGTTGCTTGATAAAGTAACGCCTAAGTATTTGACGGAATCGGCTAGTTTTAGCTGGACGCCTTCAACAGTGTAATTCGTCGTGTCAATGTTTTTGTTTCCCCAGAATCTCATAAAGGAACACTTTCCTAAGTTCAATTCTAACTGCCACTCTTTACACCACTCGAGAATTGCATTTCAATAGCGTATCGATTCTCTCGTTAGCGAGTACATATATGTCGCACTCTTAAGTGTTCAAATCTTTACTCTCGATGGTAAAATTAAATTTAGAAAATTCTCTAGTCGAGCACACTAGGACGCCAGTTGTGTAAATATACGTGACACGGATAACTCGCCGCTTTCGTCGGACCGTTATTCAGGGAAAATTGGAGGGTGAGGGAAATGGGACGAACATTTCGAGGAGGCGTGGTAACTGTGGACGCACCAATTGCCGCCCTCACGATGCCCTCCATAAGAGACCGCTTCTCGGGAAGAAATACATATGCGATCCGGAGAAATTTAAGAACTGTAATTTTTCCATTTACCGATTAAAATATCAAGCACGTCAAAATCGGAGCGAAAGGCCTCTCAGACTTAAAAAAAAAACGATCGATGCTCGGATTCGTTGGAGGTTGTGTGGAAATGTTCGAACTCTGCGTTCATTAGAACGTTCCATCGAGGAAGCCAATTAAGAGGGCAGTCCCAAGAGCATCGGCAAACACTTGTTAGAGAGCGTTTGTTGGAATACACATCTGTGTTGTTTGGATGTTCGGCACCTTGGAGGGACGCGGACTTTTAATTCAGCGTTTTATACATCTATGAAGCGAAAGGTCGATATCGTCGAAAGGGTAGTGACCTTCATCAAACGCTGAATATCAGTTTTTCTGCTTCTTCAGATTATCGAGCATTAGAACGCGAAATGTTTAAAAGTCGCTTAATAACGGTGCAAGAGGTATAGGATAGGCTATGGATGTGAATGAGACTCCATCCATGCATTCGCCCACCCATAAAGGACCACATTTTTCGTTTTCACAAATTTGTGTAGCAGGAAGATTGAAACTACGTTAAAAATGACAAAAACACTATTTATTGCTACCGGAAACAAAATATATTACGTAAAATGTGACTTTTTTCTTAATCCCCAATTGTGGATCGTGGCTCATTCCAAGCATATTTTTGGAAAATATCAATATAATAGAGAAAAAATCAAATATTGTGTTACTTATGCCATATTCGGTAACACTCAAAATGCAGTCCTAAGTCACATTTTTTGCATTGCTTTACTTTTTTTTTGAAAACTGCACATTTTGCCTGTCTCCCTTCAAGCGTTCGTTCAAGGAAATTATCCCTGAGGTCAGTTCGTATATCATCTGATATGCGACCTTTCCCAACTGCTGTTATGTTTGAAGGTATTCCAACTAATTTTGGGTCAGAAATTGAGTTTGTCTTGAGATAGCATCGTGCAACTGAGAGTCTAAAATCTAGAAATGGGATATTTCCATGTGAATGTCATTACGCTATCCAGTCATTCACAATTGACACATGAATCGATTAGTAAATAGAGGAAAATACCAGTTTTTCCTTCTAACCTTCTAAACGGTATTTCAGAATGCTTCAGTCTAATTTGTCAACTCCATCCACCTATTATACTGAGCTATCACATTGGGTTGTGGCACACACAATTCTTTTCTTTCTTGTCTTGACCATCGCTTTACCTTTTCACCTTTTCTACAGGCTTAAGACCTATGAAATGTGCATTACCTTTACAGTGCCATTATCATTCCAAATCACTGCAAATATTTGATTTTCAGCATCATACTTATAGTCAATGTCCTATTTGACTTTTCTTCTTTTTGGAATAATTCTTTATAGGACATTTAGTCATTCTATTGTATCAAACTGTAGTTGTTACCCTAATTTCCATTACTGTCAGTGCTTTTAACAGTTCAAAGCTAGTCAAATATTGTCGAAGTACAATTCGTGCAATTCGTGTTATTTGGAGTTTTTAACAGAGAGGCCATTTTCATAACATTACCAGCTCTTAAGGCACTTACAGAAAAATTTTCTTCACTTTTCCCTTCGTAAACGTCTGTATGAAAGCAGGAACTAGTTTTAGAACAACATATTGCCCATTGCTTGGAACCAAACCTAATAGGCTTCCCTTTGACGAATTGTTTCAAATAACGATGCCCATGGTACCTGGCCATTTGCTCTTCAGCGCTAATTTTATCTGAAAATATTACAAATTTCTTAAAATCTCCATTTAATTTTCCAATCAAAGGACGAATTTTGAAAAGCTTATCTTTCTCTTTACGCTTACTCAATAAGTCATTACCACAAAAATGAAGATTCTTCTTGATTTCTAAAAATCTGTTTCTCGCCATGCGTTTCCTAAAACTTTGAGCGTCTAGATCTGCATCTTCACACCAGTATGTACATCTTTTCCTGAGGTAGGGAGTGATACCAGGAGATTAAAAATATACCAATAAATTTTCTCAGGCAGTCTTCTGTAAATTAAAAATTACGTCTATTATTTTGTTCCGCGCACTTTTTAGTTTCTTTCACAATATATTGCATTAAAAATTCATCAAAAATAACTCAAAATACTTGTGAAACTGCCTTTTATTTTACAGCTTGTAACATATCACTGTATAGTTGAGAACAAACATCACTTTTATCGAATTTATTGTTAAACTTTGCATCAGTTTGTCGCCATAAAATTTTCATTTGTTTATATTTTTACTGTGAAATTGATCACTGTTATTTGAAAATACACTCGATTGCAACGCTAATCATCCAGGAGCGTCTTTTGGAACTGTATCTTCAAAGATATCTTCATCTAAGTCAGGGGTCTCCAACCAGTCGATCGCGATAGACCGGTCGAGCTTTGCAACCAGTCGATCGCGATAGACCGGTCGAGCTTTGGCCCTTTTTAAAGTCGATCGCTTATTCTCGCCTCAGCACTATTACTATTTATTGAACCAAGTGAGAAATGTTGAGCCGATATAGATCTTGAACTTACAGTTGGAACTTTTTTATCGAGCTATGCAGAAGATTTTATAATCGTTCAAAAATTAAGAGCAAGTGGGAATCGGAAATCAAATAATGCAGATATCTCTCGGTATCAGTTTTCACAGCAATACAAGAGCGTATTGATGTTAATCGACCCTGATTATGCTTAAGTGTAGCTCGATACCTGGTGTTGTAATCGTGAAGTTTGAGGCTGAGACTAACTTGATTAACTAGTTCAAAATATGTTTTGGTTGATTTCTTCCGTCTGTGTATTTATTTAATAGCCTTTTTCTTCAACTTCTTCCTGGTGGATAACATTTTTATCAATTTTATTTGAACTAAAATATTATCTGATACAGAACGAAAACTAGAGCTTGTTAAACTCGAATAAAAAGTTGTTTGCGATTAAATCGGATTGACGTGTTAAGCAGGACATTTCATGTTATGAAGCTGGTTTCGATGTCTCTTAAGGCTTGAGAGAAACTTGCTGGGATCTCCCCCGTCCTCCTCCACCTCAACAGCATTTCTCGTATCAAGGCTCACTCCGCTGGGTCGATCCTCAGTAAATTTACAAAGAAATAGTAGATCTTGGGTGCTGAAAGGTTGGGGACTCCTGATCTAGATCTTCACAGTCAGCAACACGGTCGACGTCATCTGGTAGCAGTTCTACAATATCCACTGTTTCGTCCTCAATATCATCGAGAATACTTTTATCTTGTAGAACATCTTCAATTTATGGAAGAGTTAGAACCTTCTATCAGACATTTTCAACTTTATACCTAGGAAAACAAGGGCCTTGGATAATAGGAATTATATACATGGAAGGTGCCATGGTCCCCAAACGGGGATCATTACTTATAGTACAATAACGGGTATTTTTGCAAGAATAGATTATTTCAATTTTTTACTAAAACTGCAACCTATCAACTAAAACTATTTCAGGGGAAAACATTATTGACCGAATAACTTACAAAAAATAAAACAATGAAATTGATGTCCACTTCAAAGAGTATAATGACTTTTCGGTTGGCCTGCGCCGGCGACAACGTAGCAAATAGAGATATCTCTGTTAAGCACAATATTCGAAAGGATTCATTTTTAGACGATGTAATCCAGTTAAAGAAGAATAATCGCAAATTGCTTTTTGATCCCTAAATGGTGCTCAAGGCACTTACACCCTTCGTGGTGTGCACCGCGGCCACCAGCAGGCCACTGCTTTAATGGGATTCCTCCACAAGGAGACAGCTTTTTGGACCTATTGGAGTTTACTGTTGACAACTCAAACTGATAACAGAGGCATTATTTGAACTCACTGATGCAAAACGAATTTTATAACAAATGTAAATGTTGGCGAAGTTTTCGTGCATAGCATAAAAATTTAATGACGTGTGATAGAAAAATAAAGCTTCCGATAAAACTCGTGTTATTTAGGATAAGATTTATCAGATAAATTACGCTCGATGTGAGACTCGCGGATAGAAAAATATTTTGGGAGTTTTGTATTTTGTCGGGCGATAAGTATTTGCCCAACCTTTCCTAATACTTTACTTATGAGGTAAGATAACTATAAATTTCTTTTTCTCGCATATCAAAAAATATAATCGGTGTAATAGAGCAGAGATGTGGAAACTACGGCCCGCGGGAGCACTTTATGCGGCCCGCGATGTCATTACGAAAACAAACCATGAAATGTAACGCAGACAATTTCTTATTCTTTGGTTAAAATTAGGGCCGGAAAACCTTTTCTTGTTATGATTAGACGATAAAATAATATTGATTATCAATTTTCACAGATGGAGACCTTCGCATTCTCTCAAATAACTTCCGATGTGGACCCTAACGTGGCCCGCAGAAGCATTTTTATTTGTTAATGCGGCCCACCTAAACAAACGCAATGGCTAATGCGGCCCGTTTCGTCCAAAGTTTCCCCACCCCTGCAATAGAGCATAACAGAAGGTCAGGGGAAAAATAAATGAAGGATGTTAAAATAACTTCTGAGAGCATCTTTGCAAGAGCCTCAATGCGTTAAATCTTTTTGAATCCATTTTAAGCGTAAAAGTGACCGTTTTCAATTTCGTTCGCAAAATTTGTCGTAAAATTAGGACAGAAGGAGGTTGATGAGTAACGTAAATACGTATTAGTCAAAGCACAAAAATCTATTCTTCGTTTGAAACAAATCGCGTTCTTCTTCGCAGGAGGAGAATAAAAATATATAATTTGGAGAGGATCGAAAGAGTGACGTCACTCTCCTTCGACCACCACTCACCGTGTCCGACAGCAATTTCTTCAGTCTCTGCGTCGGCTCTTCTCCTTTCCTTCCGCTCCTCAGCAACAGGTACACATCCGATATCCCCGGACAAGAGCGGAGCAGCTTCTCCACTAAGGCTTTTCCCAAGAACCCAGAACCACCGGTCACGAAGACGCTGCGGCCCTCGAAGAACGCGGCTATCGCGCCGATCCCGTCTTTCGACTCTTTAATGCAAACGGCGGCCTCTTCTACGACGGGGTCGTCCGGTCCGGCGTCTGGGGCCAGGGCTGCCGCCTCGGAGGGCTCCGAGGGGGCCGATTTAGGGCCGACGTCCAACTTAGGGGCGGTCATGGCAGGGCGAGAGCTTCCGACCGAGTGAGTTATCACTTGGGACGCGAGAGAGCGCGTAAATTAGAGAGATTGAGGAAAAGAAAAGGGGATGAGGGAGGGAAAGGGGATGAGGGAGGGAAAGGGGAGGGAAGACGGCAGTCATCTCTATATTGGTCCGCATTAGGGTCACGCCGTGGATTTTAGCGCTTAAGTGGGACTCGCGACTCGCTAAAGGCTTCGCATTCGCCAGGAATTTCGGCACTTTGACGGAAAAGGAGTCTAGCATAGAAATCGAGAACGGCTGGAAAGGGAGGGGGGAGAGGGAGGGGTAGAGGGGGGCGCTACTGTCTGCTTTCCGTTATTGCGAGAAATTCCTTCGTGGAAACGACAGTATCAATACATGTATTTATAAAACATAACATTGAGTCCGTCGCATTAAACTATGGATGGGACGCTTACTTTACGGAGATCTCGTAATCGACAGGAAGAGCGATTTAAATGGAACTGATAGTTTAATAAAACGGAACGCAATAATAATAATCTACGAGAAAGCGAATGAAGGACGAGAGTAACCATCGATGGACTAGCTGAGCGGATCTCTCGCGGAAATCGATTTGTTCGGAAAAGCGCCAAGTAAGAAAATTTGGGAAGGAAAGTACCTACAGAAGAGAATAGAAGAAAAGCGTCTTTATTGGTGCGCGAGATTGAGACTAAATCAGTCAGCTATTCCACCTAACACCTTTTCATTTATAAATAATCTATAATTGTAACATAGATAATGATTTTGTTACACACATACGCATTTCTGAATACATACATGTATCTATACAAAGAACTTTTTCCATGACATTTTATGAAACAAAACAAAATAATAGTACAAAGAAATTCAGATAAAATAATTTTATATAATAATAGCCGTCGTCCGTTGGTTGGTTGGTTGGTCACGCTATGCAAACGCTAATAACTCGAGAAATAATAATGATAGAAACTCGAAATTTGGTAGGGATGCTTGATTAACACTTATTCAGAGAATGACGAGTTTAAATCGCGAAAATATTCCTTGGTTCGTCTCCAAGAGAGGCATTTCCATTTCCCATTACTTAACATGTAAAACGCGATTTTTCGACGTGCAGGCTTTTATTCATTTGGAAATTAAAATTAGAAGAAATTAACAGACGACCTTCGGAGTTGAACAATTTTGAAGAAAAAATTATAAAGTTTCCTATTCTGTTCGTCTTTTTTCGCCCACAGTTCGAAATATTCCATGTTAAACGTTTAATTTGCATATTTTGTGGAAATCTCGCCATTTTAATGTGATGTTTCTATGTCGACCATTATCATTGTTACACCTCAAATTACTATTATTGTATACATCCTTCTGGGAATAAGCGTGCCTTGAGTGCTTCAATACTAAAGAGAGAGGAAGGAAGGGGAGAGATTCGCGTGTTTTGTGGAGAATAAGTATATTAACGTAAATATAAAAAATTTTAAGTATCAACAGTGTCATTTTAGAAAAATTGGAAATAAAAAGCATTCTTAAATTAAATTCTTTGTAAACCATACGTGCTTAGGAATTTATATTGTTATTCCTCGAATTAATTTCGTAACAATGGCCGATGTTTGGAAACGAATATTAATTAAAATTCAATTAAAATAAAAAGGACATTTAAAACAGTTAAAAGGCAATTTTAGAAGAAACAACAGTGGTTGTTTTAATGAATTGATTTGTTTTTATAAAAGGAATTTTGGTGCTTATTTATTACAGAGTAAGTTCTAAGGCTTATAATCCATTTAAATCTAATAACAGTGTCTATTGTAGTTTAAAGAAATAACTTTATTTATTCACCTTACAGAATGAATTAATTTTAGGCTAGCATTGCCTATTATAAAAGGAGTTACTTTGGAATTTACAGTATGTAAAGTGGAAATTGTACTGAATTGACTCAAGTATATTTCAAAGCAAAAATCAATTTAAAACTATTGAAAGTTGTTGTTTCGGAAACTGAGAAGTCCAGAGTGGTGAGCGGACGCTAAACGATATTAAGGTAAATTTTATTCCAAAATCTATTTAAAGTATTATCAGAGGCAATTGAAGTTTGAACAGATTTTTTTGTTACCAGATATCAGCTTATTTCATGAAATTGAAATGCTAATGCATTAATCCATTAAAATCTGTTAACAGTGGGTATTTTAGTTGAAAGAAATATATGTACATGGTAGGTACTTTTATTCACTTTTCAGAATGAATGAATTCTAGGTTAACATTGCATATTATAAAAGGAATTTCTTTGGAATAAGAAGTTTGTTATGTGGCTATTTTAACGGAATTGAATCAAGTTCTCTTCTAAGTTTGAAATCCATTTAAAACTGGTGAAAGTGGTTGTTTCGGAAAATGAGAAGGCAAGAGTGCCGAGCAGACGATAAACGATATTGAGGTACATTATATTCCAAAATCTATTTAAAGTATTATCAGAGGCAATTGAAGTTTGAACCAATTTTTTGGAACCGGAATTCTGCTTATTTAATGAAATTGAAATCCTAATGCTATAATCAATTTTAAAATAATAACAATGTCTACTTTAGTAGAAAGAAAGGTACTATTTTATTCACAAGGAATTTCAGTGAGATTTTAGTTAATTAATTAAAACAGACTTATAATATAGAAATATTCGATGGTTAAAACAGTGCACAATTTTATTCTTGCGATTTTTAGGCGCGTTTCGCTTACAGCGTGAGCGCCTATTATCGTCGGTCGGTCCGTCCGTCCGTCCGTCCGTCCGTCTGTCCGTCCGTCCGTCCGTCCGCATGTTCGTTCTCGGCTTCTACCGAACGGATTTTTATGAAATTTGATATTAAGGACTTTCAATCAAATATAATAAGAAAATCGCAAAAATGAATCACGTACGCCAATCAGGGGTACCACTTTACTAGAGACAAAAAATTAAATTTTCGTCATATCTCGTAAAGTATTGCTCATATAAAAATATTTTTCAAATAAAAGTTGTAGAACTGGTAAAGTAGAGTATTTCCTTTTCTATATATTTTCATCGTAGGAGTAGCCGTTATTGCATGGTTACTTCATTGTTGCTAACATAAACAATCACCCAAACAAACGTTTAATTTCCTTACGTGTGCATGTAATATTATAAAATAGGAAGAAAATGGATTATTTATGATGAAGAAAAGAACTTTAAAACGCTATTTCCCTTACGTACAGGTATATAATTGCTTTCTAATACTCCATTGCACGAAACGCGCCCCATTTGTGATACGTTGTACGCTTTCCTAACTTGTTACATGTTGCATTGACGAAAATTTAGTTTCATTAAACCCGTTGAAATTCAACGGGTACTTATGCTAGTATATCATAATATCTTATGGTACAAAATGGCTCAATGTCGCGACGAGTTTCTGTAGCAATGAAAAGTGTTTGAAAGTTCTTTGTGATATCTTATGTTGGAGTAATGTCGGCCACTATCTGGAAAGAATACTTAGTAAGTGAAGGAATTTCTGTGCTATGATTATTTTTAAGCGAGAGAAGATGTTTTTCAGGGGCTCGTTTAAACGTACTTATAGACGGTGAATTTAAAATAGAAGTCGGAAGGTCGTTCCATAATTCCGTTATCATGAATGATTTATTGTAGATTTCCGTCCTTTGTTGCGTAAAGATAAACTACTGGTTCCCTCCTGTAAGTAAACTATAAACAGTGTTGATACTGTGAAATGCCAAGAAAGGTAAAGCGTAGTGTTAATTTTACGAATTTGGAAAACTAAGGAGAATATGCGCCTTCTATTCTAGTTTCAGCCAAGAGGGTTTATTTAAGCAGAGGTTCAGAGATGTGATTATATTGCATATGTATCTATCTAACACAGGCATTTTGCTCTTTCTAGAGCTTAACAGAGAGCGCATAGAGAATGTAAAAGCGGGAATATATATACAGAAGCAGAAGAATAGTGGATTTGCCGTGTTTTGATGGAATGCTGTCAAAATGGTCTGTTTTTGAAGTAACAGTGCTTCTTCAGAGTTACTTCCAGTCATAAAATAATGCAATCAGACATGCCTTTCATGATATAGTTTGTGCAATATATATTGCAAAGTTTTTCCCATTTATCCCTTTATAGTTTGATTAGCTCATAGCTTTGCGGTACCACACTTTGAGGAGGACCTAGCTAGGGAGCTCGAAATGGTTCAGCGTAGGGCGGATAGATTTTTAAAGGAGGAATACCGGTATGATGCTAGTGTATCAGAGATCTTGAGGGACATGAAATGGCAGACGTTGAAGAGTAGAAGAATTGAGTACAAAAGGAAACTATATGAAAAGTTTAAAAGCTCCGAATTCGTTGAAGACGTACGCGGCATAGTTGTACCCATCGGTGTTAGTGAGCGTAATGTTAGATCAGAGCGTACGAGAAAATGTCTAAACAATCGCTAGAACCGAGAAATACTACAGATCTTTTTTCCCAGATGCGATAAGAAAGTCCAACATCGGAATTAGTTAAAGTTTATTGGTGCTGTGACACCCCCTGCCAAACGCTTCTGGCGGCTTGCAGGATATTAATGTAAATGTAACTGAATAGCCGTGCTCCAGAAGAATTGCCAACATTTCTATAATAGCGGTTCCCTTGAAAGAAATTTATAAATGGCACAACATCTTTCCTCGAAATCTATCTATATAAATAAAATTGTAACCTCTCTCTGTACATTTGTGTTTTTGTCGGGGTTTTACTTTTATTGTGTGTTTTGCGTCACAAGAATACGTTTGAACCTGTTTGCACAATTGTTGTCTCTCTGCCTGCCTGTTTGTTTGTTACCGCATAACGCAAAAACGGCTGGTCGAATTTTTATCAAACTTGCAGCGTATCTTTAGACTGGTCCAACTTAAAATATAGGCTATGTGGTGTGCTCAAAAATAAATTTAAGTGGGGTTTGGGGGGGGGACATCGATTTGGTTTTTTGTCGATAACTCTCGAGTAAATTAACTTAGGAAGTTCAAATTTGTTATTCGTCACTTTCAATACAAGTATAAGATCAAGTTTGTAGATGAGCAAAATCAGACCAAGGGGAGGGGGATTGTGGGGGGAGGGGGGGCACCTGTAAGAGAAATCATAAATAAACGCGTTACAAAATATGAACTGCAACAAATGATAAAAAAATTTCCAAAGTAATAATTGGAGTTTTTTCTTAATATAAGTTTTTTCTTAATATAATAAAAATAACTTTGTATGCTAATGCTTATGGCAACCCATTATATGTCGGCTCCTTTATGCACGCCCACAATCAACCGATTCGAACCAAATTTGGTTTATTAGTATTTGTATGTCCTCTTCATTTAAAATGGCGGTCGATTTAAACATTAAACTACGCGTATTTTCCTAAGTCCTACTATTGATATGAATCAAATTTGGTACGATTGTGGAGGGCTCCCAGAAATAATTCATACTTGGTTTTCCTTTCTCTCTGCCCGTCTTATTCAAAACGGCGGCCGAGTAAATTCTTAAATACCATGTATAATCTAGAATTCCAATCAGATTTGAACCAAATTTCCCCGGGCAACGCCGGGAATATCCGCCAGTTAAATAACAATATTTCATTGTCTTTAATGATTTATGGTTTTAATCATTTCAAATATAGACAGGAAACGGAGAATTTATAGCAATGTAATACATATATATGTAAAATGTGTTAAGTCACAAAGAATATCCATTATATATGGAAATTAAATGATTTATTAATATTTTGTAATATTTAAAATGAAAAAGTTAAATTAAAGCATCTTTGTTGATTTAGCGTTAGTTATGATGACGTTATATACAAATACACATCGTTAAAACGAAAAAAAATATATTAACTAAGCGACGGTTTCGAACCCCGGAACTTAGCATCCCAGTCCAATGCGCTAACCATTACACCAACAGGACCGAAAGTCCTATCGGCGCAGTTTAAACTTCCGGTTACGTTGCTGTTAATGGTTAGCATATCGGACGTAGAACGCGAAGTTCAGGGGTTCACATCTCAAGATAATTAAAAAAAAAATTTTTGTCGCTTTAAATGTGTATATTTATCTAGAATATTTTCTTAATAAACTTTGCGTATATAATGTGACATTTTAAGTGAAATATTTATCTTTAGAAAATTAATTTTCATTAAGTTGCATAATATGCGTTTAGTAACATATATGCATACATATATATGTGCGTACGTACAAACACACACCTTCTTTTTCGATATCTATTTATCCCGACTCTTAGTAGGTTACCTTTGAGTTCTTAGAATGACATTATCTTAAAATATTTCTATTAAATTATAATATTTCATGAACTTTAGTAATTTGTGTTTTAATCATTTCAAATATAGATAGGAAACGGAGCATTTATAGTAATGCAATACATTTATACGTAAAATGTGTTAAGTCACAAAGAAAATTCATTATATATGGAAATTAAATGATTTCTTTATATTTTGTACTAGCAGAAAATCCCGGCGTTGCCCGGAGAAATTTGGTTCAAATCCGATCGGAATTCTAGATGATACATGGTATATAACAATTCACTCGGCCGCCGTATTGAATAAAACGGGCAGAGAGAAACAAAAACCACGTATGAATTATTTCTGGGAGCCCTCCACAATCGTACCAAATTTGATTCAAATCAATAGTAAGACTTGGGAAAATACGCGTAGTTTAATCAGTTCCTGCCGTCAAATTACGGATAAGGAAGTAGTCGTTTCCCATCTTTCTCACTGTGTATAATATGTAGAGTTACCTGTTCTTTGAGAACAGGAAGTTTATGAGAACAGTTATTTTATTGAAGAGTTTAGGCATCAGAACAGTTCGAAAAGAACTGTCCCGTTCTTTCTGACTCATCTCTAGATGGCAATTCATTAGCATACAAAGTTATTTTGCTTTTTGTACAATTAATATAAAACATTTGCGATTAAAAATTAGCCTACGACCTTCCTATTTTTAAAGAAAGTATTTGTTGACAGTTTGATTATTCTAGCTTTAACGGTTTGGAAATGTATAGATGCACAAACAAACAGACTTTCATAAATATATAGGAGATTGATCTTATACTTGTATTGAAAGTGACAAATAACAAATTTGAACTTCATAAGTTAATTTACTAGAGAGTTATCGTCGAAAAACCAAATCGATGCCCCCAAACCCTCACTAAAAATTTTTTTGTGATACACCATATCTTACAAATTTTTTACTGTGTGTGTGTTCTTTATACGTTTTTACACCGTTGAATCCATCGAATTCAAAAGTTTCATGGGCCATCCCATGGACCAAAGGAAGAACTTGGTCTAGGTTTGCAGACCGTGGGGTCTCTTATACCCCATGGGGTCAACAAAATGCTATTTCCATAAGAATGCATGGGAAATGGTGTGGAGAAACCCCAAAATGCCATGCAGCCCTTCACTGATGTGGATATAAATATACCTAAATATTAACTTACGATCACGGAAAATGGCTTATTTTACGCATGAAAGACTGAATATTTTAATTCTGTTCATGTTTTGTCATAATACATGGTAATTTGCTCGAAATTTTCCTTTAAGCGCAAAATTTATCGCTCTAGATGACCATTTTCCAGGCGGCAACAAAGCTAAATTTCTTAATTGTTGTCCTCTTGAAAGTTAGAGATATCCACGCCATGGCGCTCCGTAGAGGAAGAATAGCTAACTCCAAGAAAAAGGGTACAAATGGATTCATGCCTAAATATAGTCTATGAATACTTTTAAAGTGAGTCAAATGATTTTTAAGGAATGTTAGAACAGTGTTATCTTTTACCAGTAACATTGAATGATTTATCGCAAAATAAATCGATACATCTACTTACATTTGTTCGGTAACCAAGATGTTGTTTATTGTTTACGTTTTGGCTAATAGTATTGACATAATCCACATAATTTTATTGCTACTTTAAAGGCTTCGGTGCATCCATCCATGTGAATATTAAGTAAGACGTTAATGCGTAATTATATTAATGGTAAAAACTTTCCAATACAATACATAAAATAGCAAATGTTAATGCAAGCATCTCTTGCGTCATTAAGGAATGGGGAACGTTTGCCTGAGCAATAAAAAGCGTATGCTACTTAAAAGAAACTCTTTTCCGAGCGAAGCCGGGCGTTCCAGCTAATTAAATAATAAATTACAATAGTAAACATTTAGAAGCAGGATAATAATTAATTAATTCAACATTTACCGCATGAAATTAAAGCCAAAATTACACTCTTTAAACTTCAATAATCGATCGTATTTTCTTACCATCGCCAGGAATGAAATAGAACAGCAACTATTGCTATACCTACAATGACATTCAAATTTCAAAATCCACCGATATTTCTGAGATATCTCTGTTAATGTAGTTCTGAGTGCTTCCGCTGGGATCATGCTTTTTAAAAATCTTTTTCTCTCCCGTCAAGATGGTAACGACGTCTTAAATTACAAAATACGTATATTAAACGTGCACTTTTATGCACTGTATCTATTATTTATTTTTTCCGAAAACATATTTCTTACAGAATTATTTATCTGTTTAAATTTCAAGATTTAAGTAGTCTTTGAATGTTTGTCTTGCATTTTTATCTATAAATTAATTCAATTACGTAATATTTATATTCGTATCAAGTACGAAAGCCATATGCTTCGATCAAAGAAACGAGACGCTTACATCGAGTTACTTTGCTCATGGTGTATTGTTGATATAACTGTCTGGCGGCTATTTAAAATCATTTTTTAAATAGAATTTCGAATCTGCTCGGATGGCCTCGGCGTAACGGGATAGTCATTTAGAATAACCACGTTAACTATTCATTACGCTAAACCTCCATTTTTAATATTAGATTTTACTGTTTTTATTTTGCTAAAGTGCGAACAACGACGGAAATTTCGCGTGCCAGTGCTTTCAATCATCATCCTTTTCTAATTTGCGAAGACTGTAAATTATAAAGATAAAGCTTAAATATGGTGATGGAGAAGAAACATGATTCATATTGCGTTTATTGCTTTGAATTCTGTCAGAATGCGATTAGACGTAATACTTGTCTATTTCAATGAAAAGGAAAATTCGGAAATATGAGTAAACATGTATGAAAATTGGAGAGAACCATGAAGAGAGGTATGTCATTTACGTCCCCTTAATCAACTTATTTGTTATTAAATAACGAGCTAAAGTCACTTGTAATTGCGTCACTATATGGACACGAGACCAAGGGGTGGGTGAGCGTATGTATCCGCGCGAACATCTCTCATGCTTAGAGATCAATGGCTACATAATATGGAGAATGAGAGGCAGATAGGGATGGTGCGAATAAAAAGTTTCGAGGCTTGACTTAAAATGTGAATTACCAATTACAAAGTATAATTACTAATGAACTTTAATAATATCTATGGAGTACTTTTCTAATAAATTGTGATTTTAATTTTAATGTGGCTTTTTGTTGCCAATGAGATAAAAAATTCTCTCGGCCGACTGACGTTGGTTGTTTCCCTTTCTACTACTTTGAAAAACAGTGCCATAGTCAAAACAATAACATCTCCTTTCGACATACTGTATCATTTCATTAATTCAACGTATTCTTTATCAACTTTTTGTTTATTTAGGATTAAAATTAATTCAGCATTGTTGTTATCGGCCCATTTTCGGCTGTCCCCCGGAAAAAGCTTCACGGCCCCCTGGATAGAGGGAGGGGGAATCAGCGGCTTGCATTTTGAGAAACACTGCTGTACTCGTCCCAAGGGCCTCGTCGCTACGCGCCTGGCACTTAGCCTCACATAGCTCTGCAAACTCATTGTCAGTAACGTGGGAAATGAGAAGTTTTTGTGTAATCTTTGAGCACAATCATGGCCAGTAAGTAAGGCGACCGCTTAAGGCGCCTCTCTCGAAACGGGGCTTCAAATTTTCGATGAAAATCTTTTCTATTTACTTTCCCGTTTGTTTTCGAAAGGCATATTTGTCCCGTTTTTTAAAATTTCAATGGTAATGGCTTACGCAACCGTTTTTTCATCTCTCTCAGGTTTGTACGAAGTTATTTTGAAGCAGCTACCAAACAGTGGCAGATTTAGGTTTTCATAGGCGCTATGATTAACCTGAGTCCTTCTCCAGAATGCGACTCATTGATTTAGTGTACGGAAATAAAAATATGACGAAAATACACTTTGTTAATAACATATTTAATATTCATAAAATAAAATATATTATAATTTTAAAAGTATAACATTTGTACCATTTCATTAAAAAGAAAATGCATTGATTCACAAAATGACTAAAAGATTAATTATCATAAAAATAAATGACAATTACCATAGAAACATATACGTATAGACAAAAATATATCTAAAATAACAAAATGTAGGATCATAAGTGGCATATTTCTACGTAGGCGTTAAAAGTGTGCGCCTGAAGCTACGGACTAAATTGTAACAACAAAAATAATACGTTTTAAATATATACAATGATGATAGCGATTCTGATTCTTTTAAAAATAAAACTGTTAAGTTATTAAAATACGCTAAAGTTTCATCAATGCAAACGGCATTTTCCAAAATAGAAATATTTTAGTAATATTTTTTATAATACTAAGAGACCATTTCTTATTTATTACAAATAAAAACTTTGTTTATGACCAAAATAATATAATCTACCTAAATCGTCTACTTGAGATTAAAAATAATTGAAACAATCATTTCTGTAATTTCCTAGCGAAAAATACGAAAATACCATGTAATTAATATCATTCCACTGGGGACTTCAAGAAGTTTTCCGTGATTTTTTCTTAGCAAATAAATCGATCAAATTATCGTAATTCATATCCTTATCTACATCGTACTCAGTAAATAAAAAATATAAATTACTTGTTTTATTTTGAGACAAGCTGTTTCTCAAATAGTTTTTTTTACTCTTTTCGGTACAGAAAATGAGCGCTCCTCAATTGCATTGCTAATTGGCATAGTTAACCAAAATTAAGGATTGATTCCACATTAGAGAAATAGATCGTAGACCGGTGAATATTAAATTATACCTATCTGTTGGATTTGTCACTTTTTCTTCTTTGGCAAATTTTAGAAATTGTATTCTTTGAACTGATTGATGTGAATATCATCTTTGTATACATGTTTTATCTTATGAATACAAGAAATGGATCTAATCCATTTTGAAACGTATAATACCGTCAAACACAGAAGCAGATACTATGTCTGCTACAAACAGAAGTTTTTTTGAGAATTTCAATTCAACTGTTGCTTTGCTTTCGTGTATTTGATATCAGTAGCAAATCATTTAAAATGATTTAGGTCGTAGTCCAGTTCTCAAAATGGTTCGAATAAGAAATGCTCACTATGATAGTTCAATTCATCGCTCGGTTCGATCAAATCGAAAATTTAAAAATTATTTATTCGTTGTTTTTTTTTCAGTTTCACTTTCTAAGTAGAGCAGTTAGAAATAATAATTCCAGATATATATATATATATAAACCACAAAAAATAACCAACACCACTAGCATTTGATATTATCAACACTCTTTTGTGCATTTAAAACAGAATGTAAAGGAAAATAACAAAATTCTGATGTGGCAAACACATGACTTTCTTAGTACAGAGCATTGAAAATGAATAGCAACGGAAAAAATGGTATCACTTAGTGACGTACTTAACATACATTTGGTTTCATGACGTTTTCCTAAACGCACTTCACCGAGGAGACGTTTCACCCAAAGACACTTCGCCCACGGGACATTTCACCCACGGACTTTTCTCCCACGGACTTTTCACCCACGAGACGTTTCACCCACAGATGTATGGGAGAAATAAGTATTAAATAATAATATCTACTTTTTATTTTATGCATTCCATCTCTCTTTTTTCCATTCGCTTAGGGAAATTATAAAAGAGCAAGCAGGTAATGAAAAAATGATGGTTGAAGTAGAATCTGAAAGAATGGTAAGACAGCCAAGTAGGATGAAGTCTCATATTATATTTTTTTAAATTTTTAATAAGTTTCACGCGTTTTCTGAATCATAGGTGAGACACCTGTGGGTGAAAGTTCTTTGGATGAAACTTTACGTGGGTGAAGTGACTTGTGGGCAAAAAGACTGAGTGAAAAGGCATGGATGAAATATCTGTGGGTGAAAGGTCTCGTGGGTGAAAGGTCTCGTGGGTGAAAGGTCTCGTGGATGAAAGGTCTCGTGGATGAAAGGTCTCGTGGATGAAGTGCTTGGGGGAAACGTCCGGATACCAATACACGTAGAAGAAAAATAAAAATATCTCTTAAACTATCGGCTTTCAAAACTTTAAGAAAATTACATTTTCTACAACTTCATTAATGACGAATATTTACGTAAGTTGAGTTTTAAAGGAGAAATTAGGAGAAAAGGAAAACTACAGGAATAAACCTCCACTTCCGATTCAGTAGCCAAAACCTTTTCAGATTTTTATTTTCCAATAAAACTTATAAAGTTTTGCGATTATCTGATTTATAGTTTGTGAGCTAGAGCTCCAATAAAATTTTGTCACACCAACCGACATCATCGCGAAAATATTGAAAACGTACTCTAAGGGAACCTCAAAACTTGTATTTACGTTGAAATCTCGAATTCGATTTTTTTACAAATACAATAATTTCTCTTATACTACGTATGGAGAAAGTAAAAATGTAGCAGAAAGAAATGGACTCACCTATTACAGAAGCCTTCAATATCACAACCTATATCATACACCTATGCGAACATAAACGTCCCTTGCTACACGTCCGACTAGAGAGAGAACTCAAGGTAATTCGACTATACTTTCAGAGTGTAACTCAGATACGTACGGTGAAATCCAGCCAGGACCAGGTTTGCCACCTCACAGTTATGAAATGGCAAAAAGCTTAAGCTGAGTCGGGCTTCTTACGTAAACTTTCTCACCCACTATGAGCACAGTTGGCCTTTTCGTCTTACAAAACAGTCACATAGATCCAGATGGATCTCGAGGAAGGTGTTTACATTCATCAGGCCAAGTGGTCGGCTAGATAGACGCAAATAATAAGCGTCATGAAGATCTTATAAACAACGCCGAGACTGACGTCAGCTAAGTGTAGAGAATAAGAACGTAAAACAATCGAAGCGGAGAGATTGCTTCGTCCCAGCAACTTAAATTTTATATCGAAATTGCGTGGCTGGCGTCTATAGCACCAGTATAAAAGAACACGCCCCAGTGCCAATTCGCTATGACCTGTGGTGAGGCTCCCTTCCCGACGAGGCCCCCAGCTAGCGCCACATACACCTGTGCACGAGTCCTTCATCGCATTTTCAGTTTACGCTAGAGACCTATTTCAACCTTAACATGTCTTTACGGAAATTAAATTTCAAATACGTCTTGTCTGCCGGAATGTAAAAAGTGTTAATAGAAGCTAAATGACACATTTCCTCCTTTCGAAATAGTAATCCCTCGGAGCGAAAGTACCAAACTATAAGTGGGGCAATGGCATAATATTTTGGTATTCTGTTAGAGTCGCCGAAATGATTTTTTCCTCTCTACGAAGAACAACTCACGTGATTCCTTAAAATCTTATTTTTCGCAGTTTTGTAGGCGACGAACAGTTTTTTCAAACTATATTTATGGCAAACTACTTTCTATGATTCAAATTATGTTTTCTTTTATGCGTGTGTGTGCATGCGTAGATATGTTTATATATATACTTATATATATATATAATATATATGTATAGTAAATTCGTTAATAGTTTCACACCATTTGACATTTTATTCGAAAAATCCAGTGTTTTTAAATTGAAGAGTCGCAATTATTTCCCTCCAGTATTTCCTGGATCCGCTCCACGGAATGGAAAGTGTTTTTTGATGCACGTCACTCGGTAGTATTCCCTAGCTACAGCGGAATCGGGACGGGTGTGGAACAAATGCGTAAAAATGAATTTTTGCGGAAAAACGGAAATCGGGCAAATTACCCTGAGAAGTTTATTCTAAATTTTTTATATTTATTATTTGCTTAATATCTACGAGTATCAGAATTTGAGTCATACTTTCAGGATTAACTTGGCCTTATATCTTTTAAATATTAAACTGCGTAAAGTCTTAAGTAACGTCATGACCAGCGGCGTTTCTTCTCTTAATTTGAATAACCAATTAAGAGCTGTAACGTATATTGGAAGCCTTCTTTTTTTTTCAATTTCAAATGGCTTGCAATCCTCGTAAAAGCTATGAACTTGAACCATAGATCGCCGAAAAGAATTAAAAATTTCGAGTGCCCGTAAAATCCGTTCATAAGTTTCTTTTTAACGGAACACTGTCAAGTTTATATTAAAAAGATTTTAAGGATATTTTTTGGATTTTTCGCGAAAAGACAAGAGGAGGGAGAGAATTAGAAAATGGCGGGAGGAAGGAGGTAGATAGAGAGAGAATGCGATGGATTGAAAGTGTAGGAGAGAGAGAGGGAGGAAAGTGGATTGGGAGGAGAGAAAGGAAAGAAGACAGAGACGAAAGGAGACAGACTACTGAGAGAGAGAGAGAGGCGTCATTACTCGCTGTCATTTTTCGTTGAATTTTCAGTTTCTACGTGTTACGTTCTTACCGTTTTAATAGTAAAGTAAATCAAGGCGCTTATTGTTTTTATGGTAAAATACATAGCAACGTGATTAGGTAATTTATCGAAGCGAAATCGAATTTTTCTCTCAGGCTCTTTGTTTTCTCTTTTATTATAATTCTGCCAACCTGACAGTATTCCTCTCCGCTACTAACAATAAGTGGCTTTTTTCATTATTGCTACTCGGTTAATTGTACATACAAATTAATTGCGGACGTAGCTGAAACGGGAATAGTAATTTATCTAAAAAGAAGTTTATGCGCATGATTCAAAACGAGGAACTGACGTTTGATGTGTTAACGCTTCTAAGCTTCGCGTATGTATGTATCCAACAAGGAATTATCGAGTTCGTCATATCGCTGAAAAAATCACGAACAAGCATTTCAAATTACTTCTTACCTTAACTATCTCTAAATAGCCGAAAATATATTCTAAATCTATTTTCAGTGAATTACCACTGATCCGGCTGCTTTGTAGTCCAAATGCGCATCTGTTTTTTTAAAATAACCTTGTCGTGTCTATTGGAGACACCTGAGGAAGATGTTTCTTAAGCGCTTTTTCTTGAATCTTCCGATTTAGTTTTGTATTCTTTCCGCGTCAGTTAATGAATTTCTGACAGATACATATAAATACTCATTCGTGTAACGACTACCATATTTCGATTTGGGTTTGCTACTTTCATATCCAGCTGTTGGATGTTATTTTTGGGATTACGTATTAGTTTTAATATTTATAGATATTTAGCACATAACCTAAGGGCGTGAAACCTAAGGTTCGCGAGAATATTTAATGCAGACCTCAACGCTTTCATGAGGATGCGGTCTGTGATTGACAGTAAATTCCACAAATCTATAATTAGGTCCATAGATTATCAACTCTGAAGCACTGTGAGGTGATTTTTATAGGCAATTTTTTATGGGCGGGATTATAGTAATGTCTTCGCCGATCCGCAATCAGGTGTGGTGACAGTCGGCAGTTTTTCAAGCAGCATCCCCAGATAAAAATATTTAGGTATTTCGTTGAATAGTTAAGAGGATAAATATAATAAGCCAAGTAATAACACATTTTTTCACAGTATCTTACCACATCTATGCGAGGAAGAAAAAATCTTGCAGATAATATCGTACGTTTTTCAATCTTTCATACCAATTAAGGGAAATCCACCTAAAAGAAATTCCATTCGCTTCCGCACTCCTATAAATATTACGCAAAATGTGGTTCTTTTTTAGAATGTAAAGTATTTATTCGCGAAATTGTCCCACTTTTGGGGTGCGACCAATTTGGGGTTTTCTCCTTGTCATATGAAAGCGATCATATAAGAAAAAAATTATCTTTCGGTTCCTTCACGTCGCTCGGGCGAGACAATTGCGCAAGCACATATTCTCTGCCAACGACCACTCATTATGAATGATTTGCACCAAAATAGTGCGTCTAATTTTCATAACCTTCTTTTATGTTGCCGTAGAAATATTTTTAAATTGTTGCCATTGCGTGATGATTTTTTCTTGTATTGGAAAAAACCAGGTCACAGTAAATCCTTTCGCTTAAATAGGCGTCTCGATTGGTTACGAGTTAACACGCGCAGTACTTTCTCTTTGGGAGTGGAATTAGGAAACGAGGATTACGGAGAACCACGCGGTTGTAATAGGCCAATGAGATGGGTTCGTTTTCGTGCGTGTTTGTCCGGAAGAGGAGAGCGGGCGGTGGGAAGGGAAAGTGACTGGAGAAAGTGGAAAATTGTGGAGAAAAAAATCTCACGATTTTTGGTAATAGAGTAGATGATAGACTTTTTCATCGCTGGGAAAAATAAAGCGAGCGAATGCAATCGCTGAAGAGAATCCATTGGAATATAGGAAACATCCGTCCTCGGAGGAGCACCATAGAATAACTGAGGCAGTAACGGAAAGATCTGTATGAGAGCGATTTAAATAATCCACCCGTGATCTAGACGAAACAGTCGATAAACTGAATAGCCCCTCCGATAGCTACAGAAATGCACGAGAAAATCATATGCGCGTTCCGACTGCAATGAATCTTTGATAGTCGATTCTGAAATTATATTCTGCAGTAATCTCTCGGTGAATCATTTATTGGGAACGGTTGTTCCGAGGTCAAAACGTGCATCTGGCTTTCCAAACCTTTTATTAATCTGCGTTCATAATTCATGAATCAAATCCTAACAATCAGTCGAATTAGATAATTCTTTTATGGTCAGAAAACTACAATACGGAGAATGATTTATAATGGACATTGGTGAAAATCCCTTGCATGTCTTTTTAGCGCGTTAATATAAATTCTCTAATAGTTTCACTTCGGAATCTGTCTGTCTCTCTGTGAAACCAATTTAAATTGAAATTGTGACGAAACTGTAAAAGATAAATGATGTGAAACTTCTTAGAGGGTAGATTTCGTTCCTGCTGCCATTTTTTAGGCGCGTTTCCCTTCCAGCGTGAGCGCCTATTATCGTCGGTCTGTCCGTCCGTCCGCATGTTCGGTCTTGGCTTCTACCGAACGGATTTTCATGAAATTTTATATGTATTAAGGACTTACAATAAAATGTAATAAGAAAATCGCAAAAATGAATCACGTACGCCAATCAGGGGTATCACTGGACTGGTGACAAAAATTAATTTATAGTCATATCTCGTAAAGTATTGCTCATATCAAAATATTCTTCAAATAAAAGTTGTAGAACTGGTAAAGAAGAGTATTTCCTTTCCTATACATTTTTATCGTAGGAGTTTCCGTTATCTAGAAAATCGAACAAAAACGTCTTAAATCGAGTTGAACTTGGAAAATTTCTTACATGGTTACTTCTTCATTGTTGCTAACATAAACAACCTCACAAACAAACGTTTAATTTCCTTACGTGTGCATGCACTATTTTTAAATAGGAAGAAAGTGGATTATTTATGATGAAGAAAAGGACTTTAAAATGCTATTTCCCCTTACGTACAGGTATATAATTGCTTTTTTAATACTCCATTGCACGAAACGCGCACATTTGTGATACGCTGTACACTTTCCTAACTTGTTTGTGTTAGCTTTGAAAAAATATTCAATTCTGTATTGAGGATTTCATTTTTTTCTCGAAGACGTAAAAGGTTAAAGGCTAAAAGATCGAGTGTACATTTCCACATTAATGCCAATTATCCTGTAAAAGTTTGAGAAAATCCAATATAATGTCGTCATTTATTCTGAGCTTCAAATAATTTTTTACACAGTTTTATAAATTTTTTTCAACAAAAACAATCATCGCAGCAACTGAAGTAAACAAGATCTACTACAAATACGGAAATACATTTAATTTACCTTTCATGGGCACACAAAGCATAGTAAATTAACGGAAATGGTTTATTTACAAGGATGAAATGAACTTAAATACGTTAATTTTCCTATTGTACGCACAAAGCGCTTTATAAGTGAAATGATGGAAAGTTTACCATAAATGAACGAATTTGCACGCAAAGATTACGCTACAATTGTTCAGGTGTGGTGTGTTCTAAATAATTTTCGATTACTTCACTAATATCTCCGAAGGTATACAAAATGGAAAGACGAAAGTTTGGGTATATATTGCCGCGTTGATGCCACTTATTCTCGAATAGATTTGAGTTTTGAAAAATTTACAGAGGCGCATAAGGAAACGACAAAAATTTTAATACGCGGTCGATTGCTTTCTAAATTTAAATATCATTTTGGAAGTATCAATTATTCACAAAAAATATTTTTATGTAAAATATATGACTAATTGGGACGATAATACACAATACAATACTATCTTATCTATTAAGCCTAAATTATTTAAACTTTAACATCAGCTTCACGAGGTACTTCCGTTATAAAACAAACGAGGCTCTATCGACCGAATACGTGGCATGTCCATCGCATGCTCGCATATACTCGCCTTTGTTACGCGTTCATTCTAATAAGCTGTCCAGTGTTTCTTTTACAGAAAAGTTGAAAATATTAGTATTATAGGAAACAAAACAGTAATTCGAAAATTTGTAACAATTCAGCGAGAAATTCTAATATAAACTGCCGTGAGAAGAGATGAAGGAACCGCAGAAACGACGCCTTGTTCAAAAGGAGAGAAAGGTTTACGCAAATCGTTCATCAGGTAAAAAAGCAAGCAAAGGGTGCCCTCTGCACGCGCAGTTGGGAATCAAGGGAGGAGGAGGAGGAGGGAGAGGCGACAAGCAGCGAATGTTTTCCCGCAGCCTCATTTTTCTACCTCCAAGGAGCCTCAGGTCTTCCGATTTCCCTCCCTCTCTTCACCTCCTCCGACCTGAAACACCGCCAGCCCGTTGTCAGGTGAAAGCTGAAACTCGAGGCGCGCAAAAAAGCGATCCCGCGAATCAGATGCAAAAAGATTTTCGAGCGAAAGAAAGGTCGAAGGTCAAGGAGCGATAGAGACAAAGAAAGTAGGGAGATGGAGCGGGTGTAAGGAGGATTTTTCTTCTAAATTCATGTTGAATACGTCGCTAAGTGATACGTTTCCGTTCTATTATAATATTTTCTAATTGCTGATAGAGTTGCGTACGCTGCCAATGGTAATTTTAATTGCGCATCGACATCAGATTATTATGTTGTGCGTACAAAGGCCACACTGCAGATAAAGTAAAAATACTTGACAAATGAACTGAATACTGATCTGGTCATAATTCCAGGAGGCATGACCAGTCAGCTGTTAATTATAAGAGCTGTGTCTCTAACAGCTTAGTTGACAGTAAGGACGACGTAATTTCGAGTGGGAGGCATGACGATGTTTTATTCGAGTGAAGAAGAAGACAGTGATTGTGCAGTTACCCATGGTAACTGGAGCCTGGAAGAAAGTTAAAGATAATAATATTCTGATTACTGTTATTATCCGTGGATATAATGAACCATTACTGTTAATAAAAATCTATTGTTTTTATTTTTATATTCAATACCTCAGTTGGTTGCTTATTTGTCATTATATTTAATTTTTTAAATTTCTCAATTTACAAAAAACTTAGTTCCTAAAAATTGAGGGAATTTATTGTATTAGCTTACATTCGGGATGTTATGGTATTATCTAATATATAAAAATGAGTGTGTGTATGTATGTATGTGAATCATAATTTTAAAACTCGAAAACTACAGATCGTAGAAGCAAAGGAAAAGTATCATTTTAACCGGAATAATGCGTACGGTGGTATAAAATTCGTTGTTGTAGGCGTTACTTTGTGGAATATATCCATATTTGGAGGATAAATAACTGTAGCACTAGTACTTCTTCCACTAAATTAGTGGAAAGAGTACTAGTGCTACAGTTATTTATCCTCCAAATACGGTGGTATAGTAAAGTAGTTATATCGATTTGACTGACCTGTCTAATTAAAAAAAAATTTTCTTTCTTTATTTTCTCCATTTGAATAACATAGAGACGAGTGCAGCTTATTTTTCATTTGAATTTGAAAATTATTCAGAAACATGATACGAACTTGAGACTTGAATGGTTCTACGAAGAAAAAAACAAAGTTTATTTTTATTGAAGACAGAATCCGAATCCTGATGGAATTAGCATAAAATGCATTTATGATCAATAAAATACGTGATTTTATCAGTTTTATTACAATACCCATTATAAGCTACCATGACAACTCCCATTGTCGCCGAAATTGAGAGTTCAATGCATTTATATGGGAGAGAGGAGGAGGGAGGGAGAGAGGGGAGGGAGGGGGAGAAGGGAAGGAGAGGGTGGAAGGGAGGGGGAGAGAGTTTATACGTTATTTTCGTAAGATTTTCTTCCTTCATTCATCTAAATAGGAAAATGCGGAGCGGTTTTCTTCATTTTTGCTTTAATCGACGGATATAACTGTGTACATACTATCTTATTCTTGCGATGCTTACATGTTACACGGTCGAAGTTTTAGATTCACTAAATCCGTTGAAATTCAACTGGCACTCCTGCTAGTAGTTAAGTAGTTAAGCGTCACATCACTCTTGAAGGAGTTGAATTGGATATCGCTAGAGGACCGCAGAATTAGCGCTAGGTTAAGGCTTCTGGAGAAATTTCGGTCGGAAGTTCTCTTAGAGGAGGTCTCAGGAATATTAGAGGCACCTACGTACATGGGCAGGCACGATCACGAGAATAAAATACGTGAGATCGACTGTAGGACTGAGCGATATCGGAGCTCGTTTTTCCCAAGGACCATACGGGATCATAATAGGAGAGTGATTCCCACGAGAGATGTTATTAGGTAGGTTTTGGTGTGCTGCACCCCCTGCCACCCACCAGTCAGGTGATTTGCAGGGTATCATGTAGATGTAGATAGATATACATCATCGAGAAAATAGTCAAAACGTTTTCTAGGGACCTCAAAACGCGTATTTCTGTTGAAATCGCGAAATCGATTTTTTCACGAAAGCAATACTTTCTCTATACTACGTATATGGAGAAAGTAAAAACTGGATCAGCTTTTCCGACGCAAAGTTTATACCAACTTTATGGCAGCATTCTGAAGAAGTTCTATACACAACGTTATCAACGTATACCCTACGTTTTGTGTTTGAAAAGTTGTTATATGCTGATCAGGTACGTTATTATGTACATATTTATACGCCGTTTATCCGGGACTACATCCCTGGTTTCACGTCCGAATTCACCAATTTTTTCCGATTTCCTTCTTTACAAAACTCTTGAAAAGTGACCTAGAGAGCATTGACCTGAATATTAAGTGACTTTTAAGATCGTTCTTTATTTAAATACTATCTTACAGAGAGTACACACTTAGATCGCAGTACGTGATTTTTATTTAGTATTTTGATCGGATAACAGCTTCAGGAGGAAAAAAATTTTAAAGAACCATAGACTTCTGACGACATAACTTAGATTCAAAACTACGTAAATCGATACATCAATTGATCGAAGAGATTTGTCTATTGTGCCGGCGAAGGGAATATTCTGAAAGTTCCATCTGTAAATGTGTCTTCTCTGACACCCCAGGAGCTCTCCTATTGGTAAGTGTTCACTGGTCTTCCTTCACTCAGCACCCGGTTGCCATTGATACGCCTATTAACTTCCCTATTCCATAAGCATGTATGTGAGTGTGTGTATCATAAATAACTTTCTGCCATGCAACTGATTTCATTATATATTTCCAAAAATTCTGATAAACTTAAACTTTTTATAATTTCAGCCATTTAAAACAATTATATTTAAGAATTCCCTCAGACTATTGGAGATGATATGAATAAAATGTCTTGAGATCTGTCTCAAATTGTCATTTCTAGCAAATTTATTTCATCCTACATATTCTTGGTGACACCATTGTTTTCTTGCCCTCAGACTCACTTCTGAAGAATTAAAAGTAAAATATTGTTACCAAATTTCCTTTTAGCACAATATAAAAATGGTTGTACTTCATTATTTAATTCACCCAATTTCTCCAATTCATTAGATTTCCCTATTGCTGCTTCATTTCCACATTTCTTGAATGGAGATGTGGGCTTATTTAACTCTAACGATCACGTGGATAAAATACGAGAGATCGACTGTAGGACCGAGCGATATCAGGACTCGTTTTTCCCAAGGACCATACGGGATCATAATAGGAGAGTGATTCCCACGGGGGACGTTATTAGGTAGGTTTTGGTGCGCTGCACCCCCTGCCACCCACCAGTCTGGTGATTTACATGTATATATCATGTATATGTAGATGTAGTTTTATAAAAGTTCGTTACGATTCTAATGCTACTTTTGTTATTAAAAATATTGAGACAAAGTTGAATTGTGGCACATAAATCACTTCGTTTAATATTTCTAAAATCCACAAACTTCATATCATTACATAATTTATTCTCTCGTAGTGCGTTAAGGTTCCACTTTTGAAACTGTCTGCCATTAACGTTTCGATAAGAGCTGTGTTGAGACCAATCTGTTTCCCCTGTTCACCTCCCCTTTCCGCTCACTTATCCGCTTTTGTTACGAGTCATCGCTGACGTAGTGCGTTACCTCATCCCTGTCGTCAGCGGCGCTGTCGTTCTTATAGCTGTAAGGCCTGCTCGAGATCCAGCGGCGAGTGTCCTTCTGCCCACCTTGTGCTCCTTTCGGATCGGTCCCAATAGTTTTATTCGGATATCGAGATCCAGGAGCCAACAAGCTGTGTGTCATGTTTATTGTATCTAATTGTTTTTATTGATTTAAACTTCAACTTGCATCCCTTTAATTGCAGACTGAAGCGAATAACTTTTTTACGAAATTAGTTTCAAAATTTACATTTTCTCTTGAACCAATTTCTCTAACTAAAATATCAGAATTCTGAAATATAAATTTCAGAAAAAATGTAGTGCAATTTTGGATCATACTAGATCATTCCAAAATATATGAAGAATGAACAATAAAATTATGAAAGATTATAGAAAGCTATATAAATCAATGATCGATTAATTTTTAATACTGTGAGAATGGATAGTGTATCTGTAAAACCAAATCAATGTTGAAATTTGAAAGATAGTTTTGCATAAAATTATGTTATAAATTCTTTAAAAATAAGGAAATTAAAAGCTTTTATACGCGCTGAAAAGTAATTTCGGTTTTCTCCTCGATATAAATTAATATCCAATGTTTATTCATTAGAGTACCCAGTATCTTGGACCGGCCCCGGATTTATAGATGCAATAGATGTCAGAGAGCTTGGTGTGTTCGGTGAGGGTGTTCCGAGGCGGTTTAAATGAAAATTTTGGGTATATTTCACGATTATTTCTAAAGCTGGTCAAACAAAGCGGAAGAATTGATTAAAAGGGGAGGCTGACCATGCAAATTCGGGCCGTTTGGTGACCCTGTTTGAATCTTCTTGAACCACCCGTAGTTGGTATATGCGCATTTCCATTTCTTTTAATGCTACTCGATGGAGTTCTACGAAGAGGTGGAACGATAATATCACTTCTTAGGATGAGTTGTTAAATCCAACCTAGGGCGCTTATTTGAAGGGAGAGTTTCGAGGGCGTCCAGGCTGGCGATTGGCCACTTATACCTATCCCACAACCGCACCTGAATTCCTCCAAGTTTGCTGCACCGTTTGGTGAAGGAATCTCGCATACATACTAGAGCAGGAAATATGTATGTACATAATGACCGCTACACGCCGGCATATTTAAAGGATACGTGTGTGTGTATATATATATATAGAGGGTAACTAGGTGTTGAAGGTAACCCAGTGAACACTTACCGGAAGTAGAGGGGCTGGGGTGTTGGAGAGACACATTTGTAAAGGTTATTGGAGCTTTCGGGATGATCCCTTCGTCAGCACAATATCTCTTGTGCTCTACAAATGTGTCTCTCCAACACCCCAGCGGCTCTACTTCCGGTAAGTGTTCACTGGGTTTCCTTCAACACCTAGTTGCCCAAAATATCATTACTTACCTTTCCTCTTCCGTAGTATATATATATATATATCCCTTCCAACTGCCTCAAAGTCGGCGAAAGGGTGTAAACGGAGGCTAAAGGACGAAGCAGAGTGGTGTCCTCGGACACCGGTAGGTTCAACCATGCTGTGAAGTCTTTCTGCAATATCTCCGGCCAAAGTGAAGGAGGTACTCACCAACCCGCTCTGGGCCAGCGTGGTGTTTTAAGGCCCACAGTCCCCCCATGACATGTACACCCATAAAAAACGACCCTCATTCTCCGGAGGCTGGATTGTCTCTGATCGTGGCAGTGGTCAGGAACAAGGCTTGAAGGCAGAGGGTGCTAAGAATCCCCGGAGGTTAAACGCCCACTGCCACCCTTTCTCATCCTTACCCAATTCCTTTAACCTCAACCTAACTACCTTTAACTGCCGGACTTTGTCCAGTGAAGATAAACTTCAAGAGCTCCATGAACAACTGGAGAAGATCAAGTGGGACATTTTAGGGCTTAGTGAGGTGAGAAGAAAAGGTGAAGGCCTATTGGAGTTGAAGAGTGGACATATTTTTTATTACAGGGGAACTGACACAGGAAGAACAGGAGTTGGATTCATCATCAACAAAAAATTGAAGAATAATGTCGAGCGGGCAGCTACACTAGTGCTTCAAATAAATAAAATATATCAACTTCAAATAGTCCAAGTTTATGCGCCAACGTCATCATACTTGGATGAGGAAGTGGAAGATTTCTACCAAGAAGTTGGAGAACTGCACGACAAAGGAAGCTGCCATCTAAAAGTGGTCATGGGTGATTTCAATGCCAAGGTAAGAGAACAAAAGGAAGACGACAGCGCAGTTGGAAAATGGGGCTATGGAGACAGAAATGAACGAGGAGACCGACTTGTAGACTTTGCTGAATGTACTAACCTATATATAATGAACACTTTCTTCAAAAAGAATCCCAATAGAAAATGGACCTGAAAAGGACCCAATGGTATCAAAAACGAAATTGACTACATACTAGTCAAAAAGAATCAATTGGCTGAAGACTGTTCCGTTCTCAACCAGTTTAAAAGTGGAAGCGACCATCGCTTGGTAAGATGCAGAATAAAATTCAACTCAAAGTTAGAAAGACAGAAGCATTTAAAGAAACCTAAGTCTATTATCAACACGCAGGTGCTAAAAGAACGAAAAGAAGAATTTCAGCTCCAACTGAAAAATCGATTCAGTGCACTGGAAGACCAAGAAGTTGAATCCCAATTTATAGAGATACTCAAGGAAACCGCTGAAGAAATAGGCGGAACAGTTAAAACAATGCCTGAGAATAGGTTGACTGAAAAAACAAGACTGCTGATGGAAAAAAGAAGGAAAAATGATAATTACTAATGATCCTAAAGAAATGATCCATTTTGCACAATTAACAAAACTATAAGGAAGTGCATCAAGGAAGATGTGAAAAAATATAATTATGAGCTAATCGAGAAAGCCATAGAAAACAATAGAGGTCATAAGAAAATGAAGCAACATCTCTCGATCGGAAAGAGACAGCTGGTGGCCCTGATGCTAGAAGACGGCTCCATAACCCATAGTAGGAAACTAATCCTGAAACGGGTACAAGAATTTTACACCAAGCTGTATGAGGATTCTCTAGGAAATGATGAAGTAAATGATGATGGAAACATGCCCACCGAAGAGGTCCCAGATACCCTTCCGGAAGAGGTTAGACACGCAATCAGAAGCATGAAGAATGGAAAAGCATCTGGAATGGATGGTATCACATCGGAAGTATTCAAAGCAATGGGTAATCATACGGAAACAATTCTCGCTAAGATTTTTAATTCCTGTCTAAGGAAGAAAAAGATAACAGAAACATAGAACCGCGCATGTATTATCCTTCTGCACAAGAAAGGTTCCAAAGAAGACTTGAATAACTGCAGACCGATCAACCTACTCCCAACAGTCTCCAAATATTCACCAAAATACTCACTATGCGCCTTCAAAACCATCTTAATTCTGCCCAACCCAGAGAGCAAGCTGGATTTCCCAGTGGGTATAGCACGATGGACCACATCCAAGTCGTGAGAGAGGTAATCAGTCGGACTAACGAGTACGAATTACCTCTATTTATGTGCTTTATCGACTCTGTCCGAACTTCGTCGGTGTTACGTGCACTAAAGAAACAAGGAGTAGAAGAAACGTACATAACCTTAATCAAGAATATCTACGAAAATGCGACAACATTTGTCCAGCTGCATGAAGAGACGAGTGCCTTTAAGGCCGAAAAGGGAGTGAGACAAATAGATACTATGTCTCCTAAGTTATTTTCAGCAGCTCTAGAGGAAGTATTCAAAACGCTAGACTGGGAGGAAAAAGGCATAAATGTAAATGGAGAACATGAGTCACCTGCGCTTTGCAGATGATATTATACTGTCCGCAGGGAGCCCAGAAGAGCTCCTTAGAAGAACTAAAGAGCTTGAGCAAGCAAGCCGAGAAGCTGGACTTAAGATGAATCTTAATAAAACAAAGGTTATGTACAACTCCTTCACAAATTCAGAGAAGATACATATCAACAGAGCAGAATTCGGAGAAGTAACCAGCTATGTTTACTTAGGTCAACTCATCACTACTGATGGTTCGCTTCTTGGAGAAATCAACCGGTGGGTGAAGATGGCATGGAGTGCTTTTGGCAAGAATGCAAATATCTTTAAATCAAATATTCCAGTCTTCCTAAAAAGGAGACTGTATGACCAATGTGTTTTGCCTGTTCTGACATATGGTTGTGAAACATGGACCATGAATGCCAGAATGATACAGCGCCTGCAAACAACACAGAGGGGCATGGAGAGATGCATGTTAGGGATCACCCGAAGAGACCGCAAGAGGAACGACTGGGTAAGAAAGAAGACGGGCGTCTGTGACGTGATTAGAAGAGCGAAGGTGCTAAGATGGCAGTGGGCCGCATTGCTAGAAGAAATGACCAGCGTTGGACGTCCAGTGTCATCGAATGGATCCCAGGAAACATCAAGAGACGGAAAAGAAGACCGGAAGACAGTTCGGACAGAGAGTTTGTTAGGTTCTTGGGGCAAACTTGGAGGAGGTAGGCAGTTAACAGGGAAAACTGGAAGAGTGTGGGGGAGGCCTTCGTCCGTCAGTGGACTGAAAAAGGCTGATGATGATGATGATTATATATATATATATATATATATATATATATATATACATATATATATATGTATATATATATATATATATGTATATATATATAGGGAGAGAGAGAGGACATGTGGATAAAATAAACGCACCACTATGACACTCGAAACTTTTTATTTCAGTCAATCATACACGCACACACGCGCTTAGGAGACAGCGAAAGAGCGACCTCTCGACAAGAGCGAGGACTTCTCGATCGGCTCCCCGAGATCGCGTCCGGTCGCACGCCGGTCCCAATCGAGTCTCACCCTGTCGAAATCGACCGAGAGGAGGGCCTGGCGCTGCGATCGCTCCGTGGCGGCCGTGAGACCAATCGCTCAAATGGGTCCCGGTTAGCAACAATGCGTATAGTTTGCACAACATGATTTAGCACCAAAATTCACACGTAAACATCACTGAATGACAGAAAAGGAAATCATCGGGCGGCCAAACAGTTCGGAAGGCGGCCAACTTTCAACTTACGTCCTAATTAAAATGGCAGTCGAGGGCTTTCGAATCGCGCGTTGACCTGCCCGGCGTTCCCAAGGAAAAAAGGAACGACGTCGTTGGGAAGGGTGCAGTCGAAGGGGGTAGGGCACCTTTGGAGGCCAACTGCCGAGTCGATTGCGAACGATAGCGACATTTATGAAACGTCGCAAGTGCGGATGAAATGTCGTCGGAGGGAATAGATCGAAGAAAAAACAAAAACGTATCGAGGAGAACGCGTCCATCCAAGAGGCGATTCGTTCTTCTGTAGTGAAAATGTGAGAGAGAAAAAAACGCAATCGGATAAAAACAACACTGTACTTTAACGTTGTTCGTTCAAATTTAAAAATAATATAACAATTTATTTCAGTGAAATATCTTGCGAGTATCAGTTCAGAGGCACTCGAACAAGGAGGAGACGCGACGATATCGCGAATTAACGACGGAAGTACGCCAAAACGACTTCCATCGGCCAATCGGAAGCTCCAAATGAAAATGAATAGGAGCGAGACCGTCTGGTGTACAGAGATTAAAAGTGAAAGAGGGAAATAGAATTGAGACTGGGGAGGAAGAGAACGCTCACGGGAGTTGGAGGGGTGGATTGTTTCGAGAGTAACGCAGAGTGACTTGTTGCCATAGTGATTCTTCCGTCAATTCGATTCGGTATATATGGTATGGTCTGGTGATTCTGCGACCATTTCTCGAATGCCTAACCGATATAAAAGGAGGCGTTATTGGATGGTATTACGACTACTTCATGTACTTAATAAAGGACAAAGGACTAACGAAAAATATAATATTTCTAATTTGTAAGATTGAATTACATTAGATTTTAAAAGTAGAACGTGCTTATGACCAATAATCGCGTTAATCAAAAATCGATATTTCTGAGAAATATTCAGGTTGTAATATATTTCTTTGTTTTTCCAATACCGGAAAATAAAATTTTTGATCACGCTTTTCTATTCATCCCCAAGTGATGATTCAGAAACTGCTAGAATCCTCAAAATCTTCGTTATAGCGAACTTACAAGTCGATGGAGAACGGCTTCAAGCCAAATGAGAAAGCAGTAGAACAAAGCGGCCATGCTGGAATTTCATTTTTTTAAAACTAAGATTTGCCGCATTAGATGATAATGACTCGCTCGACCGAAAATTGAACTCTTCTTGTAGAATCATTCGATTGGACAGTCTTTCCTTCCAAAAAGTCTCATTGTCAGGAAGCAGCACTCGCGTTATAGGAGGTGTATTTGTTTGCCAGAAACGTTAGAAGTAACCAGGTTATCTTCGCCTTCCAGGCGAAAATGCGAACGACACAATGCGTCGCGTTAAAAGACTTTCGACTTCGTTCGATTCCAGGCGACGTCATTTCTGCGTTCGACTCAATTCCACACCTATGGACAAGAGTGAATTTAAAAACTATATTATGAAGTATATTTCTTAATTTGTGAGGTGCGCCCAATCATCGCACTCGACTTTGCATACTCACTAAGGCGTCGATCAAAGGGTACTATCTAAAACTGTGCTATCTACTTCTTTTTTTAAAGATCGAAACGTTGTGTGTGTTTTATTTTTCATTTGCGTGCTCCACGAGAGATAGAAACGATCACATTTACACGAATCACGCTAAACGAAGAAGAAGCGATCAAAGTGCTATGCCCCATATTCCTCTATCCCCGGCAGCAGTGCGAGGAATAGGGTCGGGGGCAAACCTGATTGTCTAAGTGCGATATTCATTAAACTAACCTGTATGAGATGATTTCAGGCAACTTTGGGGGGTCGAACTGGAACGCCTGTCGTTTCCAAAGAAAGTGCCGCTAATAACGCGGCAGACCATCCCAACGTGAGATGACGAGAGTTTTAAGACATTTGATCAAAGGAGTTGGGTTGGATGTACAATATTTGCGGAGCAAATATTTGAACTAGAGTTGGAGTTTCTGAAAATGCAGGAGGGATTTCATAACATTATATGATAAGACAATTTTTCACTAAGCGTCTGTTAACTAACGTAATTGTATCGTTTAATGTACACTTATGTCATTATTTCGGAAATTATTTGAATACAATATAAGCTACGGTACTTCAATCTTGGTTTGAAAAATTATATCAACTGCGTAAAGTCGAGGTTGTAAAGAGAAAGTAGATTTGAAATTACTCCACGGGACTGAATTCAATGACTTTTATCGAACCTTGTCAAAATAAATTGCTATAAAGTGAGATTAAATTCAAAAGTGTTATCATAATGTTTAAACTGAATTAATACGCTCGGATAAACACTTTGAATCATCATGATGTACATGTCATAAATTAATTAAAAATAGCAAAATTTCTAATATAATGGGGGCAGCTTTCCAGTATTGACGGAACCACTCCATAATTTAACGCGAAATCTAATTTATTATTTTTTTCTCTTTTAGATAATTTCTTCGGTGACATATTAACATTTGCCAGTTTCGCTTGTTTTCTACGAGGCATTGAATATCCATGAAAAAATCAGATTTGTTTCCGGTGAAGAGTTGTTTAAAAAATTCTTTTACTTTTAACTTATTTGGAAGTTATAAAACCTTGGAAACGCGTCAAATTATAAAGAAAAACTAAAGTTACGCAATCTTGAGTGTAGCAGCCTTTTTTCTCATAAATTACATAGGTTATTAAAAAATACAAGTCAACGGTTGAGTAGGCAAAAACTTTCTGGAAACTGATTTAACGGACAACGGTAAAATTATAGAATTTATTTTCACTCAAGTTATGGAAGCGATGAATATAAAAAATCTTGCCTAAATGTTCGATTTTATGTATTTTGTGTATACTATCCATTAAACATTATAGCAAATGTAATATTTTGTTAATTGTGACCCAGCACTGCCGACGTCGAAATAAACTATGTAACCTATTAACAATCAAAATTAATGATTTTAGTACTTGATAGATGTGCGTGATAATTTATTTATTTATTTCTATAAATGTGGCACTCTGGAATAAAGAGAGTGGTTCGCATTCAATGTAGGTACCATCAATGAAATTTAGCGCAAATATAAATAAAGAGATGGCCACAATCCGATCGATGGAGGAAGGGGCTCTAAAAAGTGCCCTCCACCGGCAATTTGCTAAAGGTACCTACTCGCAGTTGAGCAGAAAAGGGAATCGCGAGAAACGCTGAAATAAAAGTTTATAATATATATTTTTTTTATTTCGAATTTCACCCGGCCCTTTTCCATCGAAAGGGCAATTATAGCGGGAAATGTTATTAACAAAGTGAGAATTCATACGATCACTTGTTATTATAGATTGCGTTTGTTCGAATTTTAATCAGGGCTCGATAGCATATGAATGCATTGCAATTGCAATTCGCACGGAAATGCGTTCGATTGGAGGATATATTCTCTTTTCCAGCGGCTATTCTTCAAAATTGAAAACGGCGGTCGCTTGAAACTTTAAAAATGACCAGTGGCCTATCTAGAAATTAGTGAAAGGGGAAGATTTTAAAATTCGTTAAAAAATTATTCATCCAGGTCAGCCATAGAGAGTGAAAAAAATAAAAATGAAAAATACGAGATGCGCATTACTTAAGTAAATTTTTTCGTTCGCCCATTTCATGGAAACGGTCGGGGATTAGGTCTCCGTCCGCGCTGCGTGCCTACATGGGAACGTACTCAGAATACGATGACGCAGCATGAATCAAGTAGCAAAAAGGTAATTTCATGTTATAATTAACTGAATCTTGACAGCTGTTTTAAATAAATAAAATTTAATAGTAGAACGAAATATTTATCCGAGAAAAATAGCAAAAAACATAGACACTTAAACCCCAACCTGAGTTACACCACTGCAAACGATTCGTCCCAATATGGCAAACTTCAACTTGATATGATACGGTCCATTTATAGATGAAATACATAAATCATGTACTAGCAGAGTTAATAATGAAAAATTACGACGTTAGAACATAATTAGGTTTGGAACAGGAATCCCAGTTGCGGTGCGTGTTGGTTAATGACGTAGTTAAAAATAAATTCCTGATTCGAACGCATTTACACAATTATTTATCATTAAAAAACAAATTAAAATCCTTAAAAGTAATTACGTTATAATTACGAAAAACAAAGCACAACTTTGTGAAAGACGAAGAAAAAATTAGAACGCTCAAATTTTGAACTAGAGCGAAATATATCATAACCGCTAGCTGTTATTTAATAAAAGTCTATGAATTAAGAATCATGTTCGTAACCTCATAGGATTTCATCATTCATATTTTGACACGAAGCGTACTGCAACACCCACGACAATTCAACGGCACGTATCGTCAGTCAGGAAAATCTCTCAATTTCGATTGAATCGCGATGAAATTTGATTAGCATGTAACACTCTTAACATTCGTAACTAAGAGAACCCTGAACGCTGCCGCGAGTTGATTCCTATTCTTCATCAAAGCTTTCTCAATTATTTGATATTACAGTTAAAGAGAACATTGTTACTGATTTTTGTAATGTATCAAATGTAAAAATTTATAATTTAAACATTACTCACAAAGTTATATTTTAACAGGTGTATTATGTAACGATTTATATCCAAAACTTGATTATGTAAAAGTTAGCCAGTTTCACCTGAAAAATGTCGATATTAGCGGATTGGCTCTGTTAAATATCGATTCTTCTAGTAAAAGTTTTATTTAAGATAAAAATGCCAAAATTGAAATTAAAACTGAGTAAAGAGCTAGCCAAACAAGGTCTCGAGTTGCTCCCTCTCTTTGCCTGTCTAGAAGATGATCTGGTGTTATGGTAAATTAATAGAATACAACTAGATGTCCTTTCCCAGTGTTGAAGAGAGCAGTCGCTGGGATGTCGGAGAGGCAGAAATCTCTGAAATATTTTCAACACACGTCTATTGTGCCTCTTCGACACCAAAAGCAACTCTACAGCAACGGAAAGTGTCCACTGGGCTTCCTATAAGGCCTTCACTAGTTTTGTCTGTCTTCTTCCTTCAGTGCGTACATATGACATGAGTGTATTTATCTTCAGTTTAGTTTATACCAGTGATTCTCAAACTGGGTGTCACCACACATTAGGGTGCTGAGTTTTAAGGGTGCCGCGGAAAACTGAGTTTAGCAAATAAACCAACGATTTGGATGTGCTGATAAGTGAATGGGATACTAAGTTTTCCTCCAATACATATATTAATTTGTAGTGCCAACAAATGGGTACGTGTAGAGGTTGTAATACACTAACGTAAAAAATGCAAAAACTTTGTTTCAGGGCTGGAATTTCGCGAAATTTCGTTTATCTTTGCAAGAGTGCCGCGACTACAAAATACTTGGAAACCATTGGCTTATACAAACAGAATTTCATTGTACTCAAAGCTGTTAAAACGGTTAAATGTGACTAGAAATATATACAGCTGACTAAAATTACGTAGTTTCAGTTAGAAAGTTAGTGAAGCTTACATTACCTCCATTAGAATTTTGTTTCATAGTTATATTTATATAAATTATTTCAGATTTGCCGAGGATGATTAAAATTCGATTTAAACCGATGAAGGTTGCAGAAATATTTCGGCTGATCCAACATTATCTGCAACAATTAGTTAAATGAAAGAGATCAAACTTAAAACACTTTGAGTGATGATTCTATTAAATGAATTTTCAAATTTTGCGTTAACTCAACTTCTACGTTAAAAATAAGGCTTTAAATTAAAATATCTTATCAGAATAATAAGATTCCAAAGCCACTATTTCCATTTACAATTTCACCAATGTCTCACTTTTTAATATTCGTAAGTTGTCGAAAAAAGTTTTATTAGGAAATAATATATTCCTGTATAGAGGCCCCATTATATCTGGCGAGGGACCATAAAATACATTCGGTGGCATCACGAGGTCCTATTTACTTCGCATATATTAACCTACTCCTGTTTACGTGCCGACCACCGAAAAACATATATAACCACGGACCACCGTCAATCCTAATACATATCTGCAATTACCGTAATTTTCCGACTATAACAAGCACTCGAGTTTTTGCGGGTGAAACGTCAAAATCGCTTTTATCATCATCATACGCTACTAGAATTGTAGAAATAAGATAAATTTAATACGTGAAAGTTTGGCGAAAATGATTATAAACTTTGTTTATATAATACACAAAACAAAATTTCCAACTATGTAATGATTATATTATGTAAATATAATACATTATATTATTATCTTAAAATCTGTGTCACGAAGACTAATTTTTTTGTCTTTCAAAGCGCTTTTGATTCGAGAACGATATTTTCCATTTGAATCGTACTTTCAGAATTTACTTGACCATACCCATTTTAAATTTAAAGATTTTTCAAAGCTTACAGTAAGGCCATGGGTTCGATTCCAGCAGCGTTTCCTCTCACCATTTGAATAACATAGGAAGAGCTGGAATATAGTGTTCAAACATTTTTCCTTACCATTTTAAAATTACTTCGCGCTAACTCGATACTTGAACAAAAAAAATGTCTAAAAGAATGCCAAGTTATTTTCTTACATTCCATTCTCAAAGGCGAGTAAATCGGCACGCAAATTCGTTTTTAACGCCAAAATTTCACGTACATAGAAGGAAGAGTGATAAATAATGAGACGGAGAAAAAGAGGGAGAGCGATTAATTGGGAGTGAAGAAGAGAAGGAGAGATGAAAAGGGAGACAGAGATGGGGGAGGGAGGGAGGTGGAGGGAGATAGAAAGACAGAGGGAGGGAGATAGAGAGATGGAGATAGGGAGGGAGAGAGATGGAGGGAGGGAGAGAGAGGGAGAGAGAGGGAGAGTAGAGAGATGGAGGGAGGGAGAGAAGAGAGATGGAGGAAGATAGAGATATGGAGGGAGGTAGAGAGAGAGAGAGAGGGAATGAGGGAGAGAGAGAGGGAGACGGAGGGAATGAGAGAGAGAGGGAGGGAGAGAGGGGTTGGGAGAGAGAGAGGGGTTGGGAGAGGGAATGAGGAATTGTCACATTCATTTTTGTTGAAATATTGTGTAAAAAAAGCTTGAAAAAGCTGTCTACACTTGTTACCACGTATAATTCCTAACCTTTTGGTAATTTTTTTGCGAAAAAATGCGTAATATAAACGGAAAATTACAGTAAATTTATCAATGGGTTCCAGTTCCATATGGTGGCTCTCGGTAATTAATTACGTTTTATAAGCTAACGCGGTCATCCTTCAGCAAACCCTCGGACCAAATATCGAGAAAATCACGGTTTAAACCAGGTCACTCTTGTAGGTTGATCTCACTAATGATTTTAATCAAAAACTTTTTTTCGCGTCGGAATTCGATGCGTGTAAATAACCGTCCGATTCGATTCCAAAGCAAGAGCTGAAAGCGCACGAAGCGCTGCACTGCCCGCGTTGTTTATTCGACACGACTGCTAAGTAGCCGTGGCAAAGGTGAGGCAAATGTGGCATTGAAATGCGCTGATGAAGGCGGATGATTCAGGAGGGGGTTAAAAGAGGAGGAAAAGGAGGGTGGGGGGGAGGTGAGGGGAAATAGGAGTTGGGATGAAAAGGAGAGTGCGGAGGAATTGGTCATGTGAGGCAACCAGTCGAAATGACGTCGGTTAGCTCATCGGACGAGCAAGAGAATCTTAAAATTCCTAATCTTTATACATTGAAATATTTTATATCAGCACATTAACAGGAAAAAACGTGCGCGCCCGTTTTCCAATAGGAAAAAAACCTCGTGCCATCTCGTGGTGTGAATCGCATTTAGGAATTATGGAGTGGTTCCATGGTGCCGAATACCTACTCAACATGACTTCCACGGTATAATTTTTGTCGCTAGGATCTAATTTGGGAATGTTTCGAATATTAATCCTTGTGTGAAACGCGAACTTTCATAGATGCTCCAATCGTCTGAAAGCTCTCCAGTTTCCAGAGTCGGTGAAATCGTCGACCGATCCGAAATTTGATAAATTCGGTGGAGGAGAAAAAACGCGACGCCTCGTTCGCTCGCGACTCGGGAAGAAAGCACGCGAACGTCTTAAAGGGGTGAAAGGTGTCCGGGGATCGCGTCACCCTAGACGTCGAACGAAAAGAGACCGTCTGTCTGTCTGAAAACCGTACAGTTTCTTTGTTATATCGCGTATCGGATCGCACTAGGACGCATCCGAACTCATACTTTGGATCGACACTTACAGATTCCTGATTCGGAAGTTTCGATGGATTCTGTGTGCGCTACTCCGCTATACCTCCGCAAATATGCATTCCGCATCGAGCATGTCATTTTATTCCCTGAGTTAATTGCGTTTTGTCTTTTGCGAGAACTTCAAAAAGGACAGCCACGTCCTCAACCACCGCTCGCGGTTTCCAGAATAAACAAAACATCTCGAACTGCAATCGACTTATAAATCTCGATGTAATGCGATTCTTCCAACAAAAATAGACGCCGGTGCCGAACAAAGACGAAGGCGAATGTGCGCGTAAAGTCAGAGGGTTCCTTTCGATATATTTTTCATTCCGCTCGATTTCAGTGTTTTGTTACAAAAGTGGGCAATGTTCGGATCTTTTTACGACAACTCGACGGCGATTCATCGCATCGAACGATGATCGAGACTGCGATCCTAACCGATTCCTAATTCGCGCAGGCGCAAAAAAAAAATCCGATCAGTCGTCAGCGCTGTTGAAGGACGATTGGAGACGTCATCGACGCTCGTTGCTGATGACGTCGTCGCGAGGGATCGACGCGTGCCTTCCCTCGAGATATATATATACCTCCCTCGTTGCACCCTACCGATGCTATCGCCGAAAGGGGGGGGGGGAGTGGGAGGCACGAAAGGGGGGGGGGGGGGAGAACGAAAAGGGGGAAGGTGCCCTGACTCGCGATATCTGACTTGGAGGACATACCACACTAATCCTTAGCGGATCGAAAGTGGTCGACGTGGAGGGGAGGAAGCGTCTTCTGCTGCGGGAGCGTGGCGCTTCGGGGGCGAGGCGGCGGTCGTCACACCGAGGAGGTCGCCGTGTGATCGAGGGAAAGGCTGGCGAGGCTTAGACTTCTGGCGCTGTGGTGCGAAGAAGAGGCAAGGCTGAAGGTGGAGGCGAGCGGGGGCAGAGGGGGCGGGGGCAGGTCGTCCGGATCGTCTGGGTCCACACCGGGTCCGCTCGCCCCGATCCCGGCCTCGTCGTCGCAGCAGAAGAGATGAAGGCGGGAACCTAAGGAGCGGCGGCACTCTGGACACGGCCTCCGAAGAGAGCTCCCTCCGCCCCCGAAGGCGCTCTTGGTCTCGGCGCCGCCCCCGCCGCGTCGCCTGGGCAACTCGCGGGCGCACCTGCGAGAAAAAGAGCGATCGATGGAAGATTAGCGAGAGACACGAGCAAAATTGCGTATGCCAACGTATTTGTTCGCATGGCGTAATTGGGTGAATGCAGGGCTATCGCCAGAAAGATCAACGTTCGAGAAGGTGCAGGCCCTCGCTGTGTGCGAAGACCCCCAACCTTTTTGGGAGTCACGAAGAGACGCTTATAAGACGCATTATATTGAATGAATAAGAATTAAAAGAAGATTCACGACAATTTATTTGAAATTTATTGACCGAGACCTCTTTGACTAACTTCCTTCGTTATTAAGAGACGCTGTTTTGAAAGAATAGATTGAAATGGTGTGGTAATCATGGAAATTTTGGAGTTAATAATGACTAAATTAAGACGCGTCAATTTATTGCAATTGACGTTCAGCCTTGATGATATATTTGATATTGGCAGCAACTGTGGTGTCAAATAAAAGATCTTTTTCGAAATTAAAGTTAATAAAAAGCTTCCTACGCACTCGTATGTCGATAAATTAGAAACTCAGAGCAATTAAAAGTGACGATTTAAAAAAAGAGAATTTCAGAATTGAAAAGACGTCAATAACAAATCATATGAAAATAATTTTATGGCGACATTTTTACATCGGTGAGGGACCAAAAATGTTTACTTGCATGAGAGCTCCAAATTGTAGCTATGCCCCTGAAATGACATCTGCCTTTTGATAATGAGATATTTATTAATTTTTGGAACCGTCATATAGTATGCCAAGGTTTAGTTTGTCTAAAATTTCGTAGAATATCGTGAATATGTGGATAGATGCGACGCCAATTAATAATCCTTGTCAACCATTTGTAATTGGACGAAATCGGCAACAATGCAAATCACCTTGACAACAAAAGATTTTCTCTTAAAAATTCGTCAGATTTTGTACTGATTCGAAAATCGACTGCAGGAAAACGAACATTCGTTTATTTAGACCTTCTTTGATTCAGGTCCCGCGTTTGTATTTTAAAGTGCAAACTATTAATATGTTACGTTCATAACGCAGCACGATGGATTTCCAAATTAAGCGTCTATAAGATATCCATCCGAAATCCGGAAAACTCCAAGATCCGGTAATGCTCAGGTCTCAAGGTTGCCGGGTTTGGAAAGTTCGACCGTATATCGTTTATATTCACGCACTAGACTGCATCTGGAATGCCTAACAGGCGGCAGTTGGCTGACCTGGCGTGGAGGATGTGGGCGCAGGGCAGCGCTTCGAGGGAATCCGCCCTGAGACCGAAGGCGCGGCCACACGCTCCGCACCTCAGCTCCAACTCGGCTTCCACGGATGCGGCCAGCCTCTCCTGCGCCGCCCGCTCGCCCTCCTCGCCCAGAGAGGCGTAGATGCGCGCTAACCGCAGCCGCACCGTGCGCACCAACATCTGCGAAGGGATAAAATGATCGTGAGACGAGGATCGTTACAACGAATGCTTTTCAACGAAACGGTCGGAAAATTAAGAAAGGAGGTTAAAAGATTGTTTCTTAATTAAAAAAATTGGCAATTTCGGTTTTAGCTTTAAATTGCTAAATAACTACGATATAATTCGTTACGAACTAAGCCCGGTGGTGGATTTAAGCATCCTTGGCCTAAACAATTGGGGCCCTTGCGCTGAACTCAATTGGGGCTCCTGCAATCTAAATTTACAGTTAAACCTCACATACCGGCTATTATCCCATTATGTGAAACTCATTCACGATTCTTTTTGTAATGAATCACAGAGAGTTTTCAAAAATTACCAAAAACAAATAAAAGCAATATTCCTATGATGTATTAAACATTAAAAAACGGAAACGGAAATGGCAACAGACTAAATTTTTAAAATTTTCGGTGAAAAATGCATTTCAGTACGTTTTTATTTTTTTAAAGATACAATAGAAACAATAACTCTTGAAAACTGCCGAATAAAAATCAAAAAAATTCACAATAAATCAACTTATTGGTGGATTGATCATAAGATCCTTATGCGACAGGCATAATCTGGAATTTTTGGAAAATTTGGAAGCAGGGAAAAATCTGTTTGTTATGATCAATTCATTCGATCGATTCACATATAACTGGGGCAATTTCACGATTTAAGAGGGGCTTTCTTTGATTTATCTCTTTGAGGACATACGTTGAGGACATACGTTGGGGCTAGCATAGCTAGTCCGGTCCCAACCTGTGAAAATATTCCCGTTCTGAAAGAAGGGAATTCGTCCGCCACGGTGGTTCAGTGGTAGAATATCCGCCCGGCAAGTGATAAGACCGTGGTTCGATTCCCGGTTCATAGCAGATTTTTTTCTCCTGTTTCCAAATTACCACATTAAATCAAACTAAAACATAATAATATATAAAAGTCATAATATCTATATGAAATAGAAATTATGAATGCCATCTCCTAAACTTATCTTTAGCAAAATTGTCAACTGCTATTAGATTGGGATCTATGTTACTTAAACTATCATTTTCAAACAATTCAACCAACTGTCAATCACAGCAATCATATAAATCGAAGTAAAAAATAAATATCTATACTGAAAAGCAAAGAACGAAGTTGTACATTACCAGGATAACGGAATAACAATTGGACGTGAATGTTTACAGCGTACTGCTGTGCGCACATTGTGCACGTGTATGAAAGCCAATATTATATAGCAATGGAAGCTTCATTCAGTGAAAATTAATTATTAATAAATTACAATTAAGTACTAATAAATAACGAAATAGTCATTGCGATTTTTAAATTGGGATATTTAATATTTCTGAGATTATATATATACACAGTTTTGGGAGCACCTGGCGTGCGCCAATAGCGACCACCTTAAATTTTCCATTAACCATGTTTTAAATTGAACTGTGGCTGATTATACGCGTCTCTTGCTCGAATCTTGGCCATCCGAGTGCCTAAAAAGAGCAGTTTTCTAGCCGTCTGATGTTTGATTACATTCACCTTGGCTCCGACGGATGTGGCTACCTCGAGCAGTCGCGTGTTGAACTCGAGTGGCCGACAACTGCAGATCTTTCTTCGCAGGCGTAGCGCCTCCAAACATCTAGCCACTCCGTCCATGGCTTCCATCTGGCCTAAGCGGTCTCCGAGCGCTGCGCTGGCGCCGAGAGACGCTTCGTACTGCCTGAACGCCTTCTGAGGAAGCGAAGAAGAGAGAAGAAATGGGAAGAGGGACAGTGGTTGCAATGGAAGCCGATAGCCTAGGGAAGGGGTCGGCAATATGCGGCTCCTTAAGAACTTACGTGCGGCTCTTGACAGCAATTCTTCCTGATAAAAGATTTGAAATCTCCCCGAAAGACATTGGCTTCGCAAACAACTTAAATAGAAATTTCAGAAAAATAAATGAATGTATTATTAGAAGAATTGTTTATTTTACAGAGATAAGAGCAAAAAGTAATACTAAGACGATCGCTCCCACCTCAGTAGATCCGCCAATGGCTCTTTCTATGTTGCTTGTTACACATAATTTGAAAAGAGCGGTCTTGTGAAAAAGATTGTAGACTTTAGGAAGGCCCTTACTGCTTATTGTATGTCACCAGACGAAGTGCTCCGTTAAACTCCTTCTCATAGAATCAACCGGGACAAAAATACATTTGAAAGGCATTTTAATATAATTTAAAGAAATCATATTAAACGTATATATATATATGAGGAAGTACTACGAAGTATAGGAGAGAAGCGAACGATTATACAGACTATCAGAAAGAGGAAGGCGAACTGGATTGGGCATTACCTGAGGAGAGAGTGCATGAATAAAGAAGTGCTAGAAGGAAAACTTGATGGAAAAAGAGAAAGAGGTAGGAAAAGGTTTCAGCAAATCAGAACTAAAGATAGTAACAGAACCGAAGGATGTAGATAAGAGATGTAAATAAAAAGATGCACCACAAGAGTGAAAGGTAGGCGCAAATAGAACTGGAAAAAGTATGACGTTGAAGAGGACATTTTGGAACCAATTACATATTAGGGAAAAAGAGAATTGGAAAAATCAGTACAACAGCCTGGGAAAAGCCACATGATGGGGTACTGGTAGGAGCCATGATATCGGAAGGACTAAAACTAAATACGAAATTAATTAATAAGAAACTTGGAAGAGTGGCCTCGGGTTTTCTTAGGAATAACAATGATCCCTCTAAAGAAGAATCCTATTGTCACACACTTACAAGATCATCACGAGGATTCTTAATGAAAGGCTAGAGAAAAATGCCGAAGAAATGCTAGGAGAAGACCAATTTGATTTCGAAAAAGGACGACACTGTAGGTGTAGTGAGAATCGTAACATAAAGGGCAGTAGAGGACAGCTAAGATTGCTGCGTATGTTTCATCGACTGGCAGAATGACATAAAAGATTTGGAAAACTTCGAAATGTGGAAAAAATGCTGAAGATAAATTAACAGATGGAAAACGAGGAATATGCAAATATGTATGCGCGAAATAAGACAGCGGAGAAGCTGCAGTCTATATATTTGTAATTTCTTTCAAACAGATGAAGGAAAATCTGAAGAAATTTGATCAAAGGTAGAGGAGATAGTAGACGCCAAAATGATTAAAAGAGAAAGCCGATATCATCCCAGGATTATTCGAGTGGCCATAGAGATCGCCAAACAGCTAAAGAACTTCAACAGGGAAGATGGCTACTCTCTCCATAGTACGTGGAAAAGGATATTCCAGCCACCCCACTGGCTCTTGAGCGGCCAATCGCAGAAGATTTCTCTGCTTCAACACTTCGACCTGAAAAAGTCTGCTGGAATGTTAATAAAACTGTCGTCAATGAATTACTACACACGCGGTGGAAACCTGAAAGCCATGCAGTCTTCATCTAGATCAGAGGTTCCCAAACTTTTTGAAGCCACGGAAGCCCCATCTTATAAATATTTTAGAGTGTATGTGTGTATTTATGTTCTTTATACGTTTTTACATCGTTTAAGATATCGAATTCAAAAGTTTCATGGGCCATCCCATGGACCAAAGGAAGAACTTGGTCTAGGTTTGCAGACCGTGGGGTCTCTTATACCACATGGGGTCAACAAAATACTATTTGCATAAGAATGCTTGAGAAATGGTGTGGAGAAACCCCAAAATGCCATGCAGCCCTTCACTTATTTGCATATAAATATACTTACAATTAAATATTAACTTACGATCACGGAAATGGTTTATTTTACGCACGAAAGACTGAATATTTTAACTCTGTTCATGTTTCGTAGTATTACATGATAAATCGCTCGAAATTTTCCTTTAAGCGCAAAATTTATCCGTTGAGATGTCCATTTTCCAGGTGGCAACAAAGCTCAATTTCTTAATTGTTGTCCTCTTCAAAGGGAGATATACACGTAAAGATTAATGCAAGGAAAATCCACGCCGTGCATGCCGCCGCAGAGGAAGAATAGCTAATGCCAAGATATGCCTAAATATAGTCTATGAATAATTTTGAAGTGAGTCAAATGATTTTTAAGGAATATTAGAACATTGCCATCTTTTACCATTAACATTGAAGGATTTATCACAACGTAAATCGATACATCTACTTACATTTGTTCGGTAACCAAGATGTTGTTTATTGTTTACGTTTTGTCTAATAGTATTGACATAATCCACATAATTTTGTTGCCGCTTTAAAGGATTCGGTGCATCTCTCTATGTGAATATTAAATACGACGTTAATGCGTACAATACAATATATAAAATGGTTAATATTAATGTAAGCATCGCTTGCGTAATTAAGGAATGGGGAACGTTTGCCCCGAGCAATAAAAATCGTTTGGCACTCTTTCCCGAGCGAAGCCGGGCGTTTTAACTAGTATTCAAATATTTTTTCTCGCGGAACTCTAAGAGGTGATAAGTCAAATCGCAATAAAATTAGCTTTAAAATCATTGTAATGTTTATTTGCATGGCTTATGTATCTTACAGTATACAGTATACAAGTAAATCCGATGTTTCCTGCTGTAAATAAGAGAAGGAAGAGTGTATCGGGTCATATCCTTTGTCTATAACGGAACCCCATTGAGACTGCAGAACCTTTGGGTTCAGCGGAACACAGTTTAGGAAACCCTGATCTAGACTATTATATTACTTAATTTTAGACTGATCAATAAATAGTCGGTTACAGTGGATTAAACGACAAAATAACAAAATGCAAAACACACTGAATTTTAAATGGACACACATTGACCCAATGAAACACAGGAAAATAGAGATTAAGTACAGCTAATAAAGGAAAAGTATGAGTAGCGTGAGAAGATATCAGAGGAGAGATTTAAGTGTGTTTAAATATGAAAGGAATATGTTAATAGATAGATCTTTGAGATAAAGCAATATAATTGGTTAATGAGTTTTACATTGCGAGAGGGAGGACAGACAGAGGGGATATCACTGGAGCTGTAGCGACCACACAAGATTGCGTGATGGAAATATTTTTGGTCATATCCATCTGGTTAGGATTAGAGAGTTCGGTTACTGGATGGGTTTATAATACTGGTCATACGGTGAAGAACTATCAATAAGGTTAAGACCAATAATCGCTATGAGTCGTGCTCAGTTGTTCTATTCAATATATACATTTTACTTACGTTTATCTCAGATTTTTTCCTAAAGATGTCCCCCATAATTCGAATGCTTCTGGCGTACGTGGCTTGATCACCTGACACGAGGGACAGCCTTATGGCCTCCTGCAGAACAAAATTAATTTTTTAAATTTCACTGCCAGTAACTACACACATAATCTATTGCTCAGAATCACAGTTTTAAGTTTTAGGAAAAAAACAATATTTTATATTATAACTACGAATGACGGAAACCCGATGATTACATAAGCAAAATTTTGTATTTGTATTAACGGAAGTGCCCGTTGAATTTAAACGGATTTAGTGAATCTAAAACTTCAACCGTATAACATATAAACAGCGCGAGAATAGCATAGTACAGTTTCAGCCGTCGAATAAAGCAAACGTGAAGAAAACCGGCTCGCATTTAGCTATTTAGATGAATGAAGGAAGAAAATCGTGCACTCTAAAAATGGAAAATTACGTGTAAACTTATGGGAAAATAATGATTGAAATAAGCTCTCCCTCCCCCCAAATTTTTTATCGCCGTATAGTCGATGTTATCCGCAGTGTAAAATTGTATACCTATGTGTAGTTCCGTGAATATATCTTCAAAGGTTTGGAAATCACAATTTGTGAGCAATCTACATGTAATTATATAAGTTACCTATGTAGTTTTTAAACAGTATACTCTGGAGAACTCTACGCCACACGAAAACCATTTATCTATTGCTAGCAGAATTTCCCGTTGAATTTCAACAGATTTAGTGAACACAACATACAAACTCTTTAAAACACCTATATAGTAGATACTTTAAATTACAATTAGCTTTTCTTAACAATTAATCATATTTGCTTGTAACAATCCGTTTCCGAACGTATTCCATTCAAATATAACGATAATTGTATATCCTATCATATATATCACTTTCGCCAAATCCAGCTTCATTCCTTGTGCAATTATGCCTATGAAATGTTTACATTTATGTCTTGTAAGCAAGAAACCCGAGAAAAAGCAACGTACAGTTGTCCATGATTGAACACTGACTCCGGTAAATGTACACCAGATACGTCAGCTTCTTTACGTTAATAAACATTATAATGTAGAATATAATGATTTTACTTACAACAAATGTAAGATTCCAGTATTCAATAAACGAAAGAAGGTTCAGTTACTTCCATCAATAAACACTTTCTGAATAACAATCAGTATCTATTTACGTTGCTATCCATAAACATCGATCGTTTCGTTGCTTAAACAAAGGTGCGAAGCAAATATCGTTAAACTTTCGTCTATTTTTAAGCTTCATTGAAGCTAATTGAATCGGAGGTAACAATGACGGCCGCCTTGGCAACGCCCGGAAAGAGTACGAAAAATCCACAACATTTCGAAACAAATAGAGTATTTCTGAAAACTTCAACCGTGTAACATGTAAACTTCGCAGAAATAGGATAGTATAGAGTTTTATTCGTCGAATAAAGCAAAAACGAAAAAAATCGGTCCATATTTACGTGTTTTAATGCTTGAAGGAAGAATACCTTGCAAGTCAAGAAATGGATTCATACGTGTTATCTCATGGAAAAATGTTAATCCTCTATATTGGCAGCACTGATTAATCCTGGTTGACCGATCCTTGACAGTTCACTAAGTTAGGATGTAAGGAAGAATCGTACCAAATTTGGTTATTCTAGCTTTTATCGTTTAGGAGGAGTTCCATGAACAATCACATAAACACACGCTTCAAAATATATTATAGATAAGCGTAATTGTTTTATGTTCGCGTCCCTTATGAAGTCACGTAAAATAAATAAATGTGTTACCACACTCAAATTATCTTCTTTCTACTATATTAATTTGCTAATAGCTCGATAAAGACTCGAGATAGAAACGCTAAATTTAGCAAGAAAACTCGACTCATATATTGTATGGTGGCGACGAAAAAAATCTCGGAAAAAGTCCTGGGTTCGACTCCAAGGTAGGCATTTCTATTTCCCATAAGGTAGGAGGGAGGGTGAAAGAGGGTGAGAGAGAGAGAGGTGGGGGGGAGGGGGGGGGATAGAAAGAGTGTGAGAAAGTGAGAGGAGGAGAGAAGCAATTATTTTTTAAGTTTAACTGAAGAGAAGTAGTGCCATTAATATTAAACTACGACCAATGGAATAAATCCGATATTATAAAAAGAGGAATTTTTGGGGCTGTTTTGACCCATTTATGTCCAATGCGAGTGTGAAAATCATAAGGCACTTCTAGATGAGCCAAGACCTTTAAATTTGGCACGTTTATAGATATTTGATCACAATCTATGAAAAACACGTACATTCTAATAATTGTAATTTTTGGGTGTTGATTTGCCCCCTACGAGGATAAAAATTGTAGGGCATTTCTAGATGAGCTAGAGACTTGAAATTTGGCAGGATTATAAGATTTTGGAAGGAAAAAATTGAATATTGTTAATATTCCAATTTTAAGGGGCTGTTATGCTCCATTATTGCCCCATACGAGAACAAAAACTATGTATGAGACAGTTCCATATGAGCTACAGACTTGAAATTTGGCATGATTAGAGGTTCTCGGTTACAACCGATGGATACCATTCGAAATTCTAAAAATTAGACTTTTTAGGGGCTGTTTCGCTCCATCATTGCCCCATACGCGGATAACAATTATAAGGAACTTCTTGATCAGTTGTAGACTTGAATTTTATCATAGTAATAATTTTTTGGAATAAACCGATGAAAAAAAATACGAAATTTCCAAAATTCCAAATTTTAACAAACACACACACATATGCATGTCTGTACAAACAAAACTGACCCACGATATCCGCTGGGGTTAGGTTTCAGAAAAATACCGCAGAAGGAATAAGCTCCTGGCTAACAAGTCTACACACACTACCTAAATAATAAGTATGCAAATGAAAAACAAAAGGAAAACAAATACCTTCATGATCTACTTTTACTATAATATATTTTGAAGCGTGTGTTTGTGTATTTGTGTGTTTGTATATTTGTGTGTTTGTGTATTTGTGTATTTGTTCATGGAACTCCTCCTAAATGATAAAAGCTAGAATAACCAAATTTGGTAAGATTATTCCTTACATCATAAGTTAGTGAACGGTCAATGTTTGGTCAACCGGGATTAATCAGTGCTGCCAATATAGAGGATTAACATTTTTTCATGAGATAACACGTATGAATCCATTTCTTGACTTGCAAGGTATTCTTCCTTCAAGCATTAAAACACGTAAATATGGACCGATTTTTTTCGTTTTTGCTTTATTCGACGGATAAAACTCTATACTATCTTATTCCTGCAAAGTTTACATGTTATACGGTCGAAGTTTTCAGAAATACTCTATTTGTTTCGAAATGTTGTGGATTTTTCGTACTCTTTCCGGGCGTTGCAACGCCCGGAAAGAGTACGAAAAATCCACAACGCGTTGCCAAGGCGGCCGTCATTGTTACCTCCGATTCAATTAGCTTCAATAAAGCTTAAAAATAGACGAAAGTTTAACGATATTTGCTTCGCACCTTTGTTTAAGCAACGAAACGATCGATGTTTATGGATAGCAACGTAAATAGATACTGATTGTTATTCAGAAAGTGTTTATTGATGGAAGTAATTGAACCTTCTTTCGTTTATTGAATACTGGAATCTTACATTTGTTGTAAGTAAAATCATTATATTCTACATTATAATGTTTATTAACGTAAAGAAGCTGACGTATCTGGTGTACATTTACCGGAGTCAGTGTTCAATCATGGACAACTGTACATTGCTTTTTCTCGGGTTTCTTGCTTACAAGACATAAATGTAAACATTTCATAGGCATAATTACACAAGAAATGAAGCTGGATTTGGCGAAAGTAATATGATAGGAAATAAAATTATCTTTATATTTGAATGCAATAGACTCGGAAACGGATTGTTACAAGCAAATATGATTAATTGTTTAGAAAAGCTAATTGTAATTTAAACAGTATCTACTATATATTTTAAAGAGTGTTTGTTGTGCCGTAGTAGCTTCACTAAATCCATTGAAATTCAACGGGAAATTCTCCTAGTTACTAATATTTCAATTAATATCAACAAATATTTGGTTTCCATGTAAAAAAAGAAAAATTGCACACAGAAATTGAAAAACGATTTTACGTCAAAACTATTCCCATATAAATGCATTGGACTCTCAACTTCGGCGACAATGGGAATTTTATGGTAGCTTATAATTCGTATGTATTGTCTTAAAACTGATAAAATTACGTATTTTTCTGATTCTAAATGTATTTTTACGCTAATTAGATCAGGATTCGGATTCTGTCTTCAATAGAAATAAACTTAGTTCTTTCCTGCATAGAACCATCCAAGTCTCAAGTTCGTACCATGTTTCTAAGTAATTTTAAAATTCAAATGAAAAATGAGCTCCACTCATCCCTATGTTATTCAAATGGAGAACTGAAAAAAGAAATATATTTTTTAATTAGAAAGGTCAATCAAATCAGTAAAATACCTGACTCCTGATTTAACACTAATTCATATAGCTTTAACAAAGTTTTGTTAATAAAGCATTAAATAGTGGAATTTTTACCATAAAAATTCCATTATTACTTGATTTTCACTTAAATGACACCTAAGGATATACATTATAAAGATACCTTCCGATTTAAGCTCTAATCTGGCTCGCAGAAGAACTGGCAACTTCCAATGCGGCTCGCAGAATAATTCGCAACCACCGATTCGGCCCTACAAGTAGCCCACTGTTTGAAATCGCCATGACTTCAAATATGCAACCATTATAGCATGTGAGATCAGTTCCATTTAAAAGCATTGATCTCGTTGCCATGGTATGCAGCATTTTCCATTGTTAAAAAACCTATAAAAGTACCTTTTTCGTGATTAAAAATTAATTTTTCGATACATCGGGTTAGATTCGAATACTGTCTTTCAAAATGTAAAGTTGATTCCTTCAGCTTAATACATGTTTTTGTCTCAAGTTCGTATCTTCATGTTTAGTAATTTAATTTGCGAAAGAATAAATGCCTGCACGTCAAGCAATCGATTTTTACGTGTTATCTTATGGAAAATTTTCAATTCCCTGAGTTGGCAGCATTTACTGATCCCGGTTGACCAAACCTTCACCATTCACCTATTTATGATGTAAGTAGGAACCGTAATAAATCTGGTTGTTTTAGGTATTATAGTTTGAGCGTGGGTAATGAAACACGCAAAATTTTGAAAATATACTCGTATATAAGACAAGCGTAATTGTTCGTCATAAATGATGAGTATCCAAAACTTAAATATTAAATTAAAATAAAATTAAAATAAAAGTGTTATGAAGACAACCTTTGCATGCACTAAAAATGAAATGATAAATATAAAATTTACATAAGTGAATGTCTCAGAAAATAAAAATAATTTTGGGCATAATAATGTATGTTGAAAAGAAACATGAACGAACATATATGTTTTAAACTTTTCGCTAAGGGGCTATTATATGCGTAACACTATTTTGACTTTCTGGAACACACTATTATGAGAATTTTACATATATCATATACGTCGCGCCGCGTACATTTTTCAATCTGTACTCTTTTGAGTCCAATGGCACTTTTGAAGAGGAGGGAGGATGTTACAGACAGGTTGATGACGAGCCACTCACATTGCAGTAGTCTTGTGCGTCTCCTACTTCGCCCTGCTTCCGGAGGGCAGCGGCCATCTGCAGCAGCGCCGCTCGGTGGTGGCGGGAGTTTAGGTCCCCCAGTTGCAGCCCTCTAGAGAGGTCGTAAGCCTTTGCCGCCAGACGAGCACTCTGCTCGGCGTCCTGGAGGCGCCCGAACAACTCCGACAGTCCCACGTATACCTAATGAACGACATTCATATATAATGGATATCGAAATTCGATTTGTCTGTGAAGTGGACTACTTTAGCGGAGCATAAAACAAGTACAGTAAAACTCGTTTAATACGTGTTTGAGGGGACCGACTCATTGCTTCGTTATAAGCGTGACTACGTTATATACGAGAAACGTGGTTTTTGGCCTATACATCCCATATAACACGTATACACATACAGTAAAAGCTGTGCTATCCGGTTATTTAGATCCGGCCAACCTTAGATACCGGCAGTTACACAAATACAATTCATTTTGTATTTCTTTTTCTTTTTTATGAATTTTTGTGTGAATTATATTTTTGTAATATCACAACTTCCACTTTAAAATTTCTTAAAATATGAGATGTGTATATTACGTATTTACTCCGTATACTTCTGTGGTTGCCGAGTAAGCATGGCGTTTTTGGTTATGTAAGCCATTTCCATTGTATAGATGTTTTGGTGTACTTCTACAATTTCCAGTTTTATCGCTTTTTATTATTTAAAAAATTACCCATCCATTGAATATGGCATAAAAATAAATACCTAAAAGCAAGAAACAGGAGAGAAAAGGTTGGTTTAACGCTAACACAAAAGCTGGATCTGATCAAACGAATTGAAAAAGGAAAAAATAGAGCAGCCATAGCAAAAGAATTCAACATCGGATCTTCCGCGCTCTACGATATCAAGGCTCATAAGGCTAAATTAATGAAATTTGTGACGTCTTCTGAGACGAGTAAATCAATTAATAAACATCATACGCTTCATAAGCCAAAAATTGAGGAACTGGATAAAATATTATATGACTGGTTTTCACAGAAATTTTCAGAAGAATTAAATAATTTCGTCCTTTTCTAATAGAGTAAATAAAGATAAATAAGAACGATATAATCGAATAAATTCAATTTTGGGAACAGGTTCACTGCCGTAATCCCCAAACTTCCCGGACGCCCTAAACTTTCCAATAGTCTTTTTGTTTTGCATGTAAGCGTTCATTAATTCATATCCTAAAGGCTAAGCCTTGTCGACGCAACCATTCGCTTCTCTCTTCTGCTACTCTCTTCAGCTTTTCATATCCATCACATCCCATTATCACCTTGATGTCCTCTAAATAAGTTTTCCTCTGTCTTCCTCTACTTTTCTTTCCTAAAATCTTGCCTTCAAAAATGTTTGAAATCAACTCATTATGCCTTATAACATGGCCAACAAATTTTACTTTCATTCTTTCCATTTCTTTTAATAACTTCATTTCCTCATTCACTTCCTTTAATACTTCTACATTAGATTTCCTTTCAGTCCAACTTGTTCTTGTCATTTTCCGCCATATCCACGTTTCCACTGCTTCCAAACGGGCTTCCTCATGTTTTCTCAAAGTCCAACTTTCACTTCCATTAAGTAATACACTCCATACAGATGCTTTTGCAAAAGCTTTCCTTATTTCAATATTAATGTGCGTACTTGTTAATGCATTCTTCTTGTTTTGAAATGCTTGTTTTGCCAAGGCTATTCTTCTCTTTACTTCTTCCGCGCACCTGTTATCTTCAGTAATTACACTACCTAGATAAACGAACTGTTTTACCTGCTCAACTTTTTTATTATCTATCCTTATATTCGTTTTTATTTCTTTGTTACTCTTACTTATAACCAACACCTTCGTTTTCTTTACGTTTATTCTTAATTCCCAGTGTTTAAGTATTTCAAACATCGCTTTTAACTTTCTAGCCATATCTTTTCCGAATCTGCTATTATGACAATATCATCAGCGAATCTGATACGATGTATAATTTTCCCATTTATCTTTATTCCTTTTGTCTTTTCCTTCATGACTTCTATAGCTTCCTCAATAAACATTAAATAAATACGGAGAGAGAGGACACCCTTGTCTTACTCCTTTTCTAATCCTTGCTTCTCTTTCACTCCCATTAACATTTATTTTCGTACTTTGATTTCGATAAAGCTGGTAAATTAATCCTCTTCCTTCCAATCAATGCCTATTTTCTTCATGGATCTAAATAACAACTCCCAATTAACCGTATCAAAAACTTTCTCTAAGTCAATGAATGTAAGGTATACCCTCCTGTTCATTTCTAATCTTCTTTCCAATATCATACGTAAGGCCAAAATTGCTTCTCTAGTTCCTCTACCGGGTCTAAATCCAAATTGGTCTTCACCTAAGTGTTGCTCTATCTTTCCTTTTATCCTATTTTTTATTATATTTATGAGTAACTTTGAGGCGTGTGATAAAAGTGAGATTGTCCTGTAATTAGCGCATTCCACTGCCTTTCCTGATTTTGCTAGAGTAATCATTTTACGTTTCATAAAATCATCTGGGATCTCTCCTTTTTCATAACAATTTCTAATTACTTCAAAGACTTGTTCTTTCATATCCTTTCCTAAAATTTTCAGTAATTCTGCAGTAGCGTAGCAACGTATTAAATAAGAATGGGTAAATAGTGTCTCCTTATAACAGAATTACCTATGTGGAAAGTCTGTATCAGAGGTTTTGTGATTCGTTTTAAAATGCCTCTCAATGTTGTTTCTTGGCTACTGCTACAGTACTTCCATTAAACATGACGAAATAGAATTGTTCTCTCCATGCACTGTTGAAATAATATAATTTTCTCTATTACCTTTTTTCACTCATATTAACTCAGTATTTGCCGCGGCCCTCCTAAAAATGCACACATAATAGAGAATTATAAAAAGAAGGAATATTGATTTTATTTTAATGAATAATGCTTAATTTACAGGAAATCCCTTTAAATTACACAAAAAATAAATAAAATGTAATGTAGAAAGCATTGAGAGACGATATGGGAGATCTGAGGTCGAATTGCGGTTAACAAATGATCACGGACGTGTCTGCGGACAGACTACCGATGACAATGTTCAAAACGATTTACTGAATTCCTTCTTATTAAATCTGAATTCCTAGTATACAATTAAATGGCTGTGGAAGCTAATTCCTCTTATTAAATTTAACTAAGAGCATCTAGGAATAAGAAAATTACACGTTTTTTGCACAGGCTGCTTTGCTTTTCTTTAAATTTTGGTGGATATGTTCTGCCAACCTCAAACTACTGGATTTTTCGGAATAAATCAAAAAGTGTATTTTATTTGTCAGTTCGCTTTCCCAACTCATGAACTGATAATCGTTGAATAACAAAATTAATGTACTGTTATAAAATACAACAAAATATACGGATATTTGAAAAAACGCTAACTTACCGAGTAACAGACGATTACGAATGCTGAGAAATAACTCCGAGTAGAAATATAGAACGTCATGAAAAATTAACGGAGAATGATCCAAATGTCATCTACATATAACAGATGACGTAAGATTGAGTAGTGGAGGCTAACTTTAAGTTATTTTTCACCTCAGGTCTTTTTTTGGAAGCACATATTTCATTCCTATTAGATAGATGGCGAAATACTTTCCATCTTAACCCTTTGGCAGCCATGAGGATCCTCGCTTTACTAAGGTGCCGTGAGGAACACATTTGTTAATCTGTCACAATGCTTTTCAATTTTATTCTCCTTTTGATAGCTTCTCATTCATGCATTGACACAATTTCAGCGACTTGTAAATGATGCATTCTACATGTTTACGTGATTCTTTTTTACCAGTTAAGACTTATGGATCGTAGATTTGATACCTCCTTATCGAAACAATGCCAGTGACTTTTGTTTACATTTTAGTTGCTTGCATGATTATAACTCTTCAGTTTGACTCATGGAATCAGTATCACTTACAACGACTGTATATGTATGTTATAACCTCAGACAATGTTTCATTATACATAGTAATATAAAGTTCATCTCATACAAAAAGCTTCGCTACTATTATTTTAAAGTATGAGAATTTTTTATGCGGCCACCTGAAAATCCTTCCGCGGGCGCCAAGGTGCCCGCGGGCACACGGTTGGCGACCCCTGCTCTAGACTATGTAAGACCAAAAACTGTTCGTAAAGTAATTTAAAAAAGCAAATAAATGTATTTTAATGAATATTCGAAAAAGTCGCCTTACGCTAATTGCTCTGCAATCCTTCCCTCACTTGATATTTTCATTATAAACTTTTTGTTACAATTTCATGTCCTTTACCCCTGAACCTAGGTGATATTAAATCAAAAAATATTCCGGGTGTGCTGATTCCATATAAGAACCATCATTACATTCATAAAATCGTATAATATTTAAAACAAGGAACGCTTTATCAGGAAAATATAATACATAATTATTATGAATATTCATGTGTGAGCGAATCAAGCGGGCACTAAATACTGGAAAATATTCTTTTTAAAATAATTACTCCAAATAATGGGTGCATTCTTAATATTCTTAACTATGTATTTAAAACACAATGTTAATATGTTAAATATATCTGTCCAGGAAATAGGACAAGGGAAGAAACTTCTAATGCGGTCATAAATGATGTGAAGTGTATTGGCATGCAATGAAATCAGCGAATTTTTATCACTAATGTATAATCACTTTATTGCTATTTCGTCAGTGAAAATAGAAAAAGATAAAGTATGACTAACGATCGAAGAATTACATCAGCATAGTTTCACTGTTTCTCATGTTGATTAAGCATTATTCGGAATTGAACAAAAATGTTTTTAGAACTAATTTTAACCAAGTGTCCAACAAGGATGGAAAGCCAGAGACATTAATATTTTCAGAAATAATGGTGATTAGAATGAGGAGAGTGGGAGAGAAGTAATAGTCAACCGGATATGTCAGAAGATCAGTTTCTTAAATGCTCAGCTAGATGGAGAAAACGTGTTTAATACGGTGGATTAGTGGCATATGTACATCTTTTGAATCTTCCGAACTTCAAAAGCGAAAATTTTAGCGTCAGAACTTTTTATCAAAATTTGTGTACCTATCTAAACCATTTCGTACAACCTGTTTCCATTGTGCTTAATTTAAATCAGTCACAAATGTTAAACAAGAAAACATCATTCATCATTTTTCTAAAATTGATTAATTAGCCACGCAATGATAGCGGATTGTTTCATCGATGAAAAGAGCTAATGTGGCTGCTTCAACTAACGAATCCGGGGTGCCATCACCTGTAGTTCGAGAGCCGCATCACGCAGTGCCGCTGCTAACTTGTGCGCTCTTTGGAAAGACTGCAGGGCACGGTGGAAGTGCCCCATCTGCAGGTACACACCTCCGACGGCCAAGTGAGCGTGCCCGGCGGTCAGACACTGGTCGCACTCGTTGTAAAGCGAGTGCCTTCCGTAAGCCAGGGCCCTCCCGAGTGACCCTAGGCGCTCGTGGGCCCGGGCCGCGTTGAGACATGCTTCGGCTCGCAATCCGGGGCGGTCGAGGGCTTCCGCCAAGGCCAACTGCCGCTGCGAAAGTTCTAGCGCCTCCCTGCGTAAACAAAGAGAATCCCGTCAAACAACGCGTCATATTCACGTGTCGCGGAGAATGAAAGACCATAGTTTACGCCATGCGGCTCCAGAGGCAAGCACGGGTAGTGAATCGGGTGGGGCTAACGAAGGACGAATGCGCACTGCACTTTCAGGTTGTCTGGATACGCCAACAAAATTGACACACTGCGTTAAAGCGAGGTCGTGGGAAAAGTGGGTTTATAGGAAGCCTTCAGATTGCCCTCGAAGCTCGAAGGCCAACTTACAGATAGAAGGGTGCAGTCCTGGATGAACCCACAGTTATTAAACATTTGATAAGCTGCGCCTTTGCTACCGGTAGCTAAGCGAAAGGATGACGTGAGGGTATTCTGCCTGTGTCGGCGGCGGTTATATAGGCGTGGTCGTTAACCTTTGGTATGCCAATCTCAAACCACTGTCGTCATGCAGCAACCTTCGTGTTCCTTTCCACCTCCTCAATGTCTTGGCTATCCAACGAACTCAGATAAACATGCTCTTATGGGATATTTGCTTCCCCGTTGATTTTCTCAGTAACTCGCTCTCTCTCTCTCCCTCCTCTCCTCCCGCTCTCCCTCTCTCTTTCCCGCTAATTATTACTGTTTTAATTCCGTCAAAAAATTTAAATCTGTCTACAAGCTGATAATGCGGAAAATTTTGTTACACAATGTTAGCTCGTTTTATTTTATAAACACGCTTATGTTTTCTCTGTTTGTTTGTCTGTGCAATCGATTACATTAAAATATCAAGTAAACGGTAATAGATAAAAGGGCGAAATTTCATTTGCTATAAGAAATTTATTTCCTAGATTTTTTATTAAGGTGCATTAAGTGAGTGAAATGTGTGCATACGACGAAAGCTATTCGTGACCTATCTCAGCAACTCGCATATTTTCCTAATAGTTAGTAATAAAGGAAGGTTCAGCCACGTACTGGTTGGCAAACAAATCGGCAACTAATGTGCGTTCAGCATGACTGTTGATGATGTTATGATAATTATCTGTGTGCATACTATAAACGCAAAGGAATGTAGAGGAAGTAAGTGCGCGCGCATCCTGATGGGAAGATAGGTGATGCATTGCATCTGTCGCGAAGGTGGATGTGCTCACGTATGGTTTTTGTGTAGTACATTTATATCCTAATCCTTTTCCATAGATAAACATAATTTCATGGCAACCCAGTGTTGAAGCAAGGTTTTATATTTGAACATATGGACGAATCTATTTGTTGGTGCTACATAATAGAGGGAAAATATCATCCTTATCAATACATCCAAATACATAGTTTATTCACTTACTAAACAAAGGTTTTTGCGGAAAAACTAGTAAACTTCTACACATATTAAAAGTTTCAATGCAAATTCCTCTTAAAGAATTCAAATGTAAAACTCACTGATCTGGACACAGTACAGCCAACAGTATTTGAGAAAAATTGACATGTTGTATGAAAAATGGACTTTAGTTGAATAACCGCGTAATAAAGAAGAACAGTTAACTGAGGTTTTACTGTACTCATCGTGCAGCACCGCCTAATGAGCCTTCTGCATAATAACGAAAAACTGCCACGCAGTGCGAACACCAGTAAACGTAAAGTGGGTAATAGGAGGTCTACCAACAGGGTGGATCCGTCCCAATCCTTCGACATTACGGAGCGTAATTCATACGAAGCGGTAATTAAAACCTTCAGCTATCACTCGCTGTCTTAGTGAAGGGTCCCATATATAGGTATATGTTATCTTTACTCTTATATTTGAAATACGAACTTCGATTTAAATTTTTGTATGTACTTGGAAATTTCGACACGATTGTGAATTTTAAGTCACTGATATCTTTTCAAAGCGTTTTCAATTTGGTTAGTTATTTCGCTATTTCAAATGATGTCGACTTCTCTGCATCTGGAGAATGTTTGATAAGAACGTTACCGCGTGACACAAAGAAGTCTGTCACATCGATAAGATTACGCTGATAAGGAACATTATGAATCATATGTGTTATTGCTTTCGAAGAGAAAAAAATCGAAGAATTTCATTCGCTGCTATGCTGCGTTAGTATGAGGTGGTAAAGCTCTGCTTCATTAAGTGGCAAGGCCATGTCTATACAAGGTTATGACAACTATGCGCTGGCGGCCATATTGTGGCCTTGAGCAGACGACGTCTACGTATAACTATACGATGTATTTTTACGGGTGTACATTTTTAGGCAAATAGTAGGTTTAAAAAATTCCTAATTACCGAGGTGTGCCCATTATTTTCACCAAGTAATTGATGTGAAGCCAGGAACATTAAATTTTCCTTAAGAAATTCATTAAAATAAGCGTATAATGTATTCAGCGTAACGGGAAGGAATCGGGATAGTAACTGAGCTATTGGGTGGCCGTAATTTAGAAAAAGTAATTTAATTATTAACAAATAGATCTCCAAAAACATTATTCATACTATGATTATATTTATTTCAGTATGAGTACTGCATTAGACATAAGTTATGCAGTAATTCCCACAATCTTGTGTTGGTCATTTCACAAACAGGCAATCTCTGCTGTCCATTTCTACTGGACAAAAATTACTTTTATTTATAAACATTTTCAGTTATGTTTAAAAATAAAAACTTTTTATTATATTCATGTTTATTAATGGAGGAATAGCCAAAAATTAAGAAACAATGTTGCATTATTTTACATAAATTTACAATACTTCAATAGTGTTATTATTAAATATGAAAGTATTTTATAGCAAATTTACATCACATGGAAGGTCACATTCATGGACATTAATGCTTTTGACAGGTCATATAAGAATTCACAAGTGTCCAATCAGGACAGATGAGTTATAATAACATCAGAACTCAGTTAAGAGATTGTGTAATTTCAAAAATGAAAATCACTCTTAGCATTAAAAGTTCAACAGGTATTATGATTTTAAATAAATACACAAATTACAAGCAAATAAGAAACTATCATTCTAATTGCCATTGGAATAGAACACAATGAAGTCATCTGTGCAAATAATGAGATCTAGTGTCTACTCTTAACATTATTAACAGCAATTTAGCAATCTAGATAACAAAGCATATGAATTCTAGATATAAATAATCAAGGCATATACAGGGCATACACAAAAATTATTAACGTAAATATAGAATATACAGATATGAATAACACAAGAAAGTCTGATCAAATTTCAATATAAAAAGTGACAATTTAAATTTAAAGCAGCTACATTTCCATGTTGACTGCATATTTCAAAGAAGTACACAGTACCTTTCACTGTCTTGTAGTTGCTTCACCTTCAGTTCCAAAAATGTGAACACTTCCATTTGAATTCCTGGAGAAAAAGTCAAATTTTCCTCTGCTAAGGGTTCTGTCACTTGGAAATGGATAGCCCAAGTTTAACAAGGAATTGTATCCTTTGATGCCACAAGAAAAACGAATTTGCATAGCCTTTTTTACAGTTAAGTTTGACCATTTCTGTCCTCTATTTGTTCTTTTACCTAATGACTGCAATTGGTCAGCATTTAAAAACCTTTTCAGTGCCCTGGTAGTTTCCTCCAGATTTGACTTTAACTTCTTCACTTGTTTTTGCAAAGAAGAAACTTGTGCTGTAAGCCTTCGTATAATTTCATCTTTATCATCGTCTGCATTCTGATTAGTTGCCTCGTCCTCGGAAGCTGTAGTTGCATTATTTTCATGCATTTCTGTTTCAACTCCCTTGTTTTCAGGCTCTTGATTGGATTCATCTCTCACAGTTACAATTAAACGAATATTTACATGAGTGAAACTGTTATAATATTAAATGATGTAGTTTTAAACTTACATGTGATAGTTAAAATTTTAATGTAAAGTATCTAGTTTCACTTAATACTCAACATATTCAAACAGCTCAGCTTAAACATTAATAATCAAAACCATCTTCAAAGTGGGAACATCATATTAAATGAAAATAAACATTCTTAATACAACCTAACATACTGCATGTTGGCATGTAATCATAAACCTTTCATTCGTTAACACAATATTTATATTTTATTCATTATTTCTAATACCCTACCTTGGACATTTACAGAAAATTGTCTTTTTTCTGGAGCTTTATGTAATGAGTTTTTCGGTCGGTGGGGAAATATTTCTGGAACTGCGAAAGGTTTCAATAATTTCCGACCATCAAGCCTATTTGCTTCGAACTGAGTCGCGTCGAAATGAGCCTGGAATAAATCAAATTTTTGAACGAAATAGAAAATTTACCGAAGAAATATAATAGGTAATCTCATTGAGATTTCTGAGTTACAATAATGAAAACCGAGAAAAAATTGGCATTAGCTGACTTACCTCGCATAACCTGCTTACCGATGTCGGCATCCAGAAATCACGCTTCACTTTTTCGATCCAAATTTTTCGTCTATTTGCATCTGAGGGAAAACGAAAAACCCTATACCTGCCTTCGCCACGGTTTTTGCAACCAACTGCACAACGCGCTTGTCGGCATTCTCAACATCAAAGGTTGTCACAACCTTGTAAATACATAGCCTTGTTAGGTGGGTGACTGACTTGCCCCCTTGCGGCTCTCACCTGTACTTCCCCCAGTCGAGGTGTGCCTGGTACAAATAACCCAAAAGGGTAAACTTGTCGTCTCGACGTCGAATCCGTTTCAGGGCACTCCTCCATTTCCTAACGGCAGCTTGCTGCTTGTGCTGATTGTACAGGCGTAGACCCTGCTCAACCTTAATAAATAAAAAAATAAGATTTTCCGTCATCTTTTAGAAATTCAAGGAACCTTAAAATGCAAAAAGTAAGCTGATTATTTAAATTAAAGCGAAGTTTCTAAATTGCTATTAGTTAAAATCTACTTTTAAATCTTTTATAACCAGAACTGTTAATCTCTGAAGATTTTCTGAGTTCTATATGACCACAACATAAAGCGTATGAAACTGATATTTTTTAAAATTTTATACTTAATTTTTGAAATTTTCCATGTAATTAGTAATTAATTTCAGATTGTCCTTGGAATTATCCTCAAAATAAAATAACAAAACCAATATTTTTCTAAATTACGAAACATATTTTATATGTTAAAATGCACATTAAAAGTTAATTGTAGGCATTTATTATTAGAGATTATTTGTGGGAAAACTCTTTGACTCATTCTGAAGCAAGTATGTATAGCGAAATAAAATTGTCCCAATATTTCCTTCTTCTATGCGTTTAATCCCTTTCGAACATCGTCCCTAGTGGTTGTTCCAACTGCTCATTAGCGAGGTCGGGACTAATTTGTATAAGAACTATAGACCAGTCTATATATAAAGAACCCCTTCTTCAAGAAGAGTCCCAATAGTAAATGGGCCTGGAAGGGAATCAATGGCATCAAAAACGAAATTGACTACATACTACTCAACAAGAATAACGGGCTTAATATTGTTCCGCCCTCAACCAGTTTTAAATTGGAAGCGACCATCGATTGGTAGGATGCAGAGTAAAGTTCAACTCAAAGTTGGAAAGACAGAATCTTATAAACAAGCTAATGTCTATTATCAGCACGCAAGTGTAAAAGGAACGAAAATAAGGATTTCAGTTCCAACTGAAAAATTAATTCATTGCGCTGGAAGACAAATATGTTGAATCACAATTAATACAAATAGGCGGAACAGTTGAAACAAAGCCAGATAAAACCTTAACTGAATAAACAAGGCTGTTGATTGATAAAAAAATGAAAATACTTAAATATTACTAATGATCCTAAAGAAATGATCCATTTTGCAAAACTTAACAAAACTATAATGAAGTCCATCAAGGAAGACGTGAAGAAATATAATTATGAGCTAATCGAGAAAGCCATAGAAAACAATAGAAGTTACAAGAAAATGAAGCAACATCTCTCGATCGGAAAGAGACAGCTGGTGGCCCTGATGCTAAAAGACGGCTCCATAACCCATAGTAGGAAACTAATCCTGAAACGGGTACAAGAATTTTACACCAAGCTGTATGAGGATTCTCTAGGAAATGATGAAGAAAATGATGATGGAAACATGCCCACCGAAGAGGTCCCATATACCCTTCCAGAAGAGGTGGGACACGCAATCGGAAGTACGAAGAGTAGAAAAGCATCTGGAGTGAATGCTATCACAACGGATGTGTTCAAATCAACGGATAATTATATGGAAAAGACTCTAGCTCAGATTTGCACATAATACCTGAAGACGAAGATACCAGAAATGTGGAACCACGCAAGCATCATCCTTCTGCACAAGAAAGGTTCCAAAGAATACTTGAATAACTATAGGCCGACTACCCTACTCCCAACTATCTACAGAATATTCACCAAAATACCCACTATGTGCCCTAAAAAGCATACTGATTCCGCCAAACCCAGGCAATAAGGTGGATTTTGCAGTCGGTGTAATACGATGGGCCACAAGTCGTGAGAGAGGTACTAACGAGTATGAATGACCTCTATGTATGTGCTTCATCGACTAAGAGAAAGCAATCGAATCTATCCGAACTCCGTCGGTGCTCGTTCACTAAAGAAAGGAGGAGTAGAAGAAACGTACATAAACTTCATCAAGAAAATGCGACAACATCTGTCCAGCTGCATGAAGAAACGAATGCCTTTAAGACCGAAAAGGGAGTGAAACAAGGAGATATTATGCCTCCTAAATTATTCCCAACGGCTCCCGAGGAAGTATTCAAAACGCTAAGAATGGGAAGAAAAAAGGAATAAAGGTAAATGAAGAACATCTGAGTCACCTGCGCTTTGCAGATGATAGCATACTGTTCGCTGGGAGCCCAGAAGAGCTCCTTAGAAGAACTGAAGAGCTTGAGCAAGCAAGCCGAGAAGCTGGACTTAAGATGAATCTTAATAAAACAAAGGTTATGTACAACTCCTTCACAAATTCTGAGAAGATACATATCAACGGAACAGAACTCGGAGAAGTAGCCATCACTGCCGATGAATCGCTTCTTGGGGAAATCAACCGGAGAGTGAAGATGGCATGGAGTGCTTTTGGCAAGAATGCAAATATCTTTAAATCAAATATTCCAGTCTTCCTAAAAAGGAGACTGTATGACCAATGTGTTCTGCTTGTTCTGACATATGGTTGTGATCACCGGATCACCGGAAGAGACCGCAAGAGGAAAGACTGGGTAAGAAAGAAGACGGGAGTCTGTGACGTGATTAGAAGAGTGAAGGTACTAAAATGGCATTGCTAGAAGAGATGACCAGCGTTGGACGTCCAGTGTCATCGAATGGATCCCAAGAAACATCAAGAGACCGAAAAGAAGACCGAAAGACAGGTGGGACAGAGAGCTTGTTAAGTTCTTGGGGCAAACTTGGAGGAGGGAGGCAGTTGACAGGGAAAACTGGAAGAGTCTGGGGGAGGCCTTCATCCGGCAGTGGATTGAAAAAGGCTGATGATGATGATGACATATATATACAGACACAGACACCTGAATATATTTATCTACAAAAACACATTTACACGTATTTATTCACAGATTAATTTTACATAACTGCAAATAAATATTTTACACACATTACACAATACAAAGTCCTTTATAAAACAATGAAATAGCGGAAAATAAATTAACTAAAACTAATATACAAGATAGAAAAAGAAAGAAAAAAACAGTTGCAGGAAATAACATACGTAAGCAAATATATACAGTAGTACCTCGATAACCGTTGTTACGATTACCCGTCGTTAGTCGCCAAGTGGCATAAAAGATTGAAAAAGTTCCGTCGCCATTTTTAATTAAGAAGACCAACGAATAAGATGACGATTGCACTGTGACTGAGAGAGAAAGATTCTAATCGCAATGGTGGGCAACGTTTTCTGCGTGGTGGGGGCCGCATTAGTGGCAGTCAATCCTTCCGCCGGAAATACGTTCCAAAATACAGCAGGGAAATCAAAGATTAGATTTAGATTGTTAAAGTAAACAACTCCTTCTAAAGACATAAAGAAGTACGTGAAATATTTCGGTTTTACCTTTTCATTCAGATGTTATATTAAGATCCCTTTGTATGTTACCATTCAACTACTTAAGGATTCCTCTCTGTCTCCCTTCCTCCGGCTTTCGAACTATTTATTATTTAGCGCAGGGTTTCCCAAATGAGGATCCTCGGCAGGGTCGGGAAGAAGGTGGGGCCAGCGGGGCACTTGCCCCGGGCTCATCATTATAAATATATATAAACATATTTATTTACAACCATAACATTTATTGAAATGACGTGATAAAGTTAGATTGTAATTATAATTATTTTTTACGTGCCGTAAGATACAGGGTTTGGGCTAGAGGCGCGATTCAACCTTCTTTGCCCCGGGCGCCCAAAACCTATTCTCGGCTCTGGCCCTCGGACCCCTTAAAAGGGTCCGCGAAACCTTGCAAGGGGGCCGCATCTCTTGTTGAAAATAAATTTTGTTTGAATTTAGAGAAATTATAATTAATTGATTAGTAACAATTTAAAAGGAATCCATTTCCATGGAAACGTTAATCAATTGTCAGGTCATTCAAAACAAATAACGGGGTGGTGGTATTTTACCAGAAATACATCTAGTACATGGGATTTTCTTCTATGTATACTTGAGCACACAAAGAAAACTCCTCTAATGTAAGCAAGTCCTCCCATTTCCTCCCTCTTTCCATTCTCACCCTCCTCCTGGCCAGTTGCTGGTCCACTCGGTGTCTGCACCCGATAAGGCACTCCCAAAGGCCCCCTCCTCGGGACGAAGATCCTCCACCTCCGCCCCCTCTCACGTACCTCCCCGCCCCCCTTCCACCTCCCTCGTATCCGCCTCCGCCACCTCCCCCCCCTCGACCCCCGGCCTCTTCCTCTTCGTCCTCGTCGTCGAATCCGTCGAATACACCCGTGAATCCACCTCCCACGGCTGGCACGGGGCCGAATCCGCGCCCTCCGCGCCCCCCAGAGGCGTAGCCGTCGCGGCGGGCGTCTGGAGACGGAAGTAGCGCCGTGGCTGAGAGCTGATGCGCCGCTGAACCACTGCAAAGGAAATCACGCGGTCATTTCTAATGCTTGGTGCGACGCAATGAAATTATCACGAAAGATCAATTGCTTTAATTAATTCATAAATGAAGACGAAGGACGAATTAAATTGTTAAATCGAGCTATTAGTTCCCTAGAAATTCGCCAATTACCTATGCTGGGGTGATACAATGACACTACATCATCACTACATTGAAAGTAAGAATGCACTGTGTACATAAAATGCTGTTGAAAGGAAATCGCTCGTTTCGTGGGCTTCAGCAGACGAGCAGACTGTGCCGCTCATGTAATGAGGAAAATTAAACTTTCGCGAACTTTGGAAATTGATCGAGTAATTTCGGTACGAATTTGTGTAACCGTAAACAAATGACGGAGGAAAATCGAGTGACAAATTTATTTCTTAAGCATATGAGAGTAACAAACGAGGGAAAGAATTTCAGGGAAATTTACACAAGGCGCATTTTTTTGTTTTATGTTCATGACGTCGTCGTAACGTTTCATCTCTCCATCACTCTCGCACGCGCGTTCTCCTTCATTTTGATCCAACGTTACCGACTCTTCCGATTTTCACAACAGATTCGACAAACTCGCAATAATTTTCACGGTGACTTCATGGTTATATCGTATATCCCCGAAATATTAAAATGACCGCGGACAAGTCCTGCGTTTGACGTTCTCCCTTCGAAGGAAGTTTCCTGACAAATGAATCACACCTCTCTCCCTCTCCACACTTTCTCTCTCCGGCCTGGCTCACTGCCCCAGTTATCCCTCATTCCCCTTCGTCTTATTTCTTCCCTCGACGCCACTTCGCCGATTCTGGCGTCACCATGGTGACGCGGCCGTGCCCACGACCTGCGCCTCCGGCCTTGCCCCTTAGCGATCGATCGGACTCCCTCCACCTGCGTCCCACCCCTTCCGTTCCTCTCTCCCCCTCCCTCTCTTCCTACCACCCTCTCCTTCCCTCCCCCTACAATCTCCCAATCCTCACTCCGACCTTACACTAATACATTACATTCTTCATCCCCCTCTCCACATTTATCCCTTTCTCTCTTTCTCCTCTCTCCCTCTTTCTTTCTCCTCTCCTATTTCTCACTCCTTCCCCTTCCCGCCTTCCTATTCATCACTCCATCCCGCTTTCTCTCCCGTCTCTTCTACTTCCGCCTCTCCCACTCCTCTCTTTCACAATCCAATTCTCCCCCTTCCACACCTTTAACCCCCCCCCCCCCTTCCGCGATCTCCCTTCCCTCTCTCCCCCTCCTCCACCTCTCCCCCTCCCTCACATCACCCCCTTCCTCTCTCTCCCCCTTCTCCACCTCTCTCCCTCCCTCTCCTCAACCCCTTCATCTCTCTCCCCCTTCTCCACATCTCTCCCTCCCTCTCCTCACCCCCTTCCTCTCTCTCCCCCTTCCCCACCTCTCTCTCTCCCTCTCCTCACCCCCTTCCTCTCTCTCCATCCTCCACCTCTCTCCCTTCCCCTCCTCCGCCTCTCAAGGTAGTTCCCAACGTGTATGAGAACGAGGACGATAAATATAATTACTAATATTTTAAATCCATAATAGAAATGTATTAAAGGACTTCGTAAAGCTCGTTATTGAACTGCACCGATATCCAAGCTCCCAAAGCTTGAATTTACTCTTTTCTATAAATCCTTCGTTACAGAAAATTCCTTTTGTTCGAATTCCCAAGTATGCTACGTGTTGCTCGTTTAAATTATTATTATTATTCTAATTAATAATATATTTTTAATTGCGTAGACTATGTTTATCCCCTTATCTATTAGACTGTGTTATCCTAATTCATACTCCGTATATATGTGGGCAATGGAACCGAAGAATTTGCAGCGACCTTTGCTCAATAGATTACCAGCGTCTCATATTCTAGGCTCGATCCAGTAAACCGCGGATACTCGAAACCGCGGTTGGCGATGGAGTAATGTATATTGTTCTCTTATGTGTAGCTGTTGCAAAATTATCGGAGTGTATAGTCAGAAGGGACGATACTCTCGAAGGGACTTGATGCAATGACATATACTATTCCCCTGGAGACGAAGTGCAACCATCTCGCCAACATTACTACATGGAATGCTCGCTTTTTCTATGCCACTCGGTATGGCGGTCGTTTCAGATAATCCGGTAAAGGCAGTGTGCAACAACATTCGATTAGCAATGGAAATCATCATCAATCAATCAATCACCATCGTAATTTGCGCATTTATTTGCCTCATTTTTATGATTGGTCTTTTTGCATCGAGGTGACGTGGTAAGGCGTCTAAAAATTAGATTTTGGAACTTCGTAGTGAGTATTCTTGTTAGCATCTGATTATGTCACTTTGCTGCATCATTTAAACGACAGCGCTATAGGTTTCGTTGAAATAGACGAGTGAGTTTGATATACTATTGCGAAGTAGCTACAACTACGAAATTGTAGCTTGATGCATCAACTTCGATTAAGATGAGAAATTGCAGAGAATAACTTTGGAAAGTATGACTTTTGTTAATTTTGGCGTAGTTATTTGATTAATCTAATCAGAAAAAATGTTTTAGATGGCAAGGCAGAAAGGTTGACATAATTGTCACTTTTCTGCCAGTGGATTGTCATTTAGATAGGATTATCAGTATCTGAGGAAGAAAAATCAAGACAACCGGAAAATTTGTGATTTGTGATAATTTTACTTGACTTGATTTAATTTTGATAAAGATATAGCAAATAATTTTACATATTCAAATAATGCGTGCACGTCAGCTATAGAAATAATAAGTTTTGTGTGTCACTCGCTCACTTTCGCCTGTGTATACCACGGGTGGTATAAGATACGGAGACTGGTAAATAGATTTTTCTTGGAATTGTACACAAAATAGGAAGATAATGTAATTAAAAGACCAGAATTCGAACAAGAAACGATGCCCATTTGACAACAACACAAGTAAATGTAAACATGGGAAACTTGCGGACATGACTCCCAAACGTAAATTTTGTGGCTTGTGAAAATGCTATACCGGCACTGGCGGTCGGTACTCATTATTATTACAATTGATAATATCCTTAAAATTATCCATTAATGATTAATATGATATTAAAGCTATTTAACGCAAAAATTTACTTATTGAAAAAGATGTTCTCCATATCATTATGGCACCTGGATTGTTTCACAAAATATTTTGGGAGACGAACGATCCAGAAGTTTGAGAACCGCTGACATAAGTGACTTTAGAAATTTCCGAATGAAGTGCGGTCGTATGGCTTGACAATTTTCTCTTTCGTTTTGGATGTTTGGTGCTAACATATGTTAAATTTCAGTTTGGTAAACCTGTCATCCTGAGATTAGTGATAACAAGTAAGAATTTAAAAAAAATCAAAATGAAATCTTTTTGCGGTCTTAAAAGGACAAAACAAGAAAAATTTGTTTGTTATAAAAGATTTTGGTGTCATATTCTTTTCATTACTGTTGCTTTACATATCATTTACCTAATAATTTCGCTTTGATCGGAGGTTTTCAAGGTTGAGCTTGAATAAAAAATCGGTACAATATATATTGTACAAAATATCTCATATACTAATGTCTTTTAGTTATCTTTTGGAAAATATGAACTATGTAGAATCATTATAAATATCAACTTAAATAACTATTCAAAATTTGATGAAAATCGTATAAGTCGTTTTTTAGAAAATAAAATTGTTAAAATATCCTAGGATAAAAGACCCTTAATTATTCTCCAATATCAACCATTTCTTCATAGTTTCTATTAGGTATGATGAAATGGTTAAGTACGAGATTTCATTCATTTTCGCTCTACCGTTTAGGCTCTAGAGCCGCGAACAAGCGGACAGACGGAATTGCGAAAACCACCTTTTCGCACTCAGGTTCACCAAAAAAGGTATATTTCCATCAAAATCTCGTGATCGAATTTTTTCGCGATTACAATACTTTCTCAGTATACTTCGTATAAGAGAATGTAGAAATGTGTTTATCTATTAACTATGTATTCAGACTCCATTTATTCCAGCTCATGAATTGAGATTATTACGTAAATGATATGTAAAGCAATAGTAATGAAAAGAATATGACACAAAATCTTTTATAACGAACAAATAGTCTGAAATTTTCTTGTTTTATCCTTTTAAGGCCGCCTATTTTGTAAGCAAAAGTATTTTATTTTTGAATTTTTTAAAATTCTTACATGTTTTCATCTTTTAAGAGCGAAAATGAGTAACATTGAACGAAAAATAACGAACAAAAATAATTCACTTCAATCGCTTTCTTACAATGATTGATGTCAAAATTCGTGATTTGTGGAACTTCGTGACTTCATACGACTCTAGCGCTACTAGGATCGTCAGTCTAAATCACAAAGAAAATAAGATGCGAAACCCGGTACTGGCATTAGCCTAATCTTTTCGAAAATGGCAAGGAGGACCAAAGACTTTACGTCCCTTCCGAAGGATGAAGCGCTGATTCACTTCCTCTCCTCTAAACACGTAAATAGGGGGCCGCAAGATCTATTGAAAAATTCCTACTTTCGCAGGTTTTGAACGGGTATGCTCAGCTTAGCAGGCCAGCGCCACTACGCCACTACGCCACGGCACTCCATTTCGCAGGTTTTGAAATTATGAAGATAATTTTCTACCCAGAAGCTATCTACCGCATTGTGAGGAATAAAAATTCATTCCCAAAGGAACCATCTACTGATTACGAGTTGTCAATTGTTTTGCAAAAGTTCAATTTTTTAAAATTAATAGTGAGCATTATGGAGGTATAAAATGACATAATAGAAATAAGCTAAAATTTTCGTACAGTTAAGCGTTATAACTTCTCTTGCCATACATGGGTAAAAATGGCAACTCACGTTGTAATCCGTATTATTTTCCTGCTCTCATTTCTAATGTTGGGGCACAGAATGCTGTGAATATGTATGTATAATAGTAGTTCAATTTCTTGCTACTAAAACGCTCCCAGACTCACCGGCAGCGCCACTGCAACGAAATAGACTTTTGGAACATTTTGAACTTATAGATGAGATACGAAACTGTTATGGGTTAAGAACCATCTGCAAGCAAAAAGCTTTTAAACAATGTAACATTCTTTACTATTCGATCATTCTTTCGAGAGATATGAGGGAACAAAAAATGGTTTACCCCAATACATATACAGTAAAACCTGCGAAAGGCGGAAGCTGTATTTGGCGGAAACCTGACAAAGCCGGAAATCCAAAATAAAATCATACTAGTTGATTCCGTTTTTCATCTGAATGTCTCTCTCTAAGGTGGAACCTGCGAGACGCGGACGGAAAGGATTTTTCTTGTAATTTTGGTATTATTAAGAACATGTTAAACATGCGAAAGTCGGAAAGTAAAATCGGTCTCTTTAAAAATATGTCTATATGGCCTTTAATATATATATATATAACATTCTGCAAGCATTTTCACACACCCTAAAGTAAAGAGTATGAACCGACAAATAATTTTTAAACGCAGCTCTTTGCACCTTCTTCTTGATTTAAGTGTTTTTCCTTATGGTCAATATAGGGGTAAAAACAACCCCTAAAATTAACAATTATAAAATATATACAGGTTTTTAGCATTTTGTACGAATGTCTCACATTTATGCAAAATATCATCGATATAGCACCTTTAGAAGTGCACTTATTTGAATTTAATTGTTTAAAATTTATGAATTTTTAACGGCCACAATATGAACCTTTTTTTAACTTTTCAATGTTGTTTCCCACCGGAACATTACTTCCAAACACTATTAAAATTTTCAGCTTCCTGGATCTTCCGAAAGTATGTACATAAACATCAGTCAATTTATTTAACATTTTAAAATTTATTACGGCCGAACGAATAAAAATTTTCAAATTTCTATAATCCCGTTTTCATTATTTGGAAAATTCTACAAAGAGAAAAAATTTCAGCTTCATAGCGCATTTAGAAGTACCTAAACCATGAAATGTTAGTGAAATAGTTTATAATTTTTACCGACCAAGAATATAAACATTGTTGCAATTTCCCAAAAATATTCCTAGGATTATTTTTTTCGATTCACCTATGTATTAAATTTCAGATCTCCAACTATTGTAGTCTGGGCCAGACATTAGTATCCTCCTATATCCTATTATCCTATATCAGTGATGGCGAACCTATGGCACGCGTGCTATAAGTGACATGCAAGACGATTTTGGATGTGCCAACGAAAGGTGAAAACCAATCAGCGCATTTATCTTAATGATTTAGTTCCGCAAAAACATTTGTCTCATATAGTTAACTATTTTAAACATTAGTTTTATGGTTACAAATTCCAGTCTCTTACGTCTTGATCACGAATTTAATTTAATTGGCACGCAAATAACATGAAGGACTTTTTTGTGGCACGCGAGGCGGAAAAGATTCGACAATTTCAGTAATATTGGCACGCGGGCAATAGAAGGTTCGCCATCACTGTCCTATATCCTCCTCTGTAAGAACTGAGCTTATAGTATAGACAAGTGAATGTGTGCTTGCATTCTGCAAGTATTTTCTCTTATTTAATAAGAAAGACTAAAAGCCGACAAATAAATTATAAATGCAAAAGCGCCCTGCAACAATTTCAATGCTTTCCTTTTGGGAAATAATCTCAAATTTGAGGCTACCTGGAATCGAACCGATGACACCTACGCAGGAGTTGTCAAATACTATAGGGACATCTACACACCCTGAAAATATCATCTTTTTATTCCTCTTAGTTTCGTCTATATGAAGGAATTCATTTTTCCATGCTTTCTTATGGGATATATACCGGGTTGTCTGGAGTCAAACCCAGGACACTTGCTATAACGTGATAACGGTTCCCCAAAAATGTCCTGGATATCTAACATCCCTCCAAGTTTGAATTCTCTACCTTATCGGAAAGTGCCAGAAATTAATTTTCAAAAATACCGCAATGCTTTACTTATGGGCGAAAACGGAGCTTTCGGAATTTCGGGAATCGAACCCATGACACTAAGGTATGAGAATTTTTCTGGAGGATCCTCCATGCCATCTTCAAATACTGATAATTTCAGCTCTCCATCTAATGTAGTTTGCGCCAGACATTAGAATCCTCCTATATCCTATCATTCTATATCGACTCTTCTTACAGAGGATATAGGATACTATAATAGTTAATTGTGCTTGCATTCTGGAAGCATTTTCTCTCAACTTAAAGTAAAAATAAAAGCTGAAAAATAATTTTCAATTATAAATTTTAGGGGTTGTTTATACCCAAATATTTTCAAAACAGAATAACACGTAATTCGGAGCCGATATGTGAACTTATGCATCGAAAATTATTTTTCGGCTTTTATTTTCACTTTAAGGTGAGAGAAAATGCTTGCAGAATGCAAGCACACATTTACCTGTATCCTATATCGTATATCCTCTGTAAGAAGAGTCGATATAGAATGATAGGATACAAGTAAATGTGTGCCTGCATACTGCAAGCATTTCTCTCACCTTAAAGTGAATATAAAAGCACAAATATAATTTTCAATGCATAAGTTCGCATCTCGGCTCCGAAATACGTGTTATTCTGTTTTGAAAATATTTGGGTATAAAAAACCCCTAAAATTTATAATTATAAAACATTTATAGATTTTTAGCATTTCTTAGGAATACCTCACATTTATGCAAAATTTCATGGATATAGCACCTATAGAAGTGCACTTATAACAATTTCATTTTTTTAAATTTATGAATTTTTAACAGCCACAATATAAAACTTTCATGAAATTTCAAATGTTTTTTTCTACCGGAACATTATTTCCTAACTTGGTTAAAATTTTAGTTTCCTGTATCTACAGAAAGTACATAAGCATTAGTTAATTTGTTAAACATTTGGGAATTTATTACGGCCGAAGGAAGAAAAATTTTCAAATTTCTATATTCCCGTTTTCATTATTTGGCGAATTCTACAGGTAGAAAAAATTTTAGCTTCATAGCCCAATTGGAAGTATCTTAATCATGAAATGTTAGTGAAATCGTTTATAATTTTTACCGGCCAAGAAAACAAATAATGTCACAATATTCCAATTATTCCTCCGATTATTTTTCTCGATTCACCTATGTATTAAATTCCAGCTCTCCAGCTATCGTAGTTTTGGCCAGACATTAATATCCTCCTATATATATATGACATTCTATATCGACTTCTTACAGAGGATGTACGATACTAGTGAACGTGTGCTTGCATGCTGCAAGCATTTTCTCTCACCTGAAAGTAAAAATAAAAGCCTAAAAATTACTTTCAATGCATAAGTTCGCATCTCGGCTCCGAATTACGTGTTTTTCTGTTTCGGAAATATTGGGGTAAAAACAACCCCTAAAATTTATAATTATAATACATTTATAGGTTTTTATCATTTTTTACGAATACCTCACATTTATGCGAAATTTCATCCATGCAGCACCTCTAAGAGTGCATTTATATGAATTTCATTGTTTAAACTTTAATAATTTTTAACAGCCACAGCAATAAATATTTCTAAAATTTTCAATGTTATTTACCACTGGGATATTATTTCCTAACCCTGTTATAATTTTCAGCTTCCTGGATCTAAAGAAAGTACATAAACATTAGTCAATTTTTTAAACATTTGAGAATTTATTACGGCCGAACGAATAAAAATTTTCAAATTTCTATATTCCCGTTTTCATTATTTGGCGAATTCTACAGGGAGAAAAAATTTCAGCTTGATAGCGCATTTAGAAATATCTAAACCATGAAATGTTAGTAAAATAGTTAATAATTTTTACCGGCCAAGAAAATAAACATTGTCGCAATATTCCAATTATTCCCCCGATTATTTTTCTCGTTTCACCTATGTATTAAATTCCAGCTCTCCAGCTATTGTAGTTTGGGCCAGACATTAGTATCCTCCTATATATATCCTATATCGTATATCGTATATCCTCTGTAAGAAGAGTCGATATAGAATGATAGAATGATATATATATATAGGGGGATACTAATGTCTGGCCGAAACTACTATAGTTGGAGAGCTGAGATTTAATCCACTGGTGAAAAAAAAAATAATCCGAGGAATAATTTAAAATTGCTACAATGTTATTTTCTTGGCCGTTAAAAATTATAAACTATTTTACTAACATTTCATGGTATTTGGTACTTCTAAACAAGTTATGAAGGTGAAATTTTTTCTTCCTGTAGAATTTGCCAAATAATGGAAACGGGAATATAGAAATTTGAAAATTTTTATTCGTTCGGACGTAATAAATTCTTAAATGTTTAAAAAATTGACTAATGTTTATGTACTTTCTGAAGATCCAGGAAGCTGAAAATTTTAACAGACTTAGCATATATAATTCCGGTGGTAAATAACATTGAAAATTTCCTAAAAGTTTTATATTGTGGCTGTTAAAAATTCAGAAATTTTAAACAATAAAATTCATAAAAATGCACTTCTAGAGGTGCTACATTCATGAAATTTTGGATAAATGTGAAGCATTTCTAAGAAATGCTAAAAACCTATAAATGTTTTATAATTATGAATTTTAGGGGTTGCTTGTACCCCAATGTTTTCAAAACAGAAATCACGTAATTCGGAGTCAAGATGCAAACTTATGTGTTGAAATTATTTTTTGGCTTTTATTTTCACTTTAAGGTGAGAGAAAATGCTTGCAGAATGCAAGCACATATTCACTTGTATCGTATATCCTCCTCTGTAAGAAGAGTGCTTGTAGAATGATAGGAGTTATATATATATATATAGGAGGATACTAATGTCTGGCCCAAACTACAATAGATGGAGAGCTGAAATTTTCAGTAATTGTATATGGCATATAGAAACCGCCAGAAAAATTGAGATCTGCTACCTTAGTGTCATTGGTTCGACTCCAGAAATTCCGAAATTTCCGTTTTTTCCCACAAGAAAAGGATTGTGGCATTACTGAAAATTAATTTCGGGCACTTTCCATAAGATAGAGAATTCAAAATCGGAGGGTTGTTAGACATCCACGAGATCTATAGGAAACCGTTATCACTTTTATCGCAAGTGTTGTGGGTTTGACTCCAGACGACCCGGTATATCTCCCATAAGAATGCATGGAAAAAAAGAATTCCTTCATGTAGACGAAACTAAGAGGAATAAATAGATGATATGTTCAGGGTTTGTAGATGTCATGACTATATCCCCATGGTATTTGACAACTCCTCCCTAGGTGTCATCGGTTCGATTCCAGGTAGCCTTAAATTTGAGATTATTTCCCATAAGAAAACCATTGAAATAAGTCCAACGCGCTATTGCATTTACAACTTTTTTGTCGGCTTTTAGTCTTTCTTGTTAAATGAGAGAAAATGCTTGCAGAATGCAAGCACACATTCACTTGTATATATATATATATATATATATATATATATATATATATATATATATATATAGGATATATATAGAGTAGGATACTAATGTCTGGCACAACCTACAATAGTGAGAGCTCATATTTATTACATATGTGAGTCGAAAGAGATAATCTGGGGATTAATTTCAAAATTGCAACAATGTTTATTTTCTTAGCCGCAAAAAATTAGAATGTATTTTACTAACATTTCATGGTTTAGGTACTTCTATATGTGCTATGAAGATGAAGTTTTTTCTGTTGGTAGAAATTTCCAAATAATGAAAACGGGAATATAGAAATTTCAAACGTTTTATTCGTTCGGCCGTAATAAATTATCAAATGTTAAAAAAAGGACTAATGTTTATGTACACACTGAAGATCCAGGAAGCTAAAAATTTTAACAATGTTAATAAATAATGTTCCGGTGGTAAATAACTTTGAAAATTTTAGAAATAATTATTGTTGTGGCTGTTAAAAATTCATAAATTTTAAACAATGAAATTCACTTAAATGTACTTCTAGAAGTTGATGAAATTTTGCACAAATATGAGGTATTCGTAACAAATGCTAAAAACCTATAAATGTTTTATAATGGTAAATTTTAGGGGTTGTTTATACCCCAATATTTTCAAAATAGAGAAACCCGTAATTCGGGGCCGAGATGCAAACTTATGCGTTGAAAATTATTTATCGGCTGTTATTTTTATTATAAGGTGACAGAAAATGCTTGCAGAATGCATGCTCTATTAATTAGTTACCTATATCATATATCCTCCTCCATAAGAAGAGAGCTTATACTATGAGAGGATAGCAGAAAACACCTTATTTCGAATCCTTATCACCTTTTGATAGAATCTTTAAGTGCTGAAGCTAGAAACAACTGAAACTTTGGAAGATGAAATGTGAGATGCTACCCGAAACTTCCGGGACTGGCCGCGTGGAGCGCTAACCGGAAGTAGTAGGTACTTCTGCTGCTAGGATGTTCTGAAGAAATCCTTTATGACGCAGTTTGTAAAGTTTCAGGTGTGTGTGTGCACGTGTTTTCTTTTCACGCGGGTTTTTTAACCCATTTTTACCGGCGTCCTGCGATTTTCTTGTGTAGTGAAATGGCAGACTTTAAGGAGCAGCGCGTCTGCATCAAGTTTTGCTTCAAGCTTTACAGAACCGTGTCTGAGACACATGAGATGCTTAAGCAAGCATTCGGTGACGAGGCTATGAGTAGAAACCGGACTTTCGAGTGGTTCTCGCGTTTCAAACGTGGACAAATGTCTGTTGTAGATGCCGAACGTTCTGTTCGGCCTTCAACCAGCACAACGGACGAAAACATGGAAAAGGTGCGACAGGTCATTCGCAAGGATCGTCGGCGTACCATCCAAGATATCAGCAGCATTGTTGGCCTGTCCTACGGGACATGTCAACGAATTCTGTCTGATAAACTAAACATGAGGCGGATTGCAGCCAAATTCGTTCCCCGCGTGTTGATCCAGGACCAGAACCAACATCGACTGAGTGTGTGCAGGTAACTCAAGGAGCACGTTAGAAACTACCCAAACTTTCAAAAGAGGACACTAATTTTCTGTTAACCTGTACTAAAATTCAGCGATAAATTGGGTGGATGTAAGTACATATGTCATAAGAAGGCTGCTGTATTGGTGCTTCGTTATCTCGCCATTGCCGCCTATTTATCTAGTATGGACTGTACAATCCAACACTAGGAACAAGTTCATTTGACGTGAAGTCCAAGATCAAATCTGCCGTTTCCCGTGTCTCTCCAGATATGCTGCAATGGGTGCGGACGGTAGCGGACGACCGCTGACATATCTGCCATATCACCGAAACCAGCAACATCAGAAAGTTGCAATCGTATCGGAGAAACAACAGAGTTCCAGCCGTAAGGCGTTGCATTTCGGTTTGTGTTTTACCACATCGAATCTTCGATTACTTTCGAGATGGAGGGAATAGAGGAATAAAGAGACAGATACATTTATTGGCTTCTTTCTCTTTGTATCTGTCCACGCATTTTTGGACGCGTGCCCGCGTGCAACTGGGAGGCGCCAAGCGCGTATTGATTTTTCCCAGAGTCGACACTTTGACGAGGACAGGATTCCACTCCCCACTCCTGCTCCTTTGCTCCCTCCCCTTGCCCCCTCCCTCCTCTTCCTATGCTCCCTCCCCCCTGCTCCTCTGCTCCCTCCTCCCTCCCCCTCTGCTCCCTCACCCGTGCACCCATGCGCAGAGTGGGATCCGCTGGAAGAAGGGCAGGCTCTCGTACAGCGGGTCAGAAGGGACGGGTTCATTAGGTCGAGTGACGAGGGGCGGAAATATATAAGGAGCGGAGTAGAGGACTAGTCGAGAGACAACACCCTGGCCCCCGAATGCTTCGAAAGGCTGCTACCAACATGAGGTCAGCTAGGACCCGATTAAATGAAGTATGTACATACAGTGGTGTATCCAATGGGGATTGAGGTATGAGAATTAAAGCATATGTGCTTTGCCTGTAAATTACACTAGAACAAGAAATGAGTTTAAGTTTAAGCATAATAGCTGTGAATATTTGCATAACGTTTATTTATTTATTTATTTTTCACTATCTCATAAACAGCACTTCACGGCCTTTACAAAGAGCGTAATAACATTAACAAAGACGAACTCATATTACGATTCCCTCTGCAGGATTCGAGCTTGTGACTCTAGCATTCGGAGTTAGTTCCACTAACCACCCATACACCAATTATTGGGCTATTAAAGAGTTCTAGCGATTCGTGCGAGAGATGTTTTTATTTCTATATGTATCGTATTTTGTCGATCGTCCATCCAGCTGGTGAAAAACATTTTTCTTGACGAAGATGAATAACAAACAGCAGATTCAATGGCGTTTTATACTGATTTTATTTCGGATAGCGTCCATCGTCTTTCTATACGTACACGGCGCGGTGAGATCTCGCCAAAAAAATTATATTTTCAAAAATTTTAAAATGAAAAAGCAATAAGACAAATTTTTTGAAAAAGAAAAATTGCTACACTTTGGTTATGCTTCAGTTATTAGTCGTTAAAATCAAAGGCAAATCCAAATAAAGATGGAAAATTCGTAAATAACAGTTTTTTCTTTTTTCCATTTCTTGTTCGTGTTACTCTATATATAAAACTTTTCATTCCATTTTAACCCAAGAGAAAACGTCTTTAAAATTCATCAGCCTTAATTGTTTAAACATGCCATCAAATTTAAAGGGTTTTCAAGAATTTTCAAATAAAAATCTAGTGGCTTCCCAAATCATAGCAGGTCTTAACCACTATCGACGGCTTATTCGCGTATTCTCGGATAAAGCCTTATAACATTGCATATATACTGTTTATCTTATCCGTCAATACAACCCTATATTGAACCAAGAACACTTCTCATGGCCCTGGTCAGTGTTGCCGTTTGAAAATTTGAATTCGCGCTAGATCGACCTTCAGAAAGAGCTAAAAAGGAGCTAAACTGAAAATAAAAGGCGCTAAATAATGCGCTAACAAAAAATCGTCTTTAATATTTTTCTAAATTTATTTAAAAATAGATTGCAAAAAAGGTGACATTAGTGCAGTAATTTCAGCCCAGAGACGTGTTGTTTCAGAGGTTTAAATCCATTTAACCTAATGTAATTTTCTCCACTGAAAATTAATGCGTGTAAGAATTCCCGCATCACTGTAGAATATTTTTGCTATATCCAGAATATCCTGCTTTACAGGATTTAGGCAATGATATGCACTTAAATACGACATTGACGGTAAGACATTAATATTTTCAGGCAAACGCTGACGAAGTTGTTTAATGAGTTCCACCAGAAATTTCACGCATCTAACGCGAATATTTTTTCTGTTTTCTTCTGTAAGTTTGCAATCAGATATTTCCTTTCCGAATTCATAGCCCAAGTACGGATTCGGATCTAAATTATTTTTAATTACAGTATCATTAGTTAATCTTATTCCTGGAATGACAACTTTTGAACTTATAGAATCAATCAAAAGTAACAAGTCATTCAGCAACTCTGAAGGATCATTCATTTCAGCTTCAAATTTCTTATTCACCATTTGCACTTCTGCGATAATTGGTTTAAAAAATAAAAGAAACATCAAATTTCTCTTATCATTAAACATTGAATGCAAAATTTCTGCTGTATAACAGCATTCGTTTCTTCTAGCAGTTTCAAAATGCTTCTCAAGCTCACACCATTGCTGCAGAATTCTCACAATTGTAAATCCAATCGACAACCATCTTGTCTGACTATACTGAATTAACTTCAAAGGAGGAACTCCATCATTCATTGAACTATATAGATCCTTATATTTAGCCTGTCGAACAGGGGAATGTGAGAACCAATTATACGTTTCTTTAATAAGAAAGTGTAGGTTTCGTGGCAAATACTCATTGACAGCGTGGGACACTGCTAGTTGGATTGAGTGACAGACACACTTGATAAGAAGCAGATAGGGAATCTCAGCCTTTAATTTTGTATACACACCATTATTTATACCAACCATTACTGATGCACTATCAGTACCAAGTGCAATAAGCCTGTGAAAGTTTAATTCATTATTTCTGATCGATGTTTTTAAAGCTTCACATATTCCTTCTGCGTTACATTCTCTGAGCTCAATCATGTCAAGAAAAGTTACCACGATCCGATTCTTAAAATCTGAATAGTATCATATTACAATACCCAACATTTTTGTAGCACTTATATCATTACTTTCATCAATAATTAAACTGAACTTTCTATTTCCTAAATCAGCTTTTAAAATGTGGTGCTGTAGAATTACATATTATTGGAATACATTTTGTTCTTCGCAGTTTGAAATCCTTACATTTCTTGCTGTCTGCAAAATGAACTTTGCAAATTTCACTCTTGATCAACTATCCTTAACAGACAATGTACAGCTATGAATATAGCTATTCTACCTTCTCCTTTTGCATTTGCACCTTCTCCTTCACCAATTTTCTTAAATGGCAATATATTTTGATGTTGAGAACTATAGGGCTCATCGGCTTTTTTGTGTTTCATTGTGTTACGATGCCTCTCAATGTCACTCAACTTAGCCGACATCGTGCATTTAAAATATTTACAAAAACATTTTAAATTATCACCTTCTAATCTACGGAGCCAGTTCTTGTATTTAGTGTCTCTGAGCCATTCCACACGAAAATTTTGAATGTATTTTTTACTTATTTTCACAGAGGGATAAAGTTACACTATTTTTTAATGTTATAAAGTATAATAGATTTTTAAAAAGTTCACGGTATTTGAATTGTCACAAACAAAAGGGAGTCATTATCGTAAACACTCTATTAAACGTATTCAAAACAAAAGATTCCACGTGGAAACGATTTAAGTTCCTGCAACTACAATGTTTTCTGTCGGTTGCTCCTGTAATTCTTGGCGACCACAGGCTTTTATGCAGAAGGGAGTGCTGGTAACAGATCTGGATTTTTTCTGTAGAGGGGACGATACCATCATCATTACAATTGTTTTATCCGTTATAAATAATCATTTAAATTAAACAACTCTACAAAAATATAAATTCATTGCAAAATATTTTTTAAGAAAAAAGAATTATAAAATCATTATATTGCAATAGGAGCCTAAGATACTGCTCAAGATATCCTATAATTCAATCACGATAACATATGTATAAAGAATTCAAGTCAAGATATTCGGTAGGTAAGTTATTTATAGTCTTAAAATATTTCGTATAGAAATGAAAAAATGCTTAATATGTTACAGAATTAAAATTGCTAACTTCTCAGCCTTAATTAAAAATAACGTAGCTTTCGGACTTACAGGTTTAACGCCTTAGCTCTTGTTGCCTCAGGAAAGATCTCCGGCATTAAAATCAGCACTTTTCAGTGAATTATTTACGGGGTGATTCCATTCGCAATTTACTGTCTTCCATTTCTTTTGCAAAACGCTGTTTTTTCTATTTCTACATTACAAACAAAACTACACGTACTTCTTTCTTTCGTATCCATGTTTGGACTTCTTCTCTCTGAAGAAATCTTCAGAATGAGAAGTCCACTAACCAAGCAATAAAACGCCAGGAAAAATAAAACGACCACTTGAACTGATGAAAAATTGGGTCCAAGTCGGCCGGTATGAAGACACGAAGAAGAAACTAATTAAGTGTGAGATTACTGCCATAAACTACAAATATGTTTACAAACGGTGACTTTCTGAATACAATGACCTTCTTTCTCGCTAACAGGATAGCTGAAAACTTTAATCCAAGAGTCGCGTCTGCCAGGCGCCATCTGGCTGTTTAGCGTAAGGAAAACCTCTTACACATTATAGGACTATATTTCAACTAGCGTAAACTTTGAATAGGAAATGTAGGATTCTAAAGCGTACAAGATATTTGGTACGATATTGGTCGAGAAAAATCAAGAAAGGCGTCAAATTTGGTGCTAGAAATCATGAAAAGCGCTAAAATAGCGCCATCGCGCTTTTGACGACAAGAAGGAGCAAGGCAAACCCAAAAAGCGCTAAAACGGCAACCCTGGCCCTGGTGCTCCATAGCGCATTGAAACGTACGGCTTTATTATAATATCTATTTTCTCACTTGTGACGGTTGGTTAATTTTCCTGTTGCTTACTGAGGAAGCTTTCCTTCGAAGTATTTTGTAAACACGAGGCACCAAAGATTAAAAAATGACAAAGAAATATAATACAATGATATAATCTGTAGCCATTTTTCAATCTTTTATTTCTTATTGCGAAGTACTTGCAATGGCCTCCTATTTAGTTATTGCATCACGGAAGATTAAAATAAGGGAAACATCTGAAAAAGAAGAAGGAATGATGCTATACGTTCTTTTAAACCATACCTATTCACTCGGGCAGTGGTTCTCAACCGGTGTGTCGTGGACGAGGTCCAGGTGTGTCGCGAAAATTAGAAAAAATTATAATACCGCAGATACGAAAAAGTTCTTTCTGGCGACTCCTGCGCCATCTTTGTTTCGGGACAGCAGGGGCGGCGCTAGCGGGTAGCGAAGTAGGCGATTGCCTAGGGGCACCCTGGTAGAAGGAGCGCAAAAAGAACCGAAAACCATGCCTGTTCCAGGCAGGCAAATTAAGAAAGCCTTAGGGCGCCATATACGGCGGCGACCTCCTAGCGTGTCATAGGACGATCTCTGTGCTGAGTCGTTGTAAAATATTTTCCATGGGGCCATTCGCAGTTGTTTCGGTCTTTTCCAATAGTCTTATATTTGTCCTCTCCTCCGTTTTTCCCAGCTCGAGCCTTCTGACCCTTCCTCCCCTTGCATTCCCGAGGTAAGGAAGTCCGAGGAAGAAGACCCTCCCATCTCCGGTTTAATTTGTTTCCATGTGCATCCAGGCACGCTCAAAATTATCGGATTATTGGTAGCGGCTCCTGTTTCAGAACGAATCAGAATGTTTTCAGAATGTTTTGTTTGTTTATACATTTTGGAATTCTATGTGTTCAATTGTTCTTTATGCTATTCATTGCAATGTCTTTTTAAATATGCGAAAATCTTTTATACATTATTTTTAATAATAATAATAACTATTTGCGTATATTTTCGAGTTTTATTCTTTAAAATTTCATTTTAATTTTGCAGGTGTGTCGCGCTAGCGAGGAATTCCTGTCAAGTGTGTCGCGAACTAAAAAAGGTTGAGAACCGTTGCACTAGGGATTGCAATCCCGGGATCCCGCTAAATATCCAAGTCCCGAAATCCCGGGATTTTTATCAAGGAAATCCCGGAATTTCGGGATTTACAAATATTTAATACTAGCTGAAAGTACCCGGCGATGCCCGGGTTATGCCAGACACGTAACCAAGTGACCAAGAGAAAGTCGCCTGTAATCCATAAATCTTAAGAATTTTAACTTGTAAGAACATTCAAAATGGGATCGAATCTTTAATAAGTATACTTACCTTCTAATTACAGCAAATGCCCCATATATTGCTGTGCAGTATGTGGGTCATTTACGAACCAAAGAAGCATTTGTCACTTTCTGGGGAAATGTTGGCGTCCTAGAAAAACTTGCATAGATTAGACGTTTTATTCACAACCACAAACTTATGTCGAGTGACTTCTATGGAGAGTATTATAAATGTGCGTTAGTAAGCATTACAGATGTATAATATAAAGGTTGTACTTACTAAAAGGTAAGATTCCAGCATACACACGATGAATTGCCGTTATAAACGCTTCCCATACGCAGTCAACAGAATAATTATCCTTAACTATGTACGTTGCTATATATCATTAATTTCGATGCTTAAACAACAGTTCGAAGCGAATAACGCTATTCTTTCACATATTTGAAGGTTTAATTGGCATTAATTGAATCGGAGGCAACAATTACGGTCGCCTTGACAACATCCGGATAGAGTACGAAATATTCGTAAAATTTCGAAAACAATTGCGTATTTCTGAATGATTCGACCGTGTAACATGTAAACATCGCAAGAATAAGATAGTATGGAGTTTTAGCTGTTGCATAAAGCAAAAACGAAGAAAATCGGTCCATATTTACCTATTTTAACGCATGAAGGAAAAAAACCTTACACTTTGAAAAATCGAAAATCCCGTGTAAACTTATGGGAAAATGAAATTGTCTCCTGGATTCGAACCCGGGTCGATTTTGGAAATTCCAGGTACCCTATGTTACTCGTAGAGTCATATGAAGTCAATTTGCAAAGTTTGGTCCCGATAGCTCAAAGGGCGTGGGCAGAGCCGTCCCGATATAGGGGCCGATGTGTGCACCGCACACGGGCGCCGACCTTCAAGGGCGCCGGCTCACAGTGGGATGAAATCCAAAAAAAGCGGAAAAAAATCATTTTCTGAAATGAAGCATTTGTTGCTCATATCTGCTCCTTTTGCTGCCATGATTGTTTTTGTTACTAATAACTAATGTTGGCGGCGTCACGTAGCGTCGTCCTTTTGTCGCGTATTTGTGTAGGTGATAGTGTTATAAAGTATCACTGTCTATAAAGTACACTGCATACATCACATTGTTTCATTCTGTAACAATGTAATGTGTATGATACCTCTCCGATTTGCATTGCCAAGTCCGCCGTTGCACTAAAATCTATGTGACACTGGTGTAGTTAGTGACAGGCGATTGGCGGCTGCGGATGGAATAAATGCTGATGGTACTGCTGTGAATAAGAAGTTTTATATTCTGGACATCGAGCATCCTAGAGGAAAATCTGTGTAAGTGTATTCGTTGTTTAGTCTGTGATGTTGGCGTTTTAACTGCATATGTTACGTTATGAATTCTTCTCGCTGATGGGAGATCTTGATCATCGGAGTTGGCAACACTGATTGTGATTCCCTTGTCATAGAAGTGAGGGGAGGGAAATTCGATTTGTCTTTCTTCTTTCTTTGTGTACTCGTCTTCAAGTCCAGGGATTTCCCTGCACGTAGCCATCTTTCCCAACTTCGTGTTCAGTAAACAAGGGAGGGAATTCACTGGTAATGGCTGGCCGATTTTTCCCTCTTCTTATCCTCTTCCCCGCTCACCCTCGTACTATTTTCTAGATATGCCACTTGCTTGCTATTCGTAAATAAGACATTTTGTTGAGTATGTTCTTATTGCACTTATTGTTATAACAAAGATTAATATCACTCACGTTCTTGATTTTCAATTTTAAACGGTTTCTTTCATAATTTTCATGTTTGAGATTTTAATCCGTGACATTTTCGTATTTAATTTAGGCATAGTAGCCCTAAAATGAATATAAAGCATATAAAATTATATTTACATTATCTGTCACACAAGTTTCTTGTGAGAGAAGTTTCAACATTTTAAGTTATATTAAAAATAAATAAATTTCACGTTTGGGATTCTGATTTTTTTTAAATTTTATTATATTTTAATACAGATTCATAATCATAATGAATTTTTTTGTGAACAGTACCATGAGTAAATGGAAATTATCAGGCAATGAAGAAAAACAACTTCTTCAATTCAGCGATTTTTGACAATTCATGCTCAGCTCGTTGTCTTCCTACGATCAACCATTGCCAAATACCGATTCACTAAAGGCTGAAACACAGCTGCTGGAGTCGGCTTCAGAGTTTGGGAGCAAAACTGAACCAAGCAAAGGAGAGATGCAAAAAAATCAAAACGATGATCATGAAAAGCTGGAAGAGGAGGACCGCGAAGAGAGAGAAATGGAAGAAAGTATTACCGCGTCACTTGAGGACCCAGGTACTTGGCCGGAAAATGTGAATGATAGTGCTAGAATTCACATAATTAAATTAGGGCCACTTCAAATTAGAGACATTCAATTTCCAAAAGACAAATCTGGTAGGAGTTTTTGTAAATCATATTAGTACAGAATTTTATGTAATGGGGAAAAGGTGTCACGTGATTGGCTTTTGTATTCAAAATGTAAAAATTCCGTATATTGCTTTAGCTGCAAATTGTTCCATTGTTCATTTCCATTAGTAGCCAATGGTTTTAACGATTGGCAGCATTGATCTCAACATTTAAGCAGGCATGAAAAAAATGTATCCCACATAGAGAATTTTAAAAAATGGAGAGCTTTGATAATATCTTTTCAAACGGGGAAAACTATTGATGGTTCTCAACAAAGATTAATTGAACAAGAGGAACAACGATGGTACAATGTTGTCACGAGAATAATTTATATCATTCAATATTTAGCTCAGCAGAATTTGGCATTTAGAGGGTCAAGTAGTAAATTTATGAAAAAAACAATGGGAACTTTCTAAAATTAGTTGAAAGCATTGGAAAATCTGATCATGTAATTGCAGAACATTTAAGAGTTGTTCAATCGTCCGATAAAGCAATGCCTCATTATTTAGGACCACAAATCCAAAATGAAATCATACATATCATGGCAACAGAAATTAGAGATCAAATATTAAATATGATAAAATCTTCAAAATATTATTCCATTATCCTGGATTGTACAACAGACATTAATCATCAGGAACAGATTACTATGATTTTTCGGTTTGTGTTCTTTAATTATAAACTAGAAAAGAACATTTTTTGGATTTTTGTAGGACTACCGATACTACAGGTTCAGGGTTGAAAGATTTCTTATTAGATTATTTAGAAAAATATAATATCGATATTCAAAACATGCGCGGACAGGCATACGACAACGGAGCTAATATGAAGGGTCAGAATAAGGGATTGCAAAAAAAAATTTTGGAGATAAATCCCCGAGCCTTTTTTGTTCCTTGTTCAGCACACAGTCTGAATTTAATTGTATGTGGTGCAGCAAAAAAACATACGAAACTGTCGATTTTTTCTCAAATGTGGAAGAGCTTTATGTATTTTTCTCAGCTTCCTACAAAAGATGGGGAATTTTACGTAAGCACGTTACGGAACTAACACTAAAGTCTTTGTCCGACACCCGATGGGAAAGTAGAGTTGAGGCAATTAGGCCTTTAAGGTATTTTTTAGACAAAATTTGTAATGCCTTAAACGATATTGTTGAATCAGATTTTGATGTGTCAACAAAGCACAAAGCAGAACGTTTATTTTCGAAAATTTCAACCTTTCAACTTATTTGCTCTATTTTAGTATGGTATAATATATTATCTAAAATTAATGTAGTAAGTAAGATGATGCAGAAAATTGACTTGGATATTGATTCTTGCTTAATTCAGCTTGAAAATTTGACTGATTTTCTGAAAAAAACACGAAGTGATGAAGAATTTAATTTTGTTTTAGCCGACGCGAAAAAAATTGCAGAAAAAAGTAATACACAAACAGATTTTACTGATGCATTATTCCGAAGGAGAAAAAAAGATGAGACCATTAAGAGTCCGGAAGAGAATTACAAAATTAATTTCTATTCTGCAATACTTGATGAAATAATTAATGCTGTTGAAGAGAGGTTCAAATTACTGAAAACACATTCGTCAAAATTTGATTTTTTATATAATTTGCCAGTTTCCTCCAAAATGTAGAGCTTTATGATGAAATAATTACATTACAGCCATTTTTACAAGATAAAATGAAACCGATAGACATTTTGACCTATTTATTTAAAAATGAATTAACTAATACTTTCCCTAATTTGTCAATTTCATATAGAATCCTATTAACACTTCCTTTAACTGTTGCGACAGGGGAAAGATCTTTTTGAAAATTAAAACTAATAAATAATTATTTACGCTCCAGCATGTCACAAAAACGTATGACAAATCTATCTATTTCATCCATAGAAAATGAAATTTTAAATGAATTAGATATAAACTACATCGTAAAAAAAATAGCCTCAGCGAAAGTAAGGAAAGTTAAATTATAATTCCTTGGAAGTTATATATATTTACAGTAATAAATTTAATTTAAGATAACTGTTGCATTTTTGTTATTCTTTGACATTTTATCCTTTGATATAATTTGTATTTACAGTTTGTATTTGTATTATATTATTTGTATTAAGTATATTTGTATTATATTAATTGTATTATGTATATTTGTATTAAGTTGTTTTATTAGACATCTGCCATAAATCCTCTGATTATAATTTATAAGATAAGATTGTTAATGTATTATTTTTTAAAGTAAATATCTATAAGGCCGACGTACAAGATTTTTTTTTAATCCTTGAGGCGCCACGTGTGTTTCGCACACGGGCGCCGATACACCACGCGACGGCTCTGGGCGTGGGAATGTATCAGGAACACACGGACAGACAGATTCAATTTTATTATATAAGATTAGTCATTTTTGCGCTGAGATTCGCTGTTTTAACATATCAATGGTCCAATTCTATAGCGAGACTGATCTGATAATATTATTATATTATTTATATTAATTACTAATAAAGAATTATCCGGCATTGTTCGGCTTCAAGCTTATGTGTAAATGAACCGAAAATTTTTTGTCAACGAATGAGCATTCACAATCCTTTGCTTCGTCATTCGGATCTTTCTCTGCATCTATACACCAAATTAGTTGGTCCTACGAATTCCGTCAAACATCGTTTTTTAGGTCTGTGGTTTCCAAACTGGGGCGTGTAAGATTTGACTGATACAATATCAATTTTGTCCTAGTCGTGAAACCTGCGTTGCACCGCTCTCAAATTCCATTCTAAAGGGGCCAGATCTTTTGCTTCTTTGCTTATCTTTATGCATTAATCACATTCATACTCGAGTACCCTCAACGATTCTTAATTTGTTTAGTTCGACTACATTTAGGATGTTTTTGTTTACGTTAAGGTATATTCTAACTTTACGCTCGAGTTCCCATAGTACCGCTTCGGCGCAGTTTAATATATCTTTCAGCTCTTGAGCTCAAGTGCTGTATTTCTCATATACCCTTAACGAATTCGTGTCTTCTTTATTGGTTATGTGGCTCCGAGATGTCTGTGAATATAATGTAGTATTTTTTCATTTTTCTTTCTCACTGCGTTCCCATAGCATCGCACTTCACAGTCGAAAATCTGCTCCAGCTCTAGCGAGTTGAAAATATTTTCGCTCTTGTTCCGGTTGGAGAAAGGTTGGCCGGTCACGTCGGTATAAACAAAAGGAACTACTCTCTCAACCGCTTTGCTCACATTTAAGATAGAGCGCTTGCTACGGCTAGTTGTTGGCATTCTTTGGCGTTGCTCGGCACAACATCTTCGTCGCTGTTCGTCCCTTGTGCTTCGTAATATAATTGCACCTGTTTGTACAGTGAAAGTGTAAATTGAATTCGTTTTCGTATAGTAGCATACTGTAAAACCACTGGCGTTTTATAAGATAATAGTGTACACCTGTGTTACTGTCTTCTGCCTTCACTTATAACAGTGAAACAGTTTATATGCGTTATGGAAAAGGGATAAATAAAACATTAGTTTCTGCAGCTAAAACCATGGTTTTAACCTATAATATATTTTGAAGCGCATGTTTGCTCATGGAACTCCTCCTAAACGATAAAAGCTAGAATAACCAAATTTGGTACGATTCTTCCTTACATCCTAGCATAGTGAAAGGTCAAGGTTTGGTCAACCGGGATTTATCAGTGCTGCCAATATAGGGGATTAACCTTTTTCCATAAGATAACACGTATGAATCCATTTCTTGACTAGCAAGGTATTTTCCTTCAAGCATTGAAATACGTAAATATTGACCGATTTTTTTCGCTTTTGCTTTATTCGACGAATAACACTCTATACTATCTTATTCCTGCGAAGTTTACATGTTACACGGTCGAAGATTTCAGAAATACGTCATTTGTTTCGAAATTTTGTGGATTTTTCGTACTCTTTCCGGGCGTTGCCAAGCCGGCCGTCATTGTTACCTCCGATTCAGTTAGCTTCATTGAAGCTTACAAACAGACGAAAGTTTAGCGTTATTCGCTTCGCACTTTTGTTTAAGCAACGAAACGATCGATGTTTATGAATATCAACGTAAATAGATACTGATTATTATTCAGGAACCGTTTATTAATTAAAGTAATTGAACCTTCTTTCGTCAATTGAATAACGGAATCTTACATTTTTTTAAAGTAAAATAATTATATTCTACATTATAATGTTTATTGACGTAAATAGGCTCACGTATCTGATGTACATTTACCAGTCAGTTTTGTATCATGGACAACTGTACGTTGCTTTTTCACGGGTTTCTTCTCCTATAATATATTTTGAAGGGTGTGTTTTTGTGTTTGTTGGCTCCTAAACGATAAAAGCTGGAATAGCCAAATTGGGTATTATTCTTCCTTGCATCCTAACTTACTGAATGGTCAAGGTTTTGTGTCTGTCCATCGCTTTGATTCGAAATGGCGAACGATTTAATTATCGAATGTCACGTATTTTGCCGCTTCCTGCAATTAAAATACAGGGATGAGTGTAGACTACTTTTAATTTACACTTTAAAATTACTTAAAATAAAGGTACGAACTTGAGACTTGGATACTTTTTAGCGGGAAAGAACGGAATTTATTTTTATTGAAGGCAGATTCCGAAATCTGGCCGAATTCGCGTAGAAATGCGGTAAGAATCAATAAAATGCGTGATTTTATCAGTTTTACTACAATATCAATTATAAGCTACCATGACAACTTCCATTGTCGCCGAAATTGAGTCAATGCATTTATACGGGAAAATTTTTAACGTAATATCCTTTGTCAATTTATGTGTACGATGTTAATTTGTTTACATGTAAACCAAATACTTTTTGTTTTTAATTGAATTATCTTCTTATCTCTACTATAAATATTTTGAAGAGTGTTTGTGCATTTATAGCACAACTACTACCAAACATAGAAGCAAGAAGAAGGTGCCATTTTAACCGCAATAAAAAGTTAAGGAAAATGGGCGGGTTTTTAAAGTGATTTGGACTACATATTTTATATTAAGAATGATTTTCTCTTTTAATTTTTCCCATTTAAATAACACGGGAATGAGCGTATTGTTGGATTAACAATTTACGTGACAACCGTTTTAAACAATAGGTAATACTATACTATAGGTAATACTATATACCTAATATAAACTAGAAGAAATAATATATACGTAATATAAACTAAAAGAAATAATATATACCTAATATAAACTGAAGTAGCGAAGAATGAAACGCAAAGTGTGGCATAGAGTTCTCCAAAGCAAACTGTTTTTAAAACTACATGCATAAGTAACTTAAATAATTAGATTTAGATTTTCCACAAATTGTGATTTTGAAACCTTTGAAGATATCGTCACAAAACTTCGCATAGGTAAATAATTATATCCAACGGATAACATAGGCTATATGGCGATAAAAAATTGGGGGTGGGGGTCCTTAATTCAATAATTATTTTCCCATAAATTTACACGTAATTTTCGATTTTTCAGAGTGCAAGATTTTCTTCTTTCACTCATCTAAATAGCTAATTGCGAACGGGTTTTCTTCATTTTTGCTTTATTCGACGGTTAAAACCTTGTACTTACTATCTTATTCTTTCGATGCTTACATGTTACACGGTCGAAGTTTTAGATTCACTAAATCCGTTGAAATTCAACGGGAAATTCTGCTAGTTATTAATAAATTAATTGAAAGAAATCCTTGTAAACATTACGTGGGTACAGCCGGAATGCCTCCTCATGAGCTGAAGCTTAAAGTAGGAGCGGTTATCATGCTCCTTAGAAGCCTAATGCCATTGAGAGGACTATGTAATGGTACAAGACTTACTGTTACTCGAACACAAACACACGTAATCGAAGCAAAAGTGATCGATGCAGCAAACTCAGACACGGTACTTATTCCAAGAATCTCAATCATTCCATAAGATACAAATTTACCATTCAGTTTCAAACGAAAACAATTCCCAATACGATTGACTTTTTCAATGACAATCAATAAGTCACAAGGTCAAACATTTGATAAAATGCCTTTACCTACCTAAGCCTGTTTTTGATGACGTTGAAATGAAATTTTTATGTTACTACAGTACTATATGAAAACTCCCCTTTTACTATCGGTCATTTATTGAGAGAGGGAGGTACATAAAAGAAAAAAACAAAAGAAAACATATACAGATAATTTGGTATTAGTGCTTGAATTCAGAAAATACGAAATTTGGTGACCGAGTCTAATAATATGGTAACCACTGTATAATTATGGATAAATAGAACACCAGAAAAATAATTGTTCATTAATTTAATCTTTATGACCTACTATTTCTTTAGAATGATCAAGTAATAGGTAAAAGTATTTCTAAACGGTTGAATCAGTTAAAGCAATGACTGGTTATTTCTTTAAAACTAATTATTAATCTCGAAAAGTTAATCGTTCGATAAACTCGTCCTTGAAAAATTTTCTTTCGAAGAATTAATCTATAGACCCATTTATGTTGCTCGAAAAGTTACTATTCCACGCTTCGGGATCGGAGCGGTTACGAGGCAACCGGGCGGAGCGGAGCACAGTGGGAAAGAATCCGAAAAAGCTGGCCATAACTAAAGCTAACGTCTGATCGACCTGAATTTGGGTACTTTGGGGTTTTCGGGGACGCTGAGTTCATTTTTGATGGTTTTGAGGCTCAGTGGATACTCCTTCTATCCAGTGGCATCCCTTCCACTGCAACTCTCATAGATCAACTCTCGCCGGCCCGACTAATAATGTTATTATATATATATATATATATATATATAGAAGACCAAGATGACGCACAACTTCATACACTCCGTCTGGTTCATTTTGTTGCAACTTGTCATCATTGTCCATGGTATCAATCGTTCCACTATATTCTTGCTTCACAAAACCTGCATGTCTATAGGAATGTGTTGCAATGCAATTTAGTCTCAACTCAGAACGATAGCCCTCGTTTCGTGTAGCACATTCCATTTTGGCAGCGTATTGTTCACTACTTGTAGTTATATAATGGCGCTTACGACTATCCACCTGAAGTTTCGTTTGAGAGGTTTGAATAAGCCTTGTCCGAATGGCTGCAAAACAATAGTGATGTTTGCTGGCAAGAATATTCATTCAATAATATGGACATGAACTGAAGGATGTGCAGCACAATAATCTATGGGCAAAGCGAATTTACAGTTTTGGACAACCATTTTTGCATCGAATGCTTTCAGCCACTGAATTAAAAGCTTTCATATCATCCATACCTTTCTCTTCGCTCCATAAGATCAAGGATGTGCATTATTGCTCTTGAATCAACGAGGCAGAGACGATTTTTCGATTACGAACAGTTTCATCCTATCAGAACAATCCATATATGTGCATCAGTGGCGTACGCAGAATTTTCCTAAGAGGAGGGGGGTCTCCAAATTCTATTCTTAAGGAAGAAAAATGAAACTCAATGTTAAAAAGCTGAAATAATCATTATATCATTAACACTATAATAGCCCAGGTCTGATGGTTGGTTGGTTGGTCACGCTTTCACGATGGCCGATATAGAGCGTTTTAACAAACTTCCCGAATAGGTAGAAGATTGAAATTTGGCAAGGATGCTTGATTAACATATTTTAAGGTAATGACGAAAATAAATTTCCAAAAAAGTCCTGGGTTCGACTCCAAGGAAGGCATTTCCATTTTCCGTAAGGTAACATGAAAAAATCCATTTTTTGGCCTGCAGGCTTTTATTGTTTTGGAAATTAAAATTAGAAAGAATTAACCTACGATCTTCGGATCTGAACCATTTTGAAGAAAAAATTACAAAGTTTCTTATTCTGTTCATCTTTTTCCGCATACAATTCGAAATCGTTCATGTTATACGTTTAATTCACATATTTTGTGGAAATATTGCCATTTTAAAGGAATGTGTCCTTGGCCACCAATTACACTGTTAGACCTCAAAATCCAAATTGTTGTATCAATCCTTATGGGTGTAAGCTTGCTTTGAATGCTTTTAACACGAGATAGGGAGGGAGAGAGAGTGATGGTAACGAAGGGGGAGAGAGGGAGGGAGGTGGAGAGAGAGAAAGGGAAGGGGGGGAGGGAATGAGGGGAAAGGGGTGGAGAGAGGGAATGAAGGGGAAGTGGTGGAGAGAGGGAATGAGGGGGAAGGGGTGAAGAGAGGGAGGGGATGTGGGGGGAAGAAAGGAGGGAGAATGAGGGAGGGAGTGAGAGGGAGGGAAAGAGAGGAAGAGAGATGGAGGGAGGGAGAGGGAGAGGGAGGGAGACAGACAGACAGACAAATGACTTTATTGAGGGCGAAATTGAGACTATATAGTCCCTTCTTACATTTAAGAGAGAGAGGGGGAGGGAGGAGTAGAAGGGAAGTAGATGGTGGAAAGGAGGGGGAGGGAGAGAGAGGGGGAGGGAGGCAACTATTTTAAGGTTAACTAAAGATATCCCGTCATACTGACGGGCAAAAACGCTAGTTATACATATAATATCCCAGATCTCTCTGTCATCGTAACCCTCTTTGAAGCTTAATATCTCGCAAATTAATTAACCGAATTTGATGTGCTTTTCAGGATAGCATTATGATATAATAAAATTGCGTTTTAACGTATTAAACTTGAGATCACAGACCCGGGTTCGACTCCAGAAGATAATTTCTATTACCCATAAGGTAACACGTAAAAAGGGACATTTCGACGTGCAGGCTTTCATTCTCTTTTACATTAAAATTATAAATAATTGACCTAAAATCTTCGGATATAAACTATTTTGAAGAAAACATTATAAAGGTTGTTATCCTGTTCATTTTTTCCGCACACAATTCGAAATCGCTCATGTTATACGTTTAATTCACATATTTTGTGGAAATCGTGCCATTTTAAGGGGATGTTGCCTTGCCTACCAATTCCATTGTTAGACCTCTATATCATATTGTTAATTCAATCCTTATGGGTATAAACGTGCTTTGAATGAATGCTTTTAATACGAGAGAGGGGGGGGGGGGAGAAGTAGAGGGGGGAGTGAGAGGGAGGGGGAGAGAGGGAAATAGAGGGGGAGGGGCGGAAATGAGGGGGAGGGAGAGAGAGGGAGAAAGGGTGAGAGGGAGGGAAAGAGAGGCAACTATTTTACGTTTAACTAAAGATAGCCCGTCAACAGCAGAATATTCACTAGAAATGTTGTATATGACAAAATTTTCCATATGTGAAAGTGGGATATTAATTATTTTAAATGAAAATAATAATAATCTATCTATCTATCTATAATTCTTCCGTCGATATTTCGACGGTCATTACACTAGTTATTAATGATTAGTAACTAAAAAATTAGGGATTATAAATGGGGATTATAGAAGTGAATTTTAAAGTGACAGAACTAATATCGAACGGTTAATTAGTTTATTGACGTTTGTCTTACTTCTTAAGGGGTTCCAGACCCCCTGCGTACGCCACTGATAGTAGGACAGCCAGTCGTTTCTTCATCCTTTCTTCTGCCTTGGAATAGGAAAATATTTTACCACGAATATTTTGTCATGAGGCAGGTCATGTAAAATCCCGACTCGCCCGTGCTGTAAATGTCCCGAGACGATTGCTTCTGCACTAAATCATTTAGGAGTGGAACCCAATCTTGAGCAACCTTTGTATCCACTGCAGCTACTTTGGTTGGAATTTTTAGTTAGTTCTCTCTGTTGGTTTAGAAGTCCACATCTTTGTTATATATATACAGCAATCGTTCCTGTTTCTCTGATCTTCCATCAGCTATCAGCGTCTTATCTTTATTTTTTAATGAGGTGAATGATGTCGAGGAAGTTAATCCATATCGCCTCACCATTTCGTTTTTTGACGGATCGCCAACTTCAGAGAAAGAAATGTTAATATTCGTAATCACATTCAGCGTAAAGTTTATTACGAATGAGCATCATAATTTTGCCCAAACGACAATATAACCATAATCACGACAAATTATAGAGGTGGAACGCAATATAGCTAGTAGTCGGGCGTCGTGAAACCTCACCTTCAATTCGGACGTGTAAAAATTTCTCGTGTGACCGTAGCAAAATGGTTGCGTACGAACTGTTAGTTATTATGGTTCTGGAAACGGAACTGCAAGTGCTGTTTGTTAAAAAAGTAGAAGAAAAAATAGCTGGACAAGTTTACATGCGGTCATTTTACATAGTTATGTCGCCACAGTAAGAGCCCTCATTTTACGCGTCGTTAACAAAAATTGACCATGATGCTATATTGAAGTTATCGTTATATACCTACTCGCTGATTTGATCATAATCAGCCTTTTAAAATCCATTGACGGATGAAGGCCTCCCTCAGACGCCTCCGATCCCCCCCCCCCCCCTCCTCCAAGTTGGTCCCAAGAACTTCACAATCTCTCTGTCACATCTGTTTTTCGGTCTTCATTTTGATCTCTTTATGTTTCTTAGGATCCATTCGATGACACTGGACGTCCAACGCTGATATTTTCTTTTGTTAATATGACCCGCTCACTGCCACCTTAGTTCCACAAACTATTCAATGAAAAGCATGCTGTAGAGGAATTATTTTCTCGAACGGTTTAAGACTGGAAGCGAGCATAGGTTGTACATATAAATAGAGCATAAACTTCAATTCAAAATTAGAAAGAAAAACGTTTGCAAAGAAGCCTGTCTATTATCAAAGTACGAGTGGTAAAATAATGAAAAGAAAAATTTCAGTGCTCTGAAATCCAAGAAGTCGAGTCACAGTTAATGAAGATGCTCAAGGAAACACATCGAGAAGTAGAGAGAATAGGAAAGAATCTGGAGATGATGAAACAGCAGAAGTATTCAAAGAAATGGACGAGATATTAACGTTCCTAAGCGTGGAGCCAATGAAGCATCATCCTTTTGCTTAAAAAAGGTTCTAAAGAATATTTCCGTAATTACGGTCTACAAAATATTCATCAAAATGCTCACTATACGGCTTCAACCTTGATTCCTCTCAGCCTAGAGAACAAGACAAATTTCGCAGTGGGTATAATACGACAGATCAAATTCAGTCTTGAGAAAGATAGTGAGTCGTACTACGAGTAATAATTCTCTCTATGCATGCACTCCATCGACTATGAAAAAGCATTCACTTCTACCCTAACTTCTTTGGCGCTAAATGCACTCGAGTTCATGATTATGAATAGCCACGAAAATTCGGTATCGCCCGTCCAGCTGCATGAAGCTTTTAAGGCCGAAAAGGAATTAAGGCGAGGGGACAGCCTGTTTCCTAAATTATTCACAGCAGCACTATAGGAAGTGCTCAACACCGTACGCTGGGAAGGAAAAAGTTTAAAGATAAATTGGAAGCATCTGAGTCACCTACGCTTTGCCGATTACATGATATAATTTACTGGAAGCCTAGAAGAGCTGAAACATTGGGAAGGCCAAGCCTAAGAGCTGGGCTGAAATTTAATCTTAATTAAAGAGGGTCATGCACAACTTCTCAATTCCTGTGAAGATAAGTGTCAACGGTGCAGAAATCGAGGAAGTCACGAGCTACGGTTACTTGGGTCAACAGATCAGTACGGAAGAATCAGTTTTAGAACAGATCAAGAGGATAGTGGAGGTGATACGGAGTACGTTCTGAAGGAATGCATGCATCTTCAAATCAAATATCCCAGTATTTTAAAAATCTGATGTGGCCAACACATGACTTTCTACATAATTGGGGTATAGATATTTAAATTATTATGAATAGTATTATAAGGCAAAATTATTCTTTCGTATCGTAAAAGAATACAGTCTTCCTTATTGCCGTAAATTAGGTATATTTTGAATGTTTAGAGAATTCACCGCTAAATGGTGGCGGCGCTGTATACTGGAAATTAAGAAAAAAGTTGAATATCTCCGAAATGGATGGTTCGACGAAAATATGTTTTAAACAAAACTTGGAAGAAATATTATTCCTACAACTTTGGTTCTCACGAAGATTACGAATAACTATGTTTTTAAGGAGATATTTGACGGAAACTGAAAAAACCGATTATTTTTTATAAATAATTCCTAAACAATAACTGCTATACAAAATTGTTTCAAATGAAAGTTTTAGGAAATTACATTCTCTATAACCTTTGTATAGAATTGTATATACAGTAATGATGTTTTAACGGAGAAATATCGCAAAAACCGAATCGGGTTTCGAATAAACCTTGACTTCCGGTTAACCGTTATTGTCCAAAAACTAATCAATTCTTTGTGCTCATGCTAAAGTGTTATATACGAAGTTTGGTAACGATATGACAAGTATCACATACATCCACACACAGACATCATTCCGAAAATAGCCTAAACGTGTTCTAGGGACCTCAAAACGTGTATTTCCGTTGAAATGTCGAAGTCGATTTTTTCGTGATAACAGTACTTTCCCATTACTACGTATGGAGAAAGTAAAAATTGAGCTTTCAAAGTAAGGTAACTAAAATATATGAAGAATTCGTTAAGAGCGAATTAACCAGTCTAGTATAGGCTTTCGGTAAGGAGCTGAGAAGAGAGGAAAACATTGTAACTCAGTATACAGAGAATTAGAGGACTATTTAATCTCAGAGTCGCATCGCATGGAAGGTGTCCAGATGTCCCGGTTTTTCGGGATTTGTCCTGGTGTTGCCCGAACGCATAGTTGTCCCGATATTTTGGGTTAATGCCATTATGTGAAGTCGTTTGTTCAAAAAATCGAATTATCGAAAGGATAATTTAGGACAGATACAAAGAGATCATTTAATGGCGTCTTATCATTAGTACTATTTTGCTTCGCTGTCTCCACCGTGGCAGTTTAGAACACAGAATAAGTAATATGTTTAGAATCACAACGTCTTAAAATTAATAAAATATTTCCCGCTAGATGACTCTAGATAGCTTGCGGGATCCAGGGGAGCGATTGCCCCCTTTGGACGACCCCATTGCCCTCGACCCCATTGCATTCTTACTTTCATTCCGCGCAAAATGTCTTGCTCGCACATCGAATATAAAGTCTTTATGACGAGGAAAAGAATGAGATGGGAAGACGATAACACCTCATTTGAGAGGTTTCTGGATCCGCCCCTGCTAGCCTGATATTTGTTTGGCCATCGAGGATACAGACGACCGGATGTGTTGCTCTTACTAAACGTAAGACTAACACATCCGGTCGTCTGTATCCTCGATGTGCAAACAAATAGCATAGCAATTTCTAATTTATAAGTTGTAACGAGCGTAAGCTTTCGTTTGGAAATAAAGACTTAAAAAACTGACAAACGAAGAAATATTTAATCTCATTTTCTTCTATTATTATAATACTACTGCACTCAAATCACGAAAAATACATTTACGTAATATTTAAGAGCACATAACTACCGCAAATAAATAAAAATGTCCCGGCCATGTCCCGGTTTTTTCTTCCTCAGAACATAAAATGTCCCGGTTTTGTTTCCTCGGTATCTGGACACCTTAATCGAATCGGATCAATCTCTATCGTATGTGGAAGCCTCCAGGTAAATCTGATGGCATCTTTAACTTACTGTTAGCTAAATTATTATTCCTTAGCTTTCTTCATTTATCGAATAATACAAAAGGATTGTCTTACAGAAGGTCACTTGTAAAAGTTTAGTAGAATCCATTCTTCCATATCGCTTTCATATGCTTTGTCCTATATCTTTCGATATTTTAATAGGAACCGTTGCAAGGAGTGGAGCAAAGGAGGTTATGCTGGCGAGAGATTTCTTTTGCGGGAGTCGCGGATGCTTTGCGCCTTTCATGAGCAACGCCAATAAGACGCTGACGACCTGTTGCTGCTCGCATTTCGTAATTGGGGAGGGCAAACGCTTTCATTCTGTCACTCGAATGTCAAATTTCTAAGTTTTTCTTGAAATTTAAAAGGGTACCCGGCCGGTATGTCGAACGGACGTAATGCCGAAAGGGCGTTACACCGAAGATGGTATTGTTTACCTGGAATTGGTTATTTTTCCATTTTAAGGTAACTTATATCCTAATGTTGCATTTATTTTGTTTATGAATAAATAAACAAATAAAATATGGTGTTCACTTGCAGAAAAAAAAATATATAATTGTATAAAAAAACTACAAAAAGTTTGTTTGTCGAGCTTTTGAGTGAGCTGACAAAATCATGTTGTAGATCTCAATCAAGGTCATTACAACAAGTACACTCAACTGCTCTTGATCTCAAGTAATTTTCAATAAGTTTTAATTTGGAGAAACTCCTTTCACTTGAAGCTACCGTTATAGGAAGAGTTAACGTAATATGTAGCACGACATTGGGAGCAAATTCATGTTGCAGAATTAATTGCAATACTTCTAATGGCGCCGACTTAAGATTTAATAGATGCTGCCGGTTCTTCGTGCATTTATAAACCGCCCAAATCGGTTCCGTTGCTATCCTTTTTCAGTTCTGCTTGCAGACCCATGCAATTTTTCAAAAGATTCTCTTTAGAGATGTTTTTACACTATTTACACCGTATAAAAATTGAATAAATTATTGTGACCATGTAATTACAAACGCCTTTCTTTAATAGACAGGATTGCTACATCATATATACAATAAAAGAATTCTATTTTAAATCGTGTCTAAAGATCGATTAGAGGTTATCAATCCTCAATCTGAATGCCGTCACGGTAAGAAGTTCATCAGGAGCAGAATTTGATTTTTTGTCGTTTCTCACTCCCTCCCGTCCCTCCTCATCCTTCCCTCCTTCTCGTCCCTCCCCCCCCCCCCTCTCCCTTCCTTTCCCTCCCCTCAATCCCCCTCCCCCTCACTCCCTCCCTCTGTCGCTCGATACATCTAGTAATGCTTCGTATTTCTATCGTATGTCGTATGAGTATTGAGACAATAATAGGAATCTCGAGTCTCAACAATGACATTCGTTTTCCAGGAAACTAATCGATAAAAGCGCTATATTTGATCAAAATTTGTTTCATATTCGTTAAATATGAGCAATTTCGAACGGAAGGCGATAATTGACGATAAGAATAAGAAATCTTGTTCTTCTTTAAAACAGTCCACGAGCGGTGATTATAGGTTTCTAACTTTACTTTGCTAAATAATGGAAGCCTGAAAGTGGAAATGTCGTATTTTACGTGTTATCTTACGGGAAACAAAAATTATCTCCTGGAGTCGAACCCAGGTCTTTTTTCGGGATTTTTTTCGTCATTGCCTTTTAATGCGTGATTCATGCATTCCTGCCAAATTTCAATCTCGTACGTCCAGGGAAATGAGCTTAAATCGCGTCTAAAATGTGACTGCAAAAGTGTGTACCTATACGAGAAAACAAGAATCCAACGCCTTTTAAAATATAGATTAGGAATAGTAAAGTATCAAGAGAAAATCTATCGATTTTCATTAGAGAAATAGTATTACTCTGCAGTTTTGGGAATTAGGGGTAATACGGTCTTAAAAGTCTATGTAAATGAATATGATTGACAATCATATAGAATATCGTATTCATTTGCAAATGAGCTAATTTAAATTGTCACTCTGTGTATTATGTTATAACTTTAGTCCTGACGGTAATGACGAAAGTAAAAAGCGCATTTTCCAATGTCAAGCTTTTTAGGCGCGTTTCGCTTCCAGCGTGAGCGCCTATTATCGTCAGTCGGTCCGTCTGCATGTTCGTTCTCGGCTTCTACCAAACGGGTTTTCATGAAATTTGACATTAAGGACTTACAATCAAATATAATAAGAAAATTGCAGAAACGAATCACGTACGCCTATCAGGGGTACCACTTTACTGGTGACAAAAAATTAAATTTTCGTCATATCTCGTAAAGTATTGCTCATATCAATATATTTTTCAAATAAAAGTTGTAGAACTGGTCGAGTATTTCTTTTCCTATACATTTTTATCGTAGAAGTAGCCGTTATCGAGAAAATCAAACAAGAATGTCTTATATCGAGTTGAAGTTTGAAAATTTCTTGCATTTCTTCATTGTTGCTAACATAAACAATCTCACAAACAAACGTTTAATTTCCTTACGCGTGCATGCAATATTATTAAATAGGAAGAAAATGGATTATTTTTGAGGAATATAAGAACTATAAAACACTTTTCCCCTTACGTACAGGTACCTATATAATTTCTTTTTTAATACTCCATTGCACGAAACGTGCCCGTTTTTGATAGGTTGTAAACTTTCCTAACTTGTTAATCTCCCGAAAGACAAAATTGATCGTTCTATAATACCATCTCTTCTCAACTTTCGGGTGTTATCTGGAAGAGGGCTTTTCTGCAAGCACTCCAAGTCGGCCTTTCATATAACATTCTCTTTTCATCCAAATCCCTCTTTTGATAAACACGCACCACATCGCATTTCACGTCTCTAAGAACTATTCTCGACAAACATAACCTCAAATCCCGAATTATTCAATACACTTTCCTCTTTTCAGTTATATTGTATTTCTTTCACTGCTTTGATATTAATTGTTATTATTGTCTCTGTTGTTTTTATGAAATTGATGCTGTTACCATTCTATATTGTCTGGAAATTTATTTATATACTATTAATCGATCAGCTGCAAGTGGTAACGTGCTGTAAGCTTACAAATAAATAAGTAAAATCTACCAATTGCCTTTCTCAAAAATTAAACAAAATATCTATGCGTTTATCAACTACTACACATCTAGCTTTGAAGCTACTGGAAAATATCTGATGTGACCAGCATGTGTTTTCATCCATGTAATGTGATTCAATTCAATGTAATGCAATATAACACAATGTAATGCAATTTAATGCAATGTAATGCAATTTAATGCCATGTAATGGGGTGTAATGTGATGCAATGCAGTGTAATGCGATGAAATGCGATGCAGTGCGATGCAACGCAATGTAATGTACCGAATGCGACTGCTCTCGTCATAATCGCCCTTAAGAATAATTATAGGCAAATTGGCACGTGAATAATTTTTAAGCACGGAATAATTTTCACATTGAGAAATAGTTTGAGTAGCTTTATCACACTGAAAAAGCAATAAGTAAACAAAATTGATATCTGTTGCTGTGGATAACAAAATGTCTATGCGCAAATAAAATTAACTTTAGAATCGTGCGCATCGATATAAACAATTATAAAATGTTGCGATTACAAATAAACATTTTAAATATAAAGTGTTGCGCTGATCTGATTATTAGCTTTTGACTTAGAGCGCCAACAAAATTCTATCACATACACATTCACCGACAACATCGCGAAAATAGTCAAAACGCACTCTCAGAGGACCTCAAAGCGTGTATTTCCGTTGATATCCCGAATTCGAATACCAATACAATACTGTCTCAGAAATCCCGTATGTAGAAAGTAAAAATACTTTTCCAATTTTACTTTCTCCATACGTAGTAATGGGAAAGTATTGTATTCATGAAAAAAATCGACTTCGAGATTTCAACGGAAATACATGTTTTGAGGTCCCTAGAACACGTTTAGACTATTTTCGGAATGATGTCTGTGTGTGTATGTTATTGTGGGCGCTCTAACTCAAAAAGTACGTGCCATATCGTTACCAAACTTCATATATAACACTCTAGCATGAGCACAAAGAACTGATTAGTTTTGGACAATAACGGATAACCGGAAGTCGAGGTTTATTCGAAACCCGATTCGGTTTTTGCGATATTTCGTCGTTAAAACATCATTATTGTATATACAATTCTATACAAAAGTTATAGAGAATATAATTTCCTACAGTTTTCAATTGAAATAATTTTCTATAGGAGTTATTGTTTAGGAGTTATTTATAAATAACCGGTTTTTCGGTTTCCGTTAAATATCTCCTTAAAAACATCTTTATTGGTAATCTTCATAAGGACCAAAGTTGTAGAGAATAATATTTCTTCCAAGTTTTGTTTGAAACTAATTTTCGTAGAACCATCCATTTCGGATATATTTCGCTTTATCTTAATACCAGTATTCAGCGGTGAATTCTGTAAACATTCAAAATATACGTAATTTACGGCAACAGGGACGTGTCTTCTTTTACGATACGAAATAATAATTTTGCCTTGTAATATTATTCATAATAATTTTAATATCTATACCCCAAATATGGAGAAAGTCACGTGTTGGCCACATCAGATTTTTTAATGAAAATTTTAGGCAGATGACAAAATTGTTTTATTTTTGAAAGGTTCTCCATATGGCATACACTTTACAGTTGGTATTGGTAATCGGTAAAATGAGTCACATTAAAAATATTGACCAGTTGAAGCCTTTGAGTTTCAAGAAATCAAAATATGTAACATATTATATTAATTTTTCAGTTTTTCCAAATTATGAGACCTTTCAAGTATTTTTCGAGATGTTAACATCTATCAACTTCAATGGGAAATTTATCACACGGAAACTGCATAGTTATTTTTGAAGGATAATATGCTTTGGCGGCTTTGGTATTTAAAAAAAGGCCTCTCTAAACAGACTTGGAGTGGTGCCGTCAATTCGAGGCATTGGTTTGGCCTAAGATACTATGTGTGTGTGAAGAGAAGGGTGCATTTTTGGGTTGGAAGTGGTGTCTCAAGTGTTTGCGTGCCACTTTTTCGATCTTTCTTCTCCACTATCGAGATCGGGACTTGACCTCTGAGAAGACAACCTGTTTGCTAAGCAAAACTTTTCATAGGAAACTCAGCTCAATCTGTCGCACGTGACATATTATAACGAATCCGAAAATCGTTTTACTTTATTATTTGCGATCTATCAAAAAAAATCTGATGAGGCCAACACATGACTTTCTCCATATTTGGGATATAGATATTAAAATTATTATGAATAATATTACAAGGCAAAATTATTATTTCGTATCGTAAAAGAAGACACGTCCCTGTTGCCGTAAATTACGTATATTTTGAATGTTTACAGAATTCACCTCTACATGGTGTTGGCGCTGTAGGCTGGTATTAAGAAAAAGCGAAATATATCCGAAATGGATGGTTCTACGAAAATTAGTTTCAAACAAAACTTGGAAGAAATGTTATTCTCTACAACTTTGGTCCTTACGAAGATTACCAATAACGATGTTGTTAAGGAGATATTTATCGGAAACCGAAAAACCGGTTATTTATAAATAACTTCTAAACAATAACTCCTATAGAAAATTATTTCAATTGAAAACTGTAGGAAATTATATTCTCTATAACTTTTGTATAGAATTGTATATACAATAATGATGTTTTAACGAAGAAATATCGCAAAAACCGAATCGGGTTTCGAATAAACCGCGACTTCCGTTTATCCGTTTATCCAAAAACTAATCAGTTCTTTGTGCTCATGTTAAAGTGTTATATATGAAGTTTGGTAACGATATGGTATGTACTTTTTCAGTAAGAGCGCCCACACTAACACAAACACACACTCACACTCGCAGACATCATTCCGAAAATAGTCTAAACGTGTTCTAGGGACCTCAAAACATGTATTTCCGTTGAAATCTCGAAGTCGATTTTTTTCATGAATACAATACTTTCCCATTACTACGTATGGAGAAAGTAAAAATCTGATGAGGCCAACACATGACTTTCTTCATGTTTGGGGTATAGATATTTAAATTATTATGAATATGATTATGAGGCAAAATTATCATTTCGTATCGTAAATGAATACAGTCGTCCTTATTGCCCTAAATTATATTTTGAATATGTTTACAAAATTCACCGTTAGTTGGTGGCGCAGTACACTGGAAATTTTGGAATAAGTTGAATATCTCCGAAATGGATAGTTCAACGAAAATTTGTTTCAAACAAAACCTGGAAGACATATCATTGTCTACAACTTTGGTCCTCACGAAGAAAACCAATTACGACGTTTTTAAGGAGATATTTGACGGAAACCGAAAACACCGATTATTACTTCCCATTACCAGTAATGGGAAAGTATTTTGTTCATGAAAAAAATCGACTTCGAGATTTCAACGGAAATACACGTTCTGAGGTTCCTAAAACACGTTTAGACTATTTTCGGAATGATGTCTGTGTGTGGATGTATGTGATTGTGGGCGCTGTAACTCAAAAAGTACTTGTCATATCGTTACCAAACTTCATATATAACACTTTAGCATGAGCACAAAGAATTGATTAGTTTTTGGACAATAACGGTTAACCGGAAGTCAAGGTTTCTTCGAAACCCGATTCGGTTTTTGCGATATTTCTCCGATAATACTTCATTATTTTATACATTGACCATTACAAAAATGTATTAAATATAATTTCCTACATTTTTTATTTAAAACAATTTTCCATAGCATATTGCTTAGGAATTACTAATAAATAATCGGTTTATCGGTTTTCTTCAAGTAACCCCCCAAAAAAGTCGTTATTGGTAATCTTCGTGAGGATCTAAGTTGTAGAGAATAATATTCTTCCAAGTTTTGTTTGAAACAAATTTTCGTAGAACCATCCATTTCGGAGATATTTTTTCTTAATTTCGAGTATACAGCGCCAACACCATGTAGCGGTGAATTCTGTAAAGATATTCAAAATATACGTAATTTACGGCAATTAAGACTACTGTATTCTTTTACGATACAAAATAATAATTTTGCCTCATAATGCTATCATAATAATTTAAATAGCTATACCCCAAATATGGAGAAAGTCATGTGTTGGCCACATCAGATTTTTTGTAATGGTAAATGTATACATTAATGACGTATTGTCGGTGAAATATCGCAAAAACCGAATCGGGTTTCGAATAAACCTCGACTTCCGGTTAACCAGTAATGTCCAAAAACTAATCAGTTCTTTGTGCTCATGCTATGGTGTTATATATGAAATTTGGTATTAATATGACAAGTACTTTTTGAGTTAGAGCGCCCGCAATCACATACACACACAGGCACACATACACACAGACATAATTCCGAAAATAGTCTAAACGTGTTCTAGGGATCTCAAAACGTGTATTTCCGTTAAAATCTCGAAGTCGATTTTTTTCGTGATCACAATACCTTCCCATTACTACGTATCGGGTTTCGAATAAACTTCGACTTCTGGTTAACCGTTATTGTCCAAAAACTAATTCCTTGTTCGTGCTAATGCTAAAGTGTTATTTATGAAGTTTGGTAACGGTATATCAAGTACTTTTGGAGTTAGAGCGCCCACAATCACATACACACACACGCACACACACACAGACATCATTCCGAAAATAGTCAAAATGTGTTCCAGGGACCTCAAACCGTGTATTTCCGTTGAAATCTCGAAGTCGATTTTTTTCGTGATCACAATACTTTCCCATTACTACGTATGGAGAAAGTAAAAATCGCTTTATGTACTGTCTGTCCGTCCGTGTGAGGAATATGTTTGGTGTTCTAAAATCTGAAGAAAGAAAGTTTTAAAGATAGATTGGTCTACCTTATTGCCAGAAATGTTAATAATTTGGTCTAACCTGAATCAGCTACTGAGGGATTATCGGTGTCTAGAACGGAACTTTGCTAATAACTCGAGAAGAATCCATGCTAGAAAGGAAAGATGATTTTTGCACGGATGCATGTGTATACTTGAAACGTCGATGTAATGGAGAGCGCTAAGAATTTCAGAACTCAAATACTGCCAATGAATTTCTAGGAATTTTCTTTTTAGATATTAAATTTCATATTCTGAAATTTTTGGTTGCTTTCTGGCATCTTTGGTAGTTTATAGAAAAAACAATTCATCTACGCTTGTACATCATGGTTTCAAATTACAGCGAAACTCTCAACGCTGAAAGAATATTAACCTCGACCTCTACGAGATGTACGAGAAAATGTTGCTTCAGTACCAGGATAGATTTCCAAAAAATAGATAAACTTTCTACAGAAACATCCCGAATTGGGTCGCCCCCTCCCCCTCTCCCCTTGAATCAGCCTCTGCTGACGATCTTATATTTTTATATCCCTACCCGTGTCAGAATATTTCTTTTGCTTGCATACAGACTTAATCTGCGGCATAAAAATACGGAATTTTGCTCCGAATGAATTTAAGAATGCACCTAGTGGAATCCATTAGAGCCGTCCAAAGGGGAAGTCGACCTCCTCTTGGATAGGCCAACGATTGCCGTCTTTAGCAAGTCGTCATCTGTGATAACAGCAACATTCTTCAATCGAGTAGTGCTTTAGGAATGCTCATGTTTGCCGAGCCAGGAGCTCTCAAATTATGACAAGGAAAATTACACCACCGAGGGCAGCAGATAATTTTATCACAGCATGACGCAAATTGTCAACATTTTACGATACTTAGTTATCTCATCTGAGAACGGAGGAGACTTTTTGGCGAAACCACAAGTGTTAGCCGCCAGTGGCATTGCTCCCGTGTCTCTCAATATCAAGGCGCTTAAAGGCGTTGTCCGCCACGCCCTTTATATGATATAGACCTACTATAGAGGGAAGCACTCTCTCCCCCTCTCTCTCTCTCTGCCCCGTAGAAGCAGGTGAACCCCAGATCAATGGCTTCTCGGGGTGGCTCTATGGAGATGCTCACGAGCAGCGCACACCATTCGCCATATTTACCAGATCGTCATGACTCCCGCAAATTTTCACCTCTCGCAGCAACCAACCCAGCCTGCAACGTATTTAGCCAATGTCCCATTTCCATATATGTACTACTATCTCTCTTATTCTCTCCCTACCCTATCTTCTCTGGAATAACCTAGTCTAAATATCCCAGAAATAAAAAATTATCTCTTCTCTCCCTTATCTTCACGATGCCACGCCCTCCTCCTCCCCTCTCGCTGCAGCCCTCCCTCCCCCTCCCTCTGCTCCCTCCCCCTCCCCTCCCCTCTCTCTGCAGCCCTCTCCTTTACCATTCTCTCCTTTGAATAATAGAAGACAATGCAAATACTATTAATGTTCACTCTTTGCTCCTCTCGCTCGCCCTCTCCCCCATCCACGTGCTGTTCCCAGTTCATCTTCCTTTTCGCTATATTCACTCACTCAACACTCATTCTTTGTGGCGAATTACGAAAGTTTGACCGCCCGACTTTTTTTATTTTTCGGATATACGGCCTGTTAAATTTTAACGCGTCCACAGAATATGTTATGTATTTAACTAGTTTTCAGATAATCAAAACCAAAAGTATAAAATATGCTAAGAAGCACCTTTTTGTAATTTAGCTTGGATTTTGACGAGTAAAGAAAAGGGGTAAGAAAAAAAGAATGAACGTATACGATCGAATCCCACCCAGGGCATTTTTGCATGTGTTATTCTTTCTTAGCATTATTATGCTCACTTTAAAGGCCGGCGACGGTTGTTTATGAGATAATTGAAATAAACTAAAGATTCATTCATTCATGGTTTTCAATCCTAAGACTGGTTTGACATGACTAGGAAATAAACACATATGGTGTGGTGGTTTCCCGTTGCCTTCCACATCAGACACACAAACATGAGTGATGAAATATGAATTATGAATACGAACACAAACATCCATGCCCTTGGCGGGATTCGAACCCGCGACCTTAGGCCAACGTGCTAGCCGTTCCACCACCGGGGAAACTAAAGATAGCTTCGGTGAAATCATGAATAATCACATGGCGAATAAGAAAGGAGGTTAGAAAAAACACGGATTACAAAAATCAGCCGAAAAGGATGAAACTTAATGAAAAATCTTAAACAGTGAATAAGGTAGAATTAAATAATAAAATATAGACGAATTAACGAGTTAAATAGGACTACACGCAATATGGAAAGCAAACGAATGATCAATGCAATAAATTCAAAAGTTGGATAAGTTAGGCAGAACTTTTACTCTCAGATATTCGAATCAAAGAACCTTAAATAGCATTAACTGAAGAGTTAAAATAAAATAAAAAAACTCTGGGAGTAACTGCAGATTCAAAGGACGTAGTCCAGGTGTTACAAGGAAATATACGAGAAATATGCAACCAAACATAGAAACAAGACAAGTAAGAATAAAAAAAATCCAAAAATAAAATCTTTTTGTTTTACAAAAAAGGCGGCCTTAACCCCTCAACGCCGAGCGACGTGTCCTGCATCTCCGAGGTAGTGCTTGCTTTCTTTACTGTTTAACTCACTTAATATATCATACATCTATAAAACCATAATATATTTTGAAAGAGGAATCTTTGGGCTTACGTGTAATGCATGTCAAATAATTTTACTATTGTTTCTGTATTTTATAAACTACGTCAAATTTTGCGATGAAATTTTCATTTTTGCGCAGACAATACGGAGCGTCATCACCTTTAATTGTCTATTGACGCAAGGGATATTCGTAAATCTTAATAACCTTTATATATTTTGAAAGAGGAAGCTTTGACCTTCGCTTATAATTTTAATATAGTTTTCATAATCTACGTGAAAGTTTGCAATGAAATTTTCATTTTTGCCCTGAAAAATCGGTGCGCCACCACATTTTATTGTCTATTGACGCAAGGGATATTCGTAAATCTTAATAACCTTTATATATTTTGAAAGAGGAAGCTTTGGCCTTTCTAGTAATACCTATCTTATAATTTTAATGTAGTGTTTATAATCTACGTGAAAGTTTGCAATGAAATTTTCATTTTTGCCACGAAAATTCGCTAATCACGCAAGGGAGAATCGTCAATCTGAATAAGATATATGTATTTTGATAGAAGAAGCTTAGCCCTCTTCAGTAATGTACGAACTGTAATTTTACTATTGTTCAAACATTTTACAATCAACGTGAAAATTTGCGGTGAAATTTTCGTTTATGCGATGAAAAGTTGGAGCGCAACCATATACTTTTGTCTAAATACGCAATGCATATTCGTCCATCTGATTAAGATATAGGTACTTTGATAGAGGAAGCTTTGGCCTCTTCAGTAATGTACAAGCTGTAATTTTAGTATTTGTTCTAACATTTTATAATTAACGTGAAAATTTGCGGTGAAATTTTTGTTTCTGTGCTGAAAAGTTGGAGCGCAACAAACTTTTGTCTAAATACGCAATACATATTTGTCCATCTGATTAAGATATACGTACTTTGATAGAGGAAACTTTGGCCTTTTCAGAAATGCATGAATTGTAATTTTACTGTTGTTCTAACATTTTATAATAAACGTGAAAGTTTGCGATGAAATTCTCATTTTCACACGGAATTACGATTACTCTTTTCACTTTTTCGAAGAAGAAATATAATCTTTTCCCTTGTATCTTTGCGGAGCCTTGTGAGAAAAGTGTTTGTCCGTTTGAGAAAGAAATATGTCTCCTATATACTATATACACACAGCCCACTTCATATGCTTCTAAAAATCGCTTTTCAATTCACCAAGAATGCTTTCCTCTTCGGCGATCCCTCAACGACCTTCAACGACCGGCTTGTTCCGCTATTTGGAATTTTTGCAGTGTTCACCTATAAAGTCCTTCCGTCCCTCAGAAACACGAAACGGCGCGTTAAAATGAAAGGCAAACTCAAAACCGTAACATTACTGATATTTTAATGAATCAATAAGTATGTTTTATCGATATTTAACTTTAGGGAAAACTAAATAAAACAGCGCAAAAAAACAATTTTTGACATAAATATACATTTCTTATTGATTACAATAATAATAAATGAAATTTATGGACAATCTATAATAATTATAATACACAGTTTTTGTCTTTCGTATTCAACGGACCTACGCAGTTTAGATTTCTCAAGTTGACCCACATAGTGCGTGTAGACGAGGAAACGGTCACGCTCGAATATGATTCACGGTATCTTTTCAAAGACTTCGCTTACAAAAGATATGTTTATGATGCTATAATGTAAATTTCATGCTGAATCCAATTACGCATGTGTACATTTTCTAAAACAGTCGGGAAAGGACTTGTGAGCTGTGAGCTAATATGTAACTGTTAGAAGTTTTCCATATTCTGTGTCTGAAATCTCATGATAAATACAACTCCATATCTCCGCTTCTAACGAATGAAATGTAACCAATTTTTCTATTTGACCTACGTATGGACTAAGAATGATGACTTTATAACTAAAACGTTTATATTATTAATGAAACTCCTTTTAAAAACTCATAAATACAACACTTAGTTAAAAATTTCCAGTCATGACATGGAGAAGTTGGCATGCGACAAACCTTTTACCTAATTGGTTTTGATAGGTACATTCAGCGAATGATGATTAATAATCTTTAAAAGATTCTTTGAATAAGATTTCATGTCAATATCTTTCATAGTTCACGCTATGCTGAAAGTTATATAAACTGCGAACGCGCACCGTAACATTAAGCGATTATTGTTCATTCGCTTCTATGTAGAAATATTTGTGTGTGACGCGTGATATTTTAAATATTACATTTTAAAAATTTCATCTTTTATGTAACTACATAAAAAATGTCATCAAAAAACATTGAAAACATCAAAAGTTATGATTTTTAAAGTTTTTCGCAACTTTTTCGTGGTTTTTCAAAAAACTCCTTCGTCCGCTGAGGAGGGAATTCGTAAAAACTCCTCCGTCGTAGAGGGGTTAAAAGGATTTCTCTTGATCATGTGAAAATAAATAACTTACCGTAAGTGTTCTCATGAACAAGCCTAAATATGTGATGAACGAAGTTATCCTTTCTGTCGTCAAAGCCCTTGCTTATCATATCAGAGTTAAACGAAACAATTTGAGAATCGCCGGAATGGTTCTCTTTCATATTCTTATTAATTACCGAAAATACAACAAATTTATTTTCAAAACTATACATTTATCTCTTAAAATAAAAAAGTTAGTCTATGTCAACTTTAAAAGAACCTAGTACTGTATATACTGGCTATGAAGCGGCCGGCGATGAAACGGCGACTATTAAACGACGACCATGAACCGGCGGCGCTGAATCGTACTAGACCACCTTCGGAAACTCCAGGTGGCAGTGAGAAAATGCCTACGCACCATTCTACAGCTCGGCTGGAAAACCACAAATGAGGAACTCTGCGAAAAGACAAACACCGTTACGACAGAGGAAATGCTTCGGAAGTCGGCAAGGCGATTCTTTCACGGTCTCCATTCCAACCCCTCCGCCCCTATTAGGGAGATTACAAAGTCCGAAACCCGTCCATGGGACAAGTAAAAACGTCCTCGGGGCTCCACGGACGCTCCTGACGGCCTCCCTCCGAAAAGGAGAGGACTTATATAACCGAGGAACGGTTGGCCTAATGTAGGAGTTTAGCAGGGCAACATGGAGAACCAACTGCAGTAGAACCAGCAGTACAAGCCTTCTGCCAACAATAAAATAACACCTGCGAAACGCGCATATTCGAATTTTCCTCTTTCGGCAGATAATTGGTCTCATTTACTTTTGAGCGTGTAAGCGAATCCGCGCTGGAAGAACACGCGTTGGAAGAGGTTTGGCTGTAGTCTATGACATGGTCTCAAGATACTTCTAATATTAATGTGTAAAGGAATAAGCTAGAACATAAAGAAAAAACGAGACAAGTGAATAGTAGAAATTAAGCAAATTTTATGGAATAAAGTTTATAATTCATTAGAAAGAATCACATTTCGGAAACGTTTTTCGATAAATATCTCAAGCAATTCATTTTAGAATATATAAAACGACAATTCAATTATCTCCCACGTCAAGGATCGTGTTGAGAACAAATTCAATTCGATTTCATGAGATCCAGAGATGCACATACCACCGGAGTGATGATATAATCATACCAGAAATGGAAACGGAACAGAAGCAGGATTGCTTTGCTCGTTGAATGGAATAATATTTTTTCTGAGGGCATCGGATGAAAGGGATTCGGAAATGATGCCGAGTTTTTATGAATGAATAAACAAATAAGAGATACCGATGTTGAATGGAAATTTAAAGTATCAATAATAATAATGTAAAGTATATTATACTATAATAGCCCAGGTCTGTTGGTTGGTTGGTTGGTCACGCTTTCACGATGGCCGATATAGAGCGTTTTAACAAAAATTAAAAGCTTTTATATCGTCCATACCTTTCTCTTCGCTCCATAAGATCAAGGATGTGCATTATTGCTCTTGAATCAACGAGGCAGAGACGATTTTTCGATTACGAACAGTTTCATCGTATCAGAACAATCCATATATGTGCATCAGTGGCGTACGCAGAATTTTCCTAAGAGGAGGGGGGGGTCTCCAAATTCTATTCTTAAGGAAGAAAAATGAAACGCAATGTTAAAAAGCTGAAATAATCATTATATCATTAATACTATAATAGCCCAGGTCTGTTGATTTGTTGGTTGGTCACGCTTTCACGATGGCCGATCCAGAGCGTTTTAATAAACTTCCCGAATAGGTAGAAGATTGAAATTTGGCAAGGATGCTTGATTAACATATTTTGAGGCAATGACGAAAATAAATCTCCAAAAAAGTCCTGGGTTCGACTCCAAGAAAGGCATTTCCATTTTCCGTAAGGTAACATGAAAAAATCCATTTTTTGGCCTGCAGGTTTTTATTGTTTTGGAAATTAAAATTAGAAAGAATTAACCTACGATCTTCGGATCTGAACCATTTTGAAGAAAAAATTACAAGGTTTCTTATTCTGTTCATCTTTTTCCGCATACAATTAGAAATCGCTCATGTTATACGTTTAATTCAAATATTTTGGGGAAATATTGCCATTTTAACGGAATGATGCCTTGGCTACCAATTATATTGTTAGACCTCTATATCATATTGTTATTTCTATCCTTATGGGTATAAATGTGCTTTGAATGCTTTTAATACGAGAGGGGGGGGGGGGGGAGAGACGTAGACGGAGGAGCGAGAGGGAGGGGGAGAGAGGGAAGTAGAGGGAGAGGGGGAAAGAGGGGGAGGTGGAGAAATGAGGAGGGAGAGAGGGGGGAGGGAGAGGGGAGGAGAGGGGTGGAGAGGGGGGGGGGGAGAGGGAGGGAAAGTGAGCCAACTATTTTAAGTTTAACTAAAGATAGACCGTCAACAACAGAATATTCACTAGAAATGTTGTATATGGCAAAATATTTCATATGTAAAAGTGTCATATTAATTATTTTAAATGAAAATAATAATTATCTATCTATCTATAATTCTTCCGTTGATTACACTAGTCAATAATAATAATGTGAATCCAGTGGCAAAATTCAAGAGTCAAGAAGATAATATAATACACGGTAGTTACCTATTCAATACTATATATTGAGAAAGCTAGGAAGCTATAAGAAACGCCATAGACCCGAAGATTGAAATTATCATTAATTAGGTAATATAAGTACAAGCGCTTAAAAATGAAAAGATAAAAAAGTACATTCCTCCAATAACCACAACATGTACTTTTTTAATTTTTTAATTTTTAAGTGCTTGTTATTAAATTTTTTTGCCACAAGATGAGTTTGAGAATTCCTATTTGAATTAACTGAACAGGTTAGAATGTTTTATAACCATGTAATTCAAACAATAAAAAACAGAACCCCAGAAAACAATGAAACAATTCGTGGTAACCGAAAAAATGTGAGAACTTTCAAATAAGAATCGACTGAGGACAACTATAACAGGTTAAAGAAGAAGTAAGAGATGCAAAGATGGAATGAGAAAAAAAATAAGAAAATTCGCATTCAGGAGAATAGTGCAATCTCAACAACCGAAGTTGGCGAGGATTGCTACTTGCGTACCTACCGTCACCTAGTAAGAATAGAAGATACATATATGAAAAAAGTATATGATATGCTGAGGATTATCCAAAACATGGACATGCAGTAGAATGCCGAAAATAAAACAGACGGAACGCGTAACAATGACCTAGTATTGAGAAGGTGAGAATGCTGAAAATGAATAGAAAGAGACTGGATTGGGAATTTCTTGAGGATAGGGCAAAGATGAGGTTGAAGTAAAGAACGAAGAAATTTGATAATGAGAAAGTTTTCAGATGACAGGCGATTCAATGAGGAAAGGAAGCATTGAAAAATTAATTAGTCTAAATATGGAATAAAAATTTTGATAACCAACGTCAGCGGGCAGTTTACTTAATAAGATGAAGCCGAGTGCATGAAAGGATACAGTTATTGCATATGCGGACTTTATAAAAATACCTAAATAATAACATATCTGCATTATGTAACATCAATGGACTGCCAATCTACACTTATATTAAAGTACGGGGATAGAATAATATAGTATTACGATTATTCCATACGAAAAAAACTCAATCGGTTAATCTTATTGTATAACGTTATTAAATTTCGTATTGAAATACGTTTCAGATTTTTTAAATGATAATAGCTTTGCTTTGTCAATGCCTCCACCTTATCGGAAACCAAAATTGCAATTTAAGCTCCTGATCAGGCTAGAGAAATGCGCTTGATTTGCGACGCTGATGTTAAAAGCATTGCTACTTATTTTTTACACAAATAATTAGAAACATTTTCACTTTAATTTGAATTATTTATTTTAGTTGCAACAACAAAAATCTTATATTACTAAATTAACGAAACTTACATGAATTGTCGCAGCAGGACGATTCTCTTGGTCACCAGTAGAACTCACCTGAAATAAAAGTTGAACGCGTTAAGGAAAGTCATTCATAAAGTTTCAGTCATCGCGTGCAAAATATATCGAATTTCATCGCAATATTCTGACAGTAATTTCCTTAATAGAGTAACTGAAACAACGTGAAACCTTTCTCAGACTCATTAGAATTTGCTAAAATATCAGTATAATTAGAAAACCTTTACTGCCTGAGATCGCCGCCATTATACATATAATACATACATCCTGGAACCAGTATCACTTGTCATGAACATCCCTTTGAAGACTAATTATTCGAAATGTTTCATTTACGTTTCGCTAAGAGAGCATTAGTCATGTTCCTCGTGCGAGAATAAATTCTCTTTTCGGCTGTTTTATTGTCTTGATTGGCATGGACGTTCTTCGTGCGTAGCGTAAATACTGCTTATCCTAAAATCCGCAATTTATAAGAAACTAACGGCACACGTGCGAAAAGAATGCATCCACGTATTTTTCATACATTTATCCGCAATTTCCTTAGTCGCTGTTATAACCTCGGGGTAAACTCTTCCACTAATTTTCTACAGTATTTAGTCATTTTTTTCCGGAATATATATCGCATTCTCTTATTCATATCCAATAAGACAGAGTTGAACACATTCACGCATTGCTTCGCCCGTAGCGTGAATTTCTCGCAAATGGCTGTACTCGAATAGCAATAACAAGAGGAAATAAATAAGATCGCAAGTTGTAAATTTTTAATCCTGCCCATCGCATGCTAGGCGAGGAAGTAGGCCGGCCAATAGGGGACCACGGGCCGAGCAAATGAAGGGCAATCTCACTCGCTCCCTTGCATATCGCAAGTGTAAAGTTCACATACATACACGTGTGGTGCTTCTCGAGTGCCTATTGAAGAATTTACTATTCGATGCTCTCGAAGTGTAATACGTGGTCCTCGCTGAGATCCGCATAACCAGCTACATATAAGTCAAGTAATCTATAATCGCAGAGATTGAATCGAGGTCATAGATCAATTTTCTACATATAAAAATGCTTTCGCTGCACCGATGAACTCAAAACCTATCGGTGAGAGCGAAAAAAGAGGACAGGCCAACCTGTTGCGAGTGTAAGGGGTGCATGTTGCTCCATCGAAAGGCTGTCCCTTTTTTAAGAATCTTCGTCGATAAAAAATAGGGAAACGACAACATCCGCTCACTAAACCAGCAAAGGCAGAGAAGAAGAAAGCAAGGAAACTGGTCAGATCAGAACGCCTCATGAATGCCAAACAAGACATCGAAAACTCCAAGAATTGACTTCAATGACAGGCTCTACCCTTGAGCTCCAGATGCGAGTAGCTCATCTAAAAGGAGACGTAGGGATAAGCTTCTGAACTTCTGAAGAAATTGAAGAATCGATCTTTCATCGAACCTTACTCATGCTTATATAATAATCCTCAAATGTCCGTTTGTCCGTCACGGTATATGCACCACCGGAGATATAAGATATAGGGGTAAATTCTATCAAATCAATCTTATCAAAGAGAGAGCGGGTGGGAGAGAGAATGGGAGGGAAAATAATGGAATTGAAGGATAGACAGAGTGAATGAGAACTTCACAGGGTGCACGATTTGGTGACGGAATCATTCAACCTCAAGAGTTAGACTATGGAATGAGTAAGGAATTTTATGATTTAAGGCAAAAAGGACTGCTATGTTGAAGACCTGGCTATTACGACTTGAGAAGTTATAGCTGCCGATTACGGATAGACATAGGAATAAGCTACAGAATTATAAAATAAATAGTCAACACCTCATCTGTCCAGAATGTGGTTATGGCTTCTAATGGCAGATTGCGGAATAAGCTCAAAAAGGACGTAAAGAGTTGTGAGAAGTGCCTATGAGACCCCAGAGAAGCGTAAGACTTTCCAACATAGAAAACAGTGAATATATGAAAATAAAAACTCTCGGATGGTTTTGGGATAACAGAGTCAAAATGAAGAGGCTTCGGCGGCAATTTCCACTAGAAGAGACGAGTATAAAACCTGATTTCTGAGTTAAAACAACGGATGAGTAGTAATTGCACAGCACTCTTCAAAAAACAGCGCCAATTTGGTGGAAAACTTGGCGAAGAGCGAGGTTTTGGAAATGGTCAGATTCATATATGTAGAGGAGTAAAAACATTCAACGTCGTGTAAGGCAACTTACGCCAATGAGAAAAATGCGCACTGATATGACATCATCCATTAATACAAACGAGACACCTATCATCACCACAGCAAAAATGTAAAGTGGTTGTGCGTCCGAGATCCAACCCTAGAGCATTTATGTGAAGGGAAAGAAGAGGGGGAAGAGAAAGGGGTGAAAAGGGAGAAGGAAAAATTAGGAGTAGAGCAAGAGAGTAGAACGGAACACGGGGATGAGAAGGAATGGAGAAAAGAGAGAGAGAGAGCTAGAAAGAGAAGGTTTGAAAGAGACAGATAGAAACGGCAGTGTATTCCGGCTGCTGGTTTATTCAGGGTTTGCTCAGAGAGGATCCAGTCTCCATTCCAGGGAAGATCGACGTGGAGGTCGACGTCTCGCGCACAAACAACTGCATGGATAAAGGATTCTAAGGGAGAGATGATCATTCGATTCAAAGAAGCAGCCATCCACCGAAGGGAATACGCCGTTCGTTCGCAGGTGACCAACGGACACACAAAAGGATATCGATCGATCGCTTCCCTTTGGAATTACTTCCGCCACATCTCCCTTTGGCCTTCGAAAATTGTCGCTTCGTTTCGCTCCCTATTAACCCATCGGCTTAACCCCGACCTCACATCGCTTCCAATTCTTTCGCACATCGCCAATTTGACACTTCTTCTCGCCCTTCTTCTTCTCTCTTCGCTCCATTCCTAAAGAGGTCTCTCTCCCAGAACGACTGTCCCTGCTCACTGCTATACTATAGGACAGGATAGGATAGGAGAGGTAGGTCTTCTCCCAAAGCATTCCGTTCTCTTCTCCCCTTTAATTTTCTCATTCCTCTTTTCACATTGAACGTGCTCTTCTACAATTCACATCTGCTTGTCTGTCTCCCTCTCCTTCAGCAGTTGTAAGAGAATAAGGATAACCATCTGGCACGGATTTTTGTCGCAAATGGACCGCTGGTAGAAGGTCTCCCGGAGTTGACAGACTTTGATTCCATTCGTGACCCTATAGAAACTCTTCTGTCTTCTTAAACTTCATAAAAGTTTGGGATGCCGACGGTTTTCATAGTTATACTTGAACTCGACTTCACGCTTTGAGTTGCTTTGAAAGGTCGAGTTTTTTTATGTTCCGTGTGAGTTAAGAAGAAAGTGAACGCCGTAGGATGCAAATCTGGGATCTATTCCGGCAAAAGTTCGCCATAACTTTCGAGAGCAAATGAATCGATCATTTAGGAAAGCTGTATTGCAATTCTTTTCCGACATTATCCTCGCACCAAGAATAGGCATTTCTTGGCGAGCAGTGAGATTAAATCGCTTCTATTGACCGGGGGTTATGTCATGCACCAAAGTTACTACTGCATCTGCAATAATACCCACAGTTAAACATTCAGGCAATTGTAGGTGATGGAGGGCACCCCATTTCTTAGCAAATTTCACTTTAAAGCATGGAAATCTTTTTGTGATCTCTGATCGTCCTCGTGAAAATGGATCCTCTATGTCGCTCCCCTCTACAGTCTACTCCCAATCACGTCATATTTTAAGACGTTTATCTATGTATCCATTTATTTATATTTATGGTGCATTTTGCCGCGATGACCGTGCCTTATATAGATTAAATCGTGCTTCAATCGATTCTAGTTCATCCTCAACTAAGTTTTCTGATCTATGCTTCACTGGAAGTTTCAACCTTCTTTTCCTCCAGCGATGCAGAATTAAAATTCTTTAATAACGAAATGACTCAATCAATAAGTTCATTATTTAGCTCAACGAATCTTGCTGGTTTAAGTTGCACTTTTTCTATCTCGATTATGTGACCTTTGTCATGTAGATCCTGTGTATTAGAATGGTAATTGAAAACTAACTAAAGATAGCTTACATGTTTCTAGAATGTTTTCGGTACGATTTCGGACCACTATTCCTATGGAAGCTAATTTATCGTAGGCTGCAACGACTATCCGACGAATATATATATATATATATATGAATTCTTAAAGAAAAGGAAAGGTAATAATAAAGGTGGCAACAAGATGTTGGAGGAAGCCCAGTGGACACTTACCTATATTGGAGAGCCGCTATATATGTACATATATATATATATATATAATTTTGTAAGCGGAATTTTCTGATTGAAATTCCGTCGAATCTATACGTCCTGCAGTCACGGTATACGGCTCATTTTAAAACTCTAATTACCATGGGGTCTGGAAAATTAACCAGAACTTTGTATCTGCGATGGGTTCGATTCCCGAGAATGATTTCCATTCCTCATAAGATAACATGGAAAAATCGATATATTTCGACCTGCAGCCTTATATTATTTTGCTTATTAAAATTCTCATATTTGAACTACGGTTTTCGGACATGGACTGTATTGAAGAAAAACATTTGCATTTTCTTATTCTCATCGTCTTTTATCGCTTTCGAATCTGAATCTTTCGAATCTAACGTTTTAATATAAAATTTTGACAAAATTTAGCGTTTTTAACGTGAGGTTGCCTTGCCAAACTATGACATTGTTAAACTCGAAATCCTCTCACTTATGCAAACTTTGAAATAAGCTATTAAGATATATCTTTCTAATTTGCTTAGTTCAGTTTTCAGTTGCCTAGCTAGGTATCAACGTTTTCTTTTTTTTAGTACCTATTTAGTATTTAGCATTAATATTTAGTATTTATGCTCAGTATTTTAGTACTTATTATGTAGAATTCATTAGTATTAGTGTGTTTCATTAGTAACTATTGTTTTTGTGTAGTAATTCTTTTGTGTTTGTTTAGTTCAGCTTTTTGTTTACTGTTTTCCTTCAGTTGCTTGGCTCATGGCTCATTGTCAGTATTTAGTCTGCTGGTGTACTTTTGTCTTACTTTAGTCCACTTTTTATTTTGAATTGGACATATTCTACATAAGTACATAGGTATTCTACATAAGTACAATACCAGTTGGTGGACCTAAAGGACGTGGAGTTGTTCACAGGAACAGTACTCAATTGCGTGTATTGAGACGGAATGAAACTCCCCAAAGACCAATAGTAAACGCAAAGCAATATCCCTATAGAGGTGGACTTCTGAACGAAAATGTCATAGAATATTTTAACTTAGGACCTGATAAAACGGGTTATTTTACAAGAAATATAGTGTACAATAAAGTGTTGTGCAATAACAATCATAATTGATGTTTTACGTTAATTTATATTATCACATTGTAATATTTCATTTTTATAGATTACTAGCTGAAAGTACCCGTCGATGCCCGGGTTATGTCAGACGTCTTTGGCGAATAAAATTATGTATTATATGTTAATACAATCATTTCTCCCTTTGCGCACCTCAAAACGTGTATTTCCCTTGAAATCTCGATTTCGAATTTTTTTCATGAAAACAATACTTTCTCTGTACTACGCGTATTGGAGAAAGTAAAAACTAATTCTGAGATATCTCTGATACCTATGAATTGAGCCGGGAGGGTACATGGAGGTCCGGAGAGAACGTGAGCATACGTGAGAGTAATGGGATTTCGAGTTTAACAATGTAACCTGTTGGCAAGGCAACTTCACGTTAAAAACGCTAAATTTTGTCAAAATATGATATTAAAACGTTAAATTCGAAAAACCACCAAGAAAAAAGAAATGAATTAAACGCTAACCAATAGCCGGCAGAAAAGGATGTAAACCGACAAATAAATAATCGTGGAACATAAATTAAGAGTACAACCAAAGAATATAAGCCAAATGTAAAAACCACCAAGAAAAAAGAAATGAATTAAACTCTAACCAATAGCCGGCATAAAAGGTGTAAACCGACAAATAAGTAATCATGGAGCAAAAATCAAGAGCACAACCAAAGAATATAAACAAAGAATACAAAATGAACAACTAAGAACGAAAACAAAGAAATCAAACTAAGAACGAAACAAAGAACACAAAAAATGGACACGAAACGAAAGCAAATGAAAACAACAAACTAACCGAAACCAACCAACGAATAATCTCCTAAAGCTCAATGTATCTGACGATGGCGACTGACGCTTTCTATTCAGTTGCTAAATAAATAATCAACAATCACAAAATAGCGTGTCGTAGTGATGAGTAAATATTGATTACGTGGAATATGAGTTTGTATGTCAACATAATAACAGGAGAAACTAAATAAGAATACCTATTATTACTCTAAATAGATATAAACTTATTGACCTTAATTGTGTTTTCCATCGTCATTAATTGAATAATAGATTGAGATATTCGAACGAATCGATTTTAAATAATGTAGTAAAATGTTCTGCTTTCCTGACGTAATTAATTACGTGAGTGTATCGGTAGTGTTTACATTTTACCCATGGAACCGCAGACACGAATTCTTAATTTTAGTTCAGAAGACATAATAAAGTTCAACAAAAGTATTATTGAAATAAAATCTTACGAAATTCACTGCGTTACGTGTTCTAAATGTTAATCTAATTTAGTTCTCGTATTAAAATAACAATTACTCAAGAGTGAACCTTATTTCCAATTGATAAAACTCTCTTTTAATTCAAAACGATATATATATTACAAAAAAGTATCTAATTATTATTGAAACGCAAAATGGATGAGCATAGGAAAAAACTTGCGTGTTAGCATAAAATACTCAATTCCGTTTTTATCAGGGTCCTGGCTCTAACATAGCAGAGTGAGGACCGTCTGAGGAGCCAATGAAAAGTACCCCAAAAGATACTGAGCCAATAGGGGTACTTTGACGTCACGTCACGTGGTTCGTTGACGTTGCGACTTTGTTGATTCAAATCAGTTGAAGCCGGTTGAAGCAGATGAAGCAGTTTTACTCGTTCGAGAAGGTCCAACGTGTTAAAAAGTTTTGTTGAAGCAGTTTTATTTTTAAATTAAAAGTGAAAGTATGGTTGGCACGAAGTGCTGTGTCCCCAATTGCCGCGAAAGGCTGGTTACTCGAGTTAGGTAAGTTTTTTGACAAATATCAAACATTCTTTTAGCAAAATTAATACTTTTTTTGCGAAAAATGTACGTATTTTTTCGAAATTTTCATCTAGCAAGCCTAATATTGGAAAGAACACCAATAATCGTGTTTCTGATAAATTACGTCTAAATTTAATTAATTAAACGATTTCATTGTCTCAAAAGTATTCATATACGTTGTTTGATTGTTGTCCGACATAATCGTTACACTATACAATGTATATTCATGTTCTATACAATTTACAACAATGTATGAAAGTAAAACTCAAAGTATGCAATAAATATGGGAAAGAACTTCAATAATCGTGTGTTTCTGAAATATTTAATGAATTTTAATGATTTCATTGCCACAAAAGTATTCGTTTACATTGTCCATTTCGATTGTTGTCCGACATAATCTTTACAAACGAAAGTAAGTTCAACATTTTTAGATTCAATGTGATGGTTATAGTGTGGAGTAAACGAAATACTGAGTGAAATGTTTGAAATTTGCATGCCACAGTAAAGTATGAGGGTGGTTCTGTAATGGCTTGGAGTTGTATGTCAGCGAATGGAGTTTAATATTTTGAATATTTTGATGAGACAGATTCAAGTATGTAGACATTTAAAAAAAGAATTTGACAGAAAGTGCTATAAAAATGGGTACCGCTAATACGTTTAAATTTTATGAAGACAATGACAGAAAATATAAGTCTTTATATTTTATAAATGATCCAGGTTCCCTCATCTCACTTCCGACTCAAATCGGCGATTTGATGTTTGGGTAAAGCAGGTTGGGGATCCTAACCTACTCTCCATGGACCAATCATTTATTGTTCTATGTGGAGGCAGCGACTGCATACGCTAAACGTATACGAATGTATGCACTTTTATAATAGCTGTAATGTTTAGCATTTATTGTTTCTGCTTATGATGTGCTAATAGAGAAGCTCTTATGATATATCCATTCATGTTTATACTATGTCAACCTTGACTTGTCTTATATCTGTTTATAGAGATCGAAAGACTAATAAATACAATTATTATTATTGTGAATGCTATTATTAGAATTATTATATGTAAATTTGCCTTAATTTATTGTCAATAAATCTGTAAAGGAATATACGTTCTTTTCCTTCAGAAGTGTTTACCAATTCCCCACATCCTTATAAAGGTGCAGGAAGTTTTCAGGTAACCCATATACTTCATTTTTTCATAAATTTAACCTTATAATTCCTTAATTTTCTTTTTTTTCTTTGAATAATCCCCGCTCAAACATTTGATGGGGGTAAATTATTCTCAGAACAAAAAAAAAAGGAGGATCATGGCGTCAAATTTATGGAAAAATTAAACTACATTTGGTTTACGGAAAATTCCCGGTACCTACAAAAGCGGTCCGCATGACGGGAGGAGAAGAGGGGAGGGGAAAGAGGGGGAGGGGAGAAAGGGGAGGGACTGTTTACGTAGTTGTTGACTAGTAACGTAGGACCAATGAAAAGTACCCCGAAAGTCACCGAGGCGACGGAGTGTTTACTCGTGCCTCATTCTTAACGTTGAGTGTCGCGAGCCTGGTATTTATTGATAAACTCTTTCTATGATAAACAAACACTTTAACGACCCGTGTTTTTAAATAAAATCAACATAAAACAAAACACAAAAACTTTAACGTAGTAATTGAATTATATATCTTCAGTAATTTTCACTTAAACAAAATATGAAATAAAGTAAGACAAAAGGCATATAAAAACAATTCAACTTATATCCAAACATACCTATAATGCGAATGACACGATTACAGAAAAAGAAACAGTTCACTAATGTTTATTCGCAGAATTAACCTGTGTATAGAAGACCATAGATAATGAAAGAAAAACATACAATCAAATCAGAAGATATTAAATCAGTATTTCATCAACTATTTCTACGTTTACGATATGTTTATAGTTCAAAAGTAATTTGTTTACATCGGTTGCTAAGTATAGCCAAATGCTGAGCAATAATGAAAAATAAGACTTTCCCTTCAATTCGTCTTATTTGATCTGTAAGCCCCTCTTTTAAAAAATTATTCCGAAAGAGGAGATAATTTACCACTAAAAAGTCTGCGAGAGCATGTCTGCGATATATATGTAAGGATTTAAAAAATTCGAGAAATTTACGAAAAAATTTTTAAATGTAAATCCCATATAAATGAAAATATTTTATTATTATTAAATAATACACCGAATCGGTTTAGAAACCTTACTACACCACCACACATGATAACAGTTAATATGACACCTTCCTCTTTTTTCTGCGTGTTGTAGTTTCTGAGCCTTAGTAGAACATACATACAATCACCTTACTTTATAGATATGTATAGATTGTAGTTACTTATGAGAAATACATTTAAAAGTTAAACATTTTCTAGATCAAGGATTGGCACCTATTATTTTAAACCACTTCGGCAATGCAGCTTTGGCTGCAACAATTTAAGACACAGGTCAACAGAATGTCATCTAGCTCTTTCGCATTACTAAGTGAGAAACGGTGAGAATGCAGCATAGGGCGCGCTTCATAGCAGATTGATTTTCCCCAGAATGGTTAAGCATTTTGAATATTCCAAGAAAAAACAATGAAACAGAAATGTAAGACACGGAGGGACGCGAAGCCCTGCCGGGGGATTTTGCTGCCCTGATGAAAGTAGACCTCGCCGCCACCACTATTTCTTGCCGCTGGTCTCTTCGTTTTGCGCCCCAGGGGATATTCCTCCGGGGGCAATGCACTCTTTGACCATAGTTAGGCGCGGGATGGATGAGAGGCATGCATTCCCTTGGAGGGTGGGAGAAAGGTGATTAAGAAAGGAGAGGCGAGAAAGGAAAACGGGCATCACCCCCGCCGCCCTCGCCTTAGACTCGAAAGTTGATCAGTGGGAAACATTTTCAAGGGTTCCCAAGATCAAGGAGTCTTTGAAACCTGGTAAGATTTTCCAATCCCTTCTCCGTGTGTAAGGCATTGTTTTTCCAAATGGCATTTTCGGAAGTCTTCGCCTCGATGTTACCCGCTGAAGTCGTGTCGAAGGAGAGATCCAAGACAGGAAAGTGTTTTCCATGCTCATCCTCGAGAATATTCCACGTCTGAAACGGTTCACCAAAGGATATGGCTTTCCATTTACGCAGGACGAACACTGGCTGCGTTGCCGTGGTCGTTAGGGACTTGAACCGACAACGGAGTAAAGGATGTGGACGCGTGCGTTAATACAAAAGTTTTTAATTTATATTTTCGCTTATTTCATGGAATTGAGTTTGTATTTTTATAGTTATTTTTTAATGAAAACCGAAAAGATGATTTTCTACGGCAGAAAATTGTAAGTTTTAATAACAATAGATATAGCAGTATCTGTTATTCGAATAAGTATTTTAGTTTATTGGAAGCAAACATTAAATCGACATTGGCACTAGAAATACATAATAGACGAAAATTGCAGTATATTTTGTTGCATTATTAGAATTATGTTTCATTTAATCAAATTTTTACCATTACCAGAGAACTTTGAGAAGTTCTTCTTTTCAACAAATACATTAAATAGAATTCAATTGTTTTATAAGCAAAATGCATTTCCATTGCGTTGTTTATCAGTAATAACTACTAAATGTCCTAAATTAGTGCGAGTATTTCGGAAGAATCTATTTATATCTATAATAGCCGACCGTCCGTCCGTCCCACCCTGTATCTCAAAAGCCGTTCGTCGTAGAGTTATGCGGTAAACTGCGTTTTGTCAAGCCCTTGGTAAATTTCATTAACCTCATTTCCCGTTATCCGCTTCCTTCACTCCCCTTTCCATTCCACACACTCTCGGTATATCGGCGAAAATGGAAAACCACCTCCTTGGTGAACCATATCAGAGACGTGGAATATCTTCGAGGATTTGCGTCGAATCGTAGCCGGGTCAGGCACGAGCATGGAAAAGGCTTTTCCGTCTCTGGGTCTTTATTTCGAGACCTTTCCTTAGGGGCGAGGCGCGGTCTCAATTCGACCCCGGTAGCCTGCAATTCTACGACCATTTCTTGATTCCCCTCATTCGCTCGAACTTCCAAAACATATACCCCACACCACCCTTCCCCTCTATCGCTGCGAATCACGTAGTGCCAACATAAATTTTAACTTCAGTGTTTGGCCGTAATCGGCGCGACCGAGCTTGCCCACAGACTTTTACAAATGACTGTACATTGACAATGCTGATAAAAGGTCCAGAAATGTGACATCCCTTCAAGTAAAACTAGAAGTGAATGAATGAAAATGACGCAGAGTCTAAAATTTCAAGCAAACTGACGCCTAAAAATTCAGTTTTATATTATGCATGAACATATGGTCTTTTTGAACGAATAACTGACCAATGACATTGTATCTATGGGAAAATCGGTTTCGACTGTCGTCGTTTCACTAATCGTCTGGGATTTCAGGAACCAATTATGAAGACGGTTATCGAGGCTCTACTGTGTGTGCGTATGTATGTACATATATTATATTATATACACGCACAACACACACATTTTTATCAGGAAATTATGCAAAGAACCGAAATCTAGGCATTGTGTTATTTTTTAATGTATATATTGTTAAATGCATGGCACTAGAGAAATTAAATAATAATAATTTAAATTTAGAATAAACCTCGACTTCTGGTTAACCGTTATTGTCCAAAAACTAATCAGTTCTTTGTGCTCATGTTAAAGTGTTATATTTGAAGTTTGGTAAGGATATGGCAAGTATTTTTTGAGTTAGAGCGCCCACAATCACATACGCACACGCACACACACACGCACACTGACATCATTCCGAAAATAGTCTAAACGTGTTCTAGGGACCTCAAAACGTGTATTTCCGTTGGAATCTCGAAGTCGATTTTTTTCGTGAATACAATACTTTCCCATTACTACGTATGGAGAAAATAAAAATATTGAATTCGTTAAAATTTCGTTTATAATTTTGTAGAAAGTTATCAGTATTACTAAATCCTTTTTTAAATTACATTATAATTTCTATAGATAATACTATAGTTTGGCTTCCCGAGAGGTATTTTCACGAATATAACGTAATCTGTCATATATGTTGAAATAAACTTTTATAAAGGTACATTTGCTTCATTCCATTCTTAATGTTATTTATTAATATCATATTTCTCTATGAAGAGAGAGTATTGTGATATTTTGAGCTATTTTTGTTTCGCTTAAATATTTCATATCCTAAAATCTAAGTTGATGGAAAAGGTGATTTCTTGAGAGTCCCAAAACTACTCTGAAAAGACCATTACAAATTATTTACTCTTTTAGGATTATTAAATTCCAAGAAACGTTATCACTTTTAATGTGCCCTAATGAAATATTAATTACAACTTCATACAATACAGTAAGAAAAGTAAGTATAGACAAATTAGCACGGCCTATAAAACCACTTCTCAATCAGCAACACCAAAATTGCTGTCCATCCTTGCGGAATGTCTTTTTAGCACGTTTTGCTTTCAGCATAAGCTCCTACTAATGTCGGTCTGTCCGTATGTCTGTCCGCATGTTCGTTCTCGGCTTCTACAGAACGGATTTTCATAAAATTTTATATTATGGACTTAAAAGTCAAAGATAATAACAAAATTACATAAATGAATCACGTAAGCCAATCAGGGGCACCACTTTACTGGTGACAAAAAAATGAACTTTCCGTCATATCTCGTAAAGTATTGATCATATCAAAATAGTATTCAAATAAATCTTGTAGAAATAGTAGAGTATTTCTTTTCATGTGCATTTTTATCGTAAGAGTAGAATGTATTAATTCGACTTGAACTTATAAAATTTCTTCCATGACTACTTCTTAATTGTTGCTAACATAATCTCACAAAAATACATTTAATTTCCTTACGTGTGCATGCAATGTTTTAACATAGGAAAAATTGAATTATTTATGAAGAAAAAAATAGCTTTAAAAGGCTATTTCTCTTACGTACACGTATATAATTTCTTTCAAACACTTCATTGCACGAAACGCGCCCATTTGTGATACGTTGTACACTTTCCTAATTCGTCTCCTGATTCACGGGCCAAACGCGCGTAGCCCATAGGGACCAAAAATACTACAAATGTATATGTACTTTCCTTCATTTTTATCACTAATCTCATAATGACATGAACCCTTGTGCATTCACAGGTAGAGGATTAGTCAACGACCATTCATTTCGATCATCTGGAACGATTGCCTAAATAGGTATCGCTGGAATGCACCCGTGATTGCATGCTCCTCAGCATGGCTTAGCTGTTTCGCGGAAAGCATAATCAAATCCCTGGTGTTTTTTGCCGTTTTATTTTTTCGGTTCAAATAAATTTATGGCTAATTGTCATCATACATATTGAATGTTGAAGTATCAATGTCAGTGTATTGTTGTTTTTACTATTAGTGTAAACGATGGTTAAAGTTACATTATTTGCCAGTCTATTTACGTTTGACCACTAAAATCATCACAAAAATACATTTAAAAATAAAAAACTTATCGCTTTTTATGTAAAACAATGAAAGAAGAATATGTGCCATATACATCTACATGGTACCCTACAAATCACCAAATTGGTGGGTGGCAGGGGGTGCAGCACACCAAAACCTACATAATAACGTCCCTCGTAGGAATCACTCTCCTATTATGATCCTGTATGGTCCTCGGGAAAAACGAGTCCTGATATCGCTCGGTCCTACAGTCGATCTCTCGTATTTTATCGTTGTGAACGTGCCTGCCCATGTACGTAGGTGCCTCTAATATTCCTGTGAGACCTAGTCTAATAAAACTTCCGACCTAAATTTCTCCGAAAGCATTAACCTAGCGCTAAGACTGCGGTCCTCTAGCGATATCCAATTCAACTCCTTCAAGAGTGATGTGACGCTTAATATTTTTGCTTTACGAATCTGGCTGCTCTGCGTTGGATTCTTTCTAACTCAAGTATCTGTCCCTTTTCGTACGGATCCCATATGCTGGAAGCGTATTCGACCTGAGATCTGACCAGTGATAAATAACACGTTTCTCTTACCTGTTCTGTGCTCAGTGGCGGTTTACCGCACAGGCGCATGAGGCGCTCGCCTGGGACCTCGACACTCATGAGGGGCCTCAAAATAGATAGAACTCGATTTTTTTCAATATTTTATAATTATTCATAATATAGAGAAACAAGTAGCAACGAATTTTCATAAAAACAGAATTTGTGTAGGGTTGATAAATGATTTTTTTGGAACGAAACACAAAATCATTACATCTACATAATACCCCGCAAGTCACCAGATTGGTGGGTGGCAGGGGTGCAGCGCACCAAAGCCTACCCAATAGCTTCTCTCGCAGGAATCACTCCCCTCTTATGATATCGTATGGGTTTTGGGATAAAGGAACCCTGATATCGCTCGGTCCTGCAGTCGATCTATCGTATTTCATCCTCTCGATAGAGCTTACCCATATAAGTAGGTGTCTCTAATATTCCTGAGACCTCCTCCAATAGAACTTCCGACCTAAATTTATAAATATAGAAACAATGAACTCGCAAATGAGGTGACAAGGGAACAAAATTTTCTCAATTGTTAAATACATTAAAAATGTCATTTTATGAATTAATTTTGGCCCAATTTTGAATGGATTCGATTTCTCTCAGAGGGAGTAAAAACTTCAATCAGTTTCGTACGCATGTTTTATATTTTAAGCCTGAATATCGATATTAACTTATTATGAAGTGTATATTTAAATATTCGACTGTCACTCCAACCTAATAATCGATTGGACAAAATTAGTATCGTACACACAGATATCGTCTATAAAATAGTGAAAACGTATTCGAGGGACAATGAAACGTGTATTTCCATTTAAATTTCAAAATCGATATTTTCCATTAAAACAATAATTTCTCCATACTTACTATAGAGAATGTAAAAATCCAAGACTACACTTAGCAAGCATTACTAAAGAAATGTTATTTTTTACCTACAAGAAATGAAAGGTAGTTAATGAACGCTGTCTTATGTACAAATTGGAAGATACTAATTCACCGCAATGGTATATGTTCATTATATTTCCAATAATTATGCTATTTATCTATATATATATAAAGTGTTTGTATGTATTTATATAAGTATGTATTGTGCTTTTATAACTCAGCAACTAATGCACGTAGAAACAAGAGAAAGGTGTCATTTTAATCGTAATAAAGAGTTTTTCATTTTATCCACTTGAATAACATAGGGATGAGTGCATCTTATTTTTTATTTGGATTTTTAAATTACTTAGAAACATGGTACGAACTTGAGACTTAAATGGTTCTATGAAGAAAAGGACAAAGTTTATTTTTATTGAAGACAGAATCCGAATCCTGATCGAATTAGCGTAAAAATGCGAGTAGAATTAGAAAAATATCAGTTTTATGACAATACCATTTATAAACTACCATGACAACTCCTATTGTCGCCGAAGTTGAGAGTCCAATTTTAACATTATATCTTTTTTCAATTTCTGTGTGCGATTTTGCTGTGTTTACATGGCAACCAAATGTTTGTTAATTTTAATTAAAATATTACTAATAAATTTTTAAAAATGATATTTTAGTGTGGCGTAGAGTACTCCAAAACAAACTGTTTCTAAAACGAAGTAAATAACTTAAATAATTAGAAGTGAAATTTCCACAAATTGTGACTGGATAAATCGTTTCATTGTTTCCAAAGTATTATTGACAGAAACAATTTTCTCATAACATAACTCATGGATGAGAGAATCGAGTTAATAGTAGGAGAATAATATTCACTCTGTGATTCTTAAACGTTCTCTTTTTATTTTTTTGTATTACGTTAAATTAATTAATTTTGTTTGTTCCTTTGTTCATCCATATTCTGTAGATTATTGTGTTCTTGCTGGTTATACTTACAGTTTTCGTTTTGAATATATCGTCACGAAACTTCGCATAGGTATATAATTTTACACTGCGGGTATATGGCGATAAAAATTTGTTGGGAGGGAGAGCTTAATTCAATAATTATTTTCCCATAAGTTTACACGTAATTTTCGATTTTTCACTGTGCAAGATTTTCTTCATTCATCTAAATATGTAAATTCTGGGAGGTTTTCTTCATTTATGCTTTGTTCGACAGTTTAAAACTGTGTAGTATTTTATTCTTGCGATATTTACATGTTACACGGTCGAAGTTTTAGATTCACCAAATCCGCTGAAATTCAGCAGGTACTTCTGCTAGTCCTATAATAAAACAATATAAACTAGCATGATGTTCTAATATGAATTTTATTTACCATCAAATTAATTCGCCAATGTCTTAAAGTATCGATTTCCACACAACATGAGAAGAAAGTGATTCAAATATTGATAATAATAAAAAATTATATCTAACCCCACTGAATTTACGTTAGGCTGCAAATAAAACTATTTCACATTCGTTTTCATTTACCTACTTTAAATGGACGATAGTGACTCCCGCAGTCAAATCTTGAAACTGATTTACACTTCACTGACTGATTTGCATTACTCACTGTCGTAATTACCAAACAGATTCTTTAAATTTTGTATTTTATTGCTTATACATGATTACATGGTGTTACAAAAATATTCCATCAGCTGATATTCAGAAAACGGTTTGATGGTTCAGTGTGTATTCAGCTCGACCACTATTACAATTAGTGAAAATAATGCGAAAAATGTCAACGATGTCTAGTGGAAGTCGATCAAATACGACACATCTGGACCATATTCACTTTTAATCTGTGAACGCCTACCTGATCGAGTTTTTATCATCCACTATTATTCTAACTTTTTGTCATACTCATAATATTGTAAAGGAGCTCCTGAAGTAGCTGCTACTCTATGAATGTTTTCTGTCATATATTAATAGCAATAATGCGGTCTTACTTCTCAAAGTAGCGAGGTCAGTTGAAAATTAAGTTGATAATAAGAAATAACTAATAATTCGATCATAATTTGGATTCTGTCTTCAATAAAAATAAACTTTGTTCTTTCCTGCATAGAACCATCCAAGTCTTAAGTTCTTACCAAGTTTCTAAGTAATTTTAAAATTCTAATGAAAAATAAGCTGCACTCATCCCTATGTTATTCAAATGGAGAAAATGGAAAATAAAATATTTTTTGAAATTAGAAAGATCAATCAAATGGTTTAAAAACCTAACTACACCACTTAACTCTTTATTCCGATCAAAATGACACATTCTTCTTGTTTCTATGTGCTGTAGTTGCTGAGCTATAAAAAACAAACATACAAACACCACACACACATACAAACACTTTTCTTTATATATATATATATATATATATATATATACTAGAGATAACAATTTAATAGTTAATGAACATTTATGATCCCTTTATATGAACACTTAAGGTGAACGGTTAATAAGGAATCACTAACAGAACAACAACCTATGGCAAAAATATCAATAATGCGCATTAAAATCTAACGGGATGAGAGTTAAATATGAGAATATAAGAGAATGAAGTGCGTTTAAAATACCGCCCACTAGGTATCTATTATTGTATAATGCTCCTCTCCAATCCCTCCCTTCCTCCCCCACCCTCCCTCATCCCCTCCAAGCCCTCCCTCCCGCATCCCGCCAATCCCACCCTCCCCACCCATCTCCATACCCCTCCCCACCCAATCCCTCCCCCCCCCCCCCTTCCCACCTCGTGTTCTTCTGGCCAATATACAAATATAATTTTTCTACATATAATGGGATGATAAATCTCTTGTATAAAATCCGACTTCGAATGTCATGATCCGAATTTCTGTTTTTCTTTATCCCCATAGAGACAATGAGCTCCAACAAACAATTTCCATCCTTACTGTTTCCTCGATAGAAGCAGTTCCCGACATTTTTAAAAGACAGGCGAAATTAAGCATTAAAAAGGTACTCAACTCCAACGCTTCTCCTGTGACTACAAAAATTTGATTTGTCCAGAGCATGACTTTCCACATATTGAGTAATAATTACTAAGCACATCGAATAATTTCCACAACTAAAAAAACTTCGAATCTTTGTTCACACTGTAACCACAATAAGTAAAGAATATTATTCGCTGCTAAGGAAAATTTGTTTTAAATACGACGCTAAATGATATTGGGATGATTGTGATCGCAATTAAAATTACCGTTAGCTTCTCATATGGCAAAAAATACGGTAATGCGCAAATGTGATTAATATAGCCCTAAAAGGTTTTCCATCCTTTTATTATTGGGGGTAGGAATTAAATGATTAAGTCGGGAAAACTACTCATGTAAGGAGCAGCTAATTTCTAATAGATGATTATACAATAAAAAGAAATATTGTAGAGCAATACAGGTCGTAACAAACTATTATTCATATCAGGAAAGATGGTTAATAATGATTTCCCTGTCAAAGTGAATATTTTACATAGTTTTTTCAGGGATAACATCAATTAAAATCTAAAAACTCCAACTCGCATTCCGAGTACCTGTACGAAGCAGGGTTCTCCGTAGGGATAGAAGCGAAAACATTGAAACAGATTGAGTTAAATTCAACTCTGTCCAAATTTACACCAAGATTTGAAGAATTATGTTCAAACAGCCAGATATCGCACTAATAACTGAATGTAATTCTAAAGTGCAACGCAAAGGGATGCTTATAGAAGGGCTAATTAGACTGACAGTTTAATTGCTTAAAGTACCTACCCGACAAGTGGGAGACAGTGATTCGACTCCCGATCAAGTACAGAAATTTTCTCCTTCTCCAACTTCACATTCATGTTTGTAATTAGACATTGGAATTCCTTGATCAATAGGTCTGACACTTTCATAATAATAATTTAAGATTATTTTAATTATTTCATAAGATTTTAGAGATATTGGTGGTCTGCGTGAAATTTGTTTCGACGAAAATGGCCCGTGGCATCAGAAAGCGCTGCTATAAGGGACAAGAAAGCGGATTCGTCTAGAGCGGAAGGTTTTATAACGATTTGTGGCGTCAATCCCAAATTAAATGTTTAAATAGATATTCAGGATGCAGAAAAATATTATTCTATACAGTTGCAGCCCGCCGCATCACAGATATTCGCGATAAACTTGCATAGTAATTCACAAGTCTGTCTGTCATGTATCTCTTGGCTCTTCTAGCTGGAATGAATTGTAAACGCAAAGATGGCGGTGAGTGGATTTAGGAAAATTCACCGACCACAATTCACCGAAACCACAATTCACCGAATCGCAATTCACCGATTCAAAATTCACCGAAACCACAATTCACCGAATCGCAAGACACCGAAAAGTAAATTCACCGAATGTAATATTCATCGAAATTTCCAATTCACTTTATGAAGATGGGGGAGAGCGGAAGTAATATTAACGGAATGTTGGCAACAATAATAAGTAACAATAAACCATTAACGTTTAAGGAGGAGTGGGTATGGGGGGAAAGAAGTTTCCGTAAGCCGGTGGTGAGTCAAGACCCAGAAAGTTTATGGAAAAACTTACAAATATACTTCCTAAGCTAGTTTACTTACGACGCGAAGTAAATGTTTCGTTGTCAACTGCAACGAGTGTGCTATTTACGAGAAAAGCCATTTGATGGGTTGAGACGACGCCTTCCTGAAAAAACACTTCACTTTCCACAATTCGCCAAATTTTAAATCCGAACGCATCTTCGCTGTATTGTGCTATTATTACCTAAAGTTCAAATTCATTAACACTATTGATACAGACCAATACGGTCCAAGGACGCCCTTGTTTTCTCATGGAGAACTTATTAGAAGATGTGTACTACTATCTTATAGTGCAATCACCTTTTTACACCGTGAAACTATTATCTTATAGTGCAATCACCTTTTTACACTGTGAAACACGTTTATACAATCACATTAAGAAATAATGGAGGAGGAAAGCACGAATAGCACCACTACATAACGAAAGACGAAGCACTGCCTTGCGGATTATCTTCAAGCAACACGAATAGGATGATCTCAGGTCGAAAAATCGGCTTCTTGAACCAGGGACACCTGAATGAACGGCCAGCTAGTCTAGTCATTCCACCACCACAAACCAAGGGTGAAAAGATTACCAAAATTTTTGCTGATGGTCACCAGGAAGAGTCCATTCAATCGCTATGCATCGTAGGTGGTTGCCAAGAGCGATAATATCGAGGCGATGTTGAGCGTTTCATAATATGCCCAGCTATGATGCCGGAAATTATCAACTAAACACCAAAACAGCATGAAATTTCCCACCGCTCATATTTATATCATCAATACGTGCACATAAAGGCAGGAGGAAATTACATTATTGGCTATGAGTAGTTGGCCATTTTAAGAAAACATAAAGCAATCTTTTCATCGGTTATTTTTGTTTGCTTTTAAAAATTTTAAGTTTTGGATATACTTTTGCGATAATGTTTTTACATTTTTAGCCGATCTAAAAATTTTCAAATTTTTTGGGGCCCACATAAAATCATTTAGCGACCCTATATAGGGCCGCTGATAAAGAGTTAAGAAACATTTCTCTAGCTGCGAAATTCCGCTCATAATTTGACCGAGGGAGGCCATTCGATAAGTTGGAAAAGATATGTCCCAGATTAAGGATTAAAAATAAATCTGCTTCTAAAATAATGTTAAATTAAGCAGAAATACGTACAGACCGTAATTACTCGCGTATCTGTCACACTTTTCACACAATTTTTGTATCCTAAATCAAGGTTGGGGGAAATACGCTTTTCCCATACTATATAGCGAGAAATTATTCTTTTCAGTTACGAAGTGTACCGATACTCCAATTTAAAACGTTTATCGGCATTATATGTCCCAGATACAACTATTTTATAAAAATACTAATTATGTATGTTATTTTATAGACACATGACAATGCCTCCAAATGAATTAAGCAGAGCATACCATGACAACCATAGTGTCATATGTAAGGAGAGGCAAATACTCTTTCTGCGCAGTAAGAGTGAAGTTATTGTTTTTAAATGTGTTTGCAATCAACATTTGGACATGTACAGCCAAGAATCTTTTATTTCTTCCTCATAATTCAGGCGAGGCCATTACGCGGTGAAGGCAAATTATGCGAGTAAACGCGGTATCCTTTATTTGAGCGGCTTTGACGTAAAAAGTTTGAAGCAGCAACACGACTTTAAAATCGGTAGAAAATTATTTTAATTCTGTAAGAATTCAGTTTTTAATGAATTTTCTACATCGTTTAGGAAATTTAAGTAACTTTTTCGATAAATCGAAACCTCGTCGATATAAGCGCACCAAAAATAATCGAAATTCGTGACTTTATTTTTAACTCTCGAGAAAGTCATTATCCCTGCAATATAGCCGTAAACCTTGCGAACTCACGTATTCCTAAATATTAAAACTTCCTAAATGAATGTTGATTACAACTGATATAATCGACAGAATATTCTGATTTTATTTTTGCAAAATTCCTTTTTTTTAAAGAGGGCGGAGAAACATTGAAGTAAAAGATGACAGGGTTTAAGAGAGAAAGTGAGAAATAGTGATGGTAAAAGGCATTTAGGAAAAGGGATGAAGGATGATGATAGGGTGGGGGGAATAAAGGAAGAGGGGGAGGGGGAGAACGATTCGGGTCGTGGAAGGAAGCAGAGGCGATGTGAGAGAAAGAGAGGAGGCTGCGTTGGGAGGTATATACCTACTTACTTAGAGGAGGGAGGCACAGAGGCATAGATGGGAGGGAGGCACAGAGGCATAGATGGGAGGGAGGCATGGAAGGAAGGAGGAGTTTAATGAACGTCTCTTATCTATCCACTATAGTCATTTTTCGAGTTAATACTAAAATTTTATTAATACACAAACATATATATATATATATATATATATATATTCCAGTTGAAATCTAATTCAAAGAACGGAAAGAATAATATTTTTAAAATTATTCATTTATTTGACGAGTAGACATGACTAAAGAATTAAATTAAAACTCACCCTCTCTTTCTATCCCATTATTTTCCCTTTCTCCTTCCCATTATCTCTTCCTCCCTCCCTCCCTCTCTCCCTACCTCTCTCTCTCTCCCTGGAAGAGGGGACCTTATGGTCTCAATTTCGCTCTGAAAATAAAGTCATCTATCTATCTCACTAAACAATCTATATTGACAAAGGGTTAAATGTAAGAATGGACCTTATGGTCTAAATTTTCTCCCGAATAAAGACGTGTATCTATTTATCTATCTATCTCTCCCTCCCTCTCTCTCTCTCCTTCCCTCTCTCACCTTCTCTCTCTCTTTTTTTGATAGAGATAGAATATGCCCTGTATCTTATGCCGCCGGGATGAATATCCCGTGAGAGACAGACGGACACTTGAAAATGTTTCTATAAGTGCCTATATATGTACGTACGTACGTATATTTCATACTTCCTATGACTTAACATTTTATAAAGGCGTTAATAATTTTCTCATAAAAACTTTCCTCGCCTTAGATGGTTTGATCCTTGGAATCGTGGTTCTCGAATCCGCGACCTGCGCCAACTCGCCTCTAAGCGAAACGAGAATAAGCATCGCTGTTTATTACATTAGTAAAACAGAAATTTTGCTTGTTAGCTTTCTTCTAATATTTTTAAAAGCGTGATAGATTTGAACTGCTAAATCTATATTTGTACTATTTTACGGTCAAATGAGTAAAATTTCTATGTGATATAAAAGTATAAGGAAACTTTCCTATAACCTTGTTTATGTTATAACAGATTCAGCTGAAAGATAGGAAACACTCTTTAAGGATGCATCGCCTGAATCTTTTTTTGCACAAATTGCTCCGTTTCTGACTTTCGCCAATAATACTTCACCTTTAACGACTCCTTAATCCTCTAAAACTCGCTCACTTTGCCCGGGAAGACACACACATATCCTCCGTACACAGCCACCCGCCCTTTCCAGTCTCCTTTACTTCTTCCCACTCTCCTCGATGCCAAAAAACGCATGTCTCCTGTTTTTTTGGTGGGGAGGGGAGGGAGGGGAGGGGATTCATTCAATATATTTGACGAGCACAAAAATCGTAGCTTCTCTCCTTTCAATCGAAGCAATTTTGTATCAAATGTCTTATCCCATAACTCTCGACGCCAGAAACCGATTTTTTCAGTGCATGCGAAGCGATTACAGCCGCAAATGGCTCCACGAATGCTTATCCAAAGGATGCTGTCAGAGAGATTGAAGAAACGAATTCTGTTTCTTATTTATTTGTGGCGTGGCAAATGCTATTCTTATAAATAATACCGGCGAACTGATCCAATATCGCTACCCCTTCCGCCATTATAATATTAAAATTGTCTAATTAAATTTCTACGGTATTTAAGATAAATAATACCTGAAAATTCTTTAATTATTAATTGGTTACAATCATTAGACAATAGAAAGAAGCACTATATTCTATTAAATATATTCCAAAAAAAGAAAAGTCGACCGACGTAAAAATATTTTTATCGAACGCGGAATAAATGACATCGAATGAAATACGAAACGCATTGCAAGAGATGAGTCGTAAGTGTATTACAACAGTTTCGTTAAGTGACAGCGGCTACGCCCTGGATTCAGTTTCGGACCTACAGAACACCAAATGTATAAACGTCGGAATGAATACATAAGACGTTTAAATCTCCCCTTCCCTCACATCCGCCGCATTCCGACGAGAGAGGCGATTGATCTGCGCTCTCCGCTCCACCCTATGTCACGCACCCACCTCGCCCGCGCTCACACCCACCTCAGGTATTCACGGGACGCGATGGACTCCCACGATACGGCACGACTCCTGTCCTCCATGGTCGTGAGGCGCCCGGGCGATGCCTAGGTGCGGCGCGGGTGCAGGCACCAGCCGCACCCGTCCTGCGCCTCGGCCACGCTCTCCTCCACCCCTCGTCGTTCCTTCGCCAGCGACGCGACTGGCCTTCGCTCCCGGGCGGACTTGTAACACGGCGCAGTTTGCTCCGCGCACCCTTCTTCCCCTCCCCGGCATCCGTCCCACTCCCCGCACCACCCTCTCCCTCCTCCCCAACCCTCTCTGCATTTGACCGGAGAGGAGATGCCTTCCACGCGGCATCTCCTCTGCTAACACGGATATTTAATATTACGATTGCGCTATTCTCGCTTACTCGTGGCCCGGTTTAAAGAAAAATTGAACGTCGCAGAATGTATCATTTTTTTCACGGGCGTGATTTTCTTTTCCGTCCATTTTCATTTTTCTAATCATGGTTTTAATTATTTTCACTCCAATTCTCTTTAAAATGACAATAATTCTAGGCAAAAGGTGCTCTACGTTAAAGTAACATTCCCTGACTGTTTCCTTTAAGGGACGTTGATTATTCCTCAAGGATTGATTTTAACGTTGATCTTGATCTACGTTTTTTCCGAGCAGTTTTCGCAATGCATGACAGAAATAATTTTTTCTCACTCAACCGAACAACACTATAACACGCATATAACCAAACTTAACCGAACCACGAAATCGGAGATATTTTGAATTTCTTAAACGTTTCAAAGAACCCCAAACTTTGATTGCGTACTGTAGAAGCCGAATGAATCGAACTTATTAAAGCCATTTTAACTTACTGATGGAAAATTCGTACCACTAACTCTCGAAATGACTTACTGCCAAGTGTAACTATAGAAAATTTGAAAGAACGAATACGTTAGAACAGCCAGTAGAAGACAAAATCCTTTCGATAAACGATCGACTATAAGACAAATGAAGTCTATGATGAAAAGTATGGTTCTTAGGTCCCCCTTGCGACCAGAGGAGTAACTAGAAGTGAATAAATAAAGTTCTTTCTTTAAACAATAATAGCCACTGTTATTAGATTTAAATGGATTATAAGCCTTAGAACTTACTCTGTATTGAATAAGCACCAAAATTCCTTTTATAAAAACAAATCAATTCATTAAAACATCCACTGTTGTTTCTTCGAAAATTGCCTGTTAATAGTTTTAAATGTCCTTTTAATTTTAATTGAATTTTAATTTATATTCGTTTCCAAACTTCGGCCATTGTTACGAAATTAATTCGAGGAATAACAATATAAATTCGTAAGCACGTATGGTTTACAAAGAATTTAATTTAAGAATGCTTTTTATTTCCAATTTTTCTAAAATGACGCTGTTGATACTTAAATTTTCTATATTTACGTTAATATACTTATTTTCCACAAAACACGCCAATCTCTCCCCTTCCTTCCTCCCTCTCTCTCTCGTATTGAAGCACTCAAGACACACTTATTCCCAGAAGGATGTATACAATAATAGTAATTTGAGGTGTAACAATGATAATGGTCGACATAGCAACATCACGTTAAAATGGCGAGATTTCCACAAAAAAAACAAATTAAACGTTTAACATGGAATATTTCGAACTGTGGGCGAAAAAAGACGAACGGAATAAGAAACTTTATAAATTTTTCTTCAAAATGGTTCAAATTCGAAGGTCGTCTGTTAATTTCTTCTAATTTTAATTTCCAAATGAATAAAAGCCTCACGTCGAGAAATCGCGTTTTACATGTTAAGTAATGGGAAATGGAAATGCCTCGCTTGGAGACGAACCAAGGAGTTTTTCGGGATTTAAAATTGTCATTCTCTGAATAAGTGTTAATCAAGCATCCCTACCAAATTTCGAGTTTCTATCATTATTATTTCTTGAGTTATTAGCGTTTGCATAGCGTGATCAACCAACCAACAGACGACGGCTATTATTATATTAAATTGTCAGGAATATGCTGAAACGGTTAGGCATTTTAAATTACTTTATACAAAAACAAGCGACCTATGGGCACCATGTGCCCTACTTTATAATACACTCTCAATCTAACATTTTGACGAAATAAAAATCATTAAGTATAGTTAAATAAATATTTGATTTTGAAAAAATCATTAAATTACATTTGGAATAACAATGTTTTTCATTTTGTCTTCTTTGCTGGACAGCATTCTTAAGCGATCCTGTCGTCGTACTCTTGATAAACCGACGTAAATTTGCCCATGGGCAAATACTTGTTTTTTGAGCAAGAGTCCTACATAGTCATTGCAAACGACAGTGTTATAGGAATTTGTTTTTGTTTCATTTCGAATGGCAATTCGCATTCTGTCATTGTAACGTCAATTTTTGGTAGCAACACTGAATTTCCTTTGTTACTACCAGTCACAATTTTACATTCAATTGAGTTTTTTCCCAACTTTTTAACTATTAGGCGGTTTCCATTACAAAGTCCTCTTTTTACATTGATATTTCTTAGTAGCATTACCATAGCTCCAACTCTTAATCTTAATTTATGTGGTGGCATTCCTTGTGGTTTGAGTGAATTTAAAAACTCAATCGGAGAATTTGCCTTTTCCTCTTCATTACAATTAACTAACTTGTATATACTACTTCGCTTTCATCCACATCAGTGACCACTCGAATTAATATTTCATTATTTATTTCTAAGCAATCAGCATTTGTAGGTGCTAATATAACTTTTCCGTACAGTTGTTCTTCTTCATCTTTTTCGATTTTCTTTCCGAATATTTCATCTATTAAATTACCGCTGCTTTTACATTCCATTGGTAACTCTATGTAACAATCAGAATCCTTTTGAATACTTCCATTTCCTATTTTTAACAAATAATCAGTCCAATTGCTATTATTGTTACTGTCAGTTTCAACTCTCATATTTTCAGTCAACGTAAAGTTTTTAAATTCTTTCCATAATTTAGACTTATTATTTATGCGTTACTCAGCTAAATTAAATTCTGTTTATTTACTGGTTGTAGATAGCAACGTAGTAATGTTAACATATATACATATATCATAAGCGCTTTATATAAGAGATAATGATTAACTGGAAAATCATTCAAAAATCTGGATAAAAAGAAAAATCGCTTAAAATATTTATTATTTCTATGAAAATTTGTGGGTCCGGTGGGGTCCGTGGCACTTGGCCATCCTATTGTGACGCCACTGCATATCCTGGAATATAGGAGAAATTGTAAATTAGGAGAAAAGTCTACCGTGAACTGTAATTGGAGAAGGCAGATGTTAACTTGATCTGTCTGATTCTAAACGAGAAAAACTCTATATTCCGAAATAATAGAATTGGTCAGGCACGGTGAAACGTGCTCCCCGCAGGTAGAAGATCCGAGTTCTATTCTCGGTCATGGAAGAATTTTTCCTGATTTCTATTTCCTCTCAAATGAGAGATACCTATACAAAACGCTTGTCCGATTTGGAGTGAAACGAGATACACGCGAGGAAGGAAAGTGAACAAAGAACCGACATTCAAGTTCATCCGATTGTATTTTTACGCAAAATAATAATGCATTAGCATTTACGCAACAGTTTAATCGTTCCTTCTTCAGGAATTACGTAAAATTATGTAGGGACAGATTTCCATTTTTAATACTCATAATTGCATGGAAAAAATATCTGAAACTTCTTTTCATGAAATATTATTTCCCCTACATAAAGTTCCTTGTGAAATTTTTTTAACACTTTAAATTTATTCCATTGTCCATATTTGTGACACTATTGAGTAGTATATTTTTACGTCATCTAAATAATTTCCTTGCATTTTTACTCGACTTGTGTTTTCTATATTTCTATGGCAAGATTCATCGTAAAAACAATAAAATAACCGTTGAGGTAAAACCTGAAAATTTCCATTTCCAATTACTTAACATGTAAAATGCAATTTTTCGACGTGCAAGCTTTTAATCATTTGGAAATTAAAATTAGATGAAATTAACAGACGACCTTCGAATTTGAACCATTTTGAAGAAAAAGTTATAAAGTTTCTTATTCCGTTCGTCTTTTTTCGCCCACAGTTCGAAGTATTCCATATTCGACGTTTAATTTGTTTTTTTTGTGGAAATCTCGCCGTTTTAACGTGATGTTGCTATGTCGACCATTACCATTGTTACACCTCAAATTACTATTATTGTATACATCCTTCTGGGAATAAGTGTGCCTTGAGTGCTTCAATACGAGAGAGAGAGGGAGGAAGGAAGGGGAGAGATTGGCGTGTTTCGTGGAAAATAAGTATATTAACGTAAATATAAAAAATTTAAGTACCAACAGCGTCATTTTAGAAAAATTGGAAACAAAAAGCATTCTTAAATTAAATTCTTTGTAAACCATACGTGCTTATGAATTTATATTGTTATTCCTCGAATTATTTCGTAACAATGGCCGAATTTTGGAAACTAAAATAAATTAAAATTCAATTAAAATTAAAAGTACATTCAAAACTGTTAACAGGCAATTTTCGAAGAAACAACAGTGAATGTTTCAATGAATTGATTTGTTTTTATAAAAGGAATTTTGGTCCTTATTTAATACAGAGTAAGTTCTAAGGCTTATAATCCATATAAATCTAATAACAGTGGCTAATATGGTTTAAAGAAAGAATTTTATTTATTCACTTTACAGAATGAATTAATTTTAGGCTAGCATTGTCTATTATAAAAGGAGATACTTTGGAATTTACAATATGTAAAATGGAAGTTTTCCTGAATTGACTCGATTATATTTCAAAGAAAAAATCAATTTAAAACTATTGAAAGTTGTTGTTTCGGAAACTGAGAAGTCCAGAGTGGTGAGCGGACGCTAAACGATATTAAGCTACATTTTATTCCAAAAATCTATTTAAAGTATTATCAGAGGCAATTGAAGATTTAACATATTATTTTGTTGCCGGAATTCTGCTTATTTCATGAAATTGAAATGCTAATGCATTAATCCATTAAAATCTGTTAAGAGTGGCTATTTTAGTTGAAAGAAATATATGTACATGGTACTTTTATTCACCTTCAGAATGAATGAATTCTAGGTTAACATTGCGTATTATAAAAGGATTTTCTTTGGAATGAGAAATTTGTTATGTGGTTATTTTAACTGAATTGAATCAAGTTCTCTTCTAAGTTTGAAATCCATTTAAAACTGGTGAAAGTCGTTGTTTCTGAATATGAGAAGGCAAGAGTGCTGAGCAGACGATAAACGATATTGAGGAATTTCAGTGAGATTTTAGTTAATTAATTAAAACAGACATAATGTAGAATAATTCGATGGTTAAAACAGTGCACAATTTTATTCTTGCGATTTTTACATGTTGCATTGACAAAAATTTAGAATCATTAAACCCGTTGAAATCCAACGGGCTCTTATGCTAGTAATCATATAAAAGTCTAAACTGTTGGCCAAGAAAATACGACAATGTAAATTGTTAACAATCGCAGAGAAGTGACTATCGACTTGAAAACCTTTAAAAAATACACAAAAATCAAAATTTTCCTTTTCATCGACGTGAAATTATCGTATTTCATTAGAGCATATAAATTTTCGACGGTACAAATGAAATTCAAGCGTAGTTATGATTGGTGCTCCAAACGACGAAAGACTAGCACTTTGAAGAGACTGGGAAAAGCGTCATGCAAGCAACGGCTGATGATGACCATTAAAATATCTGATGTGGCTAACACATGACTTTCACCATATTTGGGGTATAGATATTTAAATTGTTATTAATAGCATTATAAGGCAAAATTATTATTTCGTATTGTAAAAGAATACAGCCGTCCTTATTGCCATAAATTATATTTTGAATATGTTTACATCATTCACCGCTACACCGTATACTGGCAATTTAGGATTCAATAAAATGTCTGCGAATTGGATGGTTCTACGAAAATTTGTTTCAAACAAAACTAGGAAGAAATATTATTCTCTACAACTTTGGTCCTTGCGAAGATGACCAATTACGAAGTTTTTAAGGAGATATTTGATGGAAACCGATAAAACCGATTATTTATAAATAATTCCTAAACAATGACTGCTATGGAAAATTGTTTCTAATTAAAGTTGTAGGAAATTACGTTCTCTATAACATTTGTATAGAATTGTATAAACAATATTGATGTTTTAACGGAGAAATATCGCAAAAACCGAATCGGGTTTCGAATAAACCTCGACTTCCGTTAAACCGTTATTGTCCGAAAACTAATCAGTTCTTTGTGCTCAAGTTAAAGTGTTATATATGAAGTTTGGTAACGATATGGCAATTTTTTTTTGAGTTGGAGCGCCCACAATCACATACACACACACACGCACACACACACCGACATCATTCCAAAAATAGTCTAAACGTATTCTAGGGACCTCAAAACGTGTATTTCCGTTGAAATCTCGAAGTCGATTTTTTTCGTGATCACAATACTTTTCCGTACCACGTATGGAGAAAGTAAAAAGAGGCGGAAAGATAAACAATAAGAACGGACGCATATAGTAGCGTACATTAATTGAGGGAACAGTCGATTCTAAATGGAGTGAGCGAAATAAGAAAAGTCTTGCATATTCACGAATTTCATATCTAAAATGTTATGTTGACACTTCTGACTTAGGGTACAGGCGGAGGATACAAATTATGAGACACTTTCAGATGAGCTAGAGCTTAAAATATGGCAAGTCTATAGATTTTTGGGCACAATCGAAGAATAAAATCCATTATTATAATAGTTGAAATTTTTTGAGGCTGTTTGCTCCATTATTGCGAAATACGAAGATAAAATTATACGACACTTCTAGATGAGCTAGAAACTTGAAAATTATATTATAGGTTTTTCGTCAGAACAACTGCAAAAATACGAAATTGCTAAAATTTTATATTTAGTGGTTTTTATTTACCATGTTAGTCAGAAAGCATGAAATGCTTGCGAAGTGCAAGCACCATCTACTATGGGTGATTCACGAAGATATGGAATAACTTCAGGAGCTGATTTCTGAGGTCGTTAAGAACAAAAAAGTTCATATGAACAGTGTCCGATTCCGAATATTTGCGGAGTTGTGGCTGCTCGTAGATTTTCAGCATTGCATCACTGTGAATCGCACTCATAACTCATGCTCCTGCACAACCATGACCTAGTCCGAACGTAGCTTGTCGAAACATGCGCACGCAAGAACCAACATTAGCATTGTTAGTTGTTACTGTGTTGGTGTTACTTTCAAGATGCCTTTTATATTTACAAGTGCTGAATATGCCGATATGCTGTCTGTTTATGGATTTTGCGATGGAAATGCTGTTGCTGCTGTCGCTGAATACCAGCGATGTTTTCCAAACCGCAGAGTTCCAAATCGAAAAGTTATTAGCAGAGTGTTCCAAACTTTGCGAGATACTGGCTCACTTCTCAGCGTTAACATCCCATATGAGCGTGTGGTTCGACAAGACGTGGCTGAGCAAGAGAACATCCTTGAGGCGGTACAGCGTAGCCCTCGTACTAGTACACGAAGGAAATCCACACGCCTCAGTGCTTCGCAATCAACAGTATGGAGAACATTGAATGAAGAAGGAATGTACCCGTACCACTTGCAACGTGTCCAACACCTCGAACCTGGGGATCCTGCCGGACGACTGGAATTTTGTAATTTAATGGCTGATGAATCTCAATTCACCCGCAATGGTGTTAACAACACACAATTCCCACGTTTGGTCGGAAATTAAACTCCATGCCACTGTGGACAGTAACTTTCAACACCGATTCAGTGTTAATGTGTGGTGTGGAATGTTGTGTGATCAGGTAATTGGTCCATTCATTTTTGAGGGTCATCTTACTGGACAGATTTATTTACAATTTTTGCAAAACGAATTGCAGCAACTGTTAGATGATGTGCCCCTGGCTACAAGACTTCGAATGTACTTCCAACATGACGGAGCTCCACCTCATTGTTTCCGTGCAGTGATTACCTCAATGAGCAGTTCCCTAGGCGATGGATCGGTCGCAATGGTCCACAGAAATTGCCAGCTAGGTCCCCAGACTTAAATCCCTTGGATTTCTGCTTGTGGGGGTTGATGAAAGATCTTGTGTACCATACTAAAGTGAAAGCATGGGATGCATTACTTCATCGCGTATTGAATGCTGTGGCTCGTATAAAAGACAGTCGTGTGCAACGAGCTCGATTCACACACGAGCTGAGAAATGCAATGAAGTTGAAGGTGGTGTTTTTGAAAATCTACTTTAATAATATGCACGTTCGTATTTGACAATGTAAATAAGTAAATAAACAAGCAAATAATCACTGTAGCGGAGAACGCATCGCGTATTGGTCGGCAATTGTTTACCGAGTTCCGGATATTGCCTTGTCTTTTTCTAATTTTCAAACAGCCATAACTCTTTAATTATTCGGAATCGGACACATGTTCATATGAACTTTTTTGTTCATAATGACCTCAGAAATCAGCTCCTGAATTTATTCCATATCTTCGTGAATCACCCTGTACATATAGTAAGTAATAATTTCATAAAACAACGTTAAAAGGGAAAGTCTTTTACAAAAATCGTTTTGAGTAACAAAATTTTTAAACGGTTCTTTATATAAAACCAATTCTGGTCAACAATGAAAACGCTGAACAAAAGAAGAAGAAATTGGAGAAAAAGAAGAATGAAGATGAAGTTAGAAGGAGGTGGAAACGGGAAGAGTGGAGAAGAAAGCTATGAAATTGTAAGATGGAAGAAAGAGCGAAGTTTGAAGAGACGAGATACGCAGAGAGAGAGAGGGGGGGGGGAGGGGGAAGAGAGATAGAAAAAGGAAAATTGAAAGAGATGACTAATAAGGATTTGAGAAACTTCATTTTAACCATAAGAATCTGATGTGGCCAACACTTTCTCCATATTTGGGGTATAGATATTTAAATTATAATGAATAGCATTATAAAGAAAAATTATCATTTCGTATCCTAAAAGAATACAGTCGTCCTTATTGCCGTAAATTAGGTATATTTTAAATATGTTTACAGAATTCACCGCTACGTGGTTTTGGCGCTCTAAACGGGATATTAAGAAAAAGCAAAATATCTCCGAAATAGATGGTTCTACGAAAATTTGTTTCAAACAAAACTTGGAAGACATATTATTCTCTATAACATTGATCCTCACGGAGATGACCAATAACGACGTTTTTAAGGAGACATTTTACGAAAACCGAAAAAACCGATTATTTATAAATAATTCCTAAACAATAACTGCTATGGAAATTGTTTCAAATAGAAGTTGTAGGAAAGTACATTCTCTATAACATTTGCATAGAATTGTATATACAATAATGATGTTTTAACGGAGAGTTATCGCAAAAACCGAATCAGGTTTCGAATAAAACTCGACTTCCGTTTGACCGGTAATGTCCAAAAACTAATTATTTCTTTGTGCTCATGCTAAAGTGTTATATATGAAGTTTGGTAACGATATGGCAAGTACTTTTTGAGTTAGAGCACCCACAATCACATACACAAAGACACAGACATCATTCCGAAAATAGTCTAATCGTATTCTAGGGACCTCAAAACGTGTATTTCCGTTGATATCCCGAAGTCGATTTTTTCGTGATCACAATACTTTCCCATACTACGTATGGAGAAAGTAAAAATATACATATAAAAAATATACATATATAACACTTACATATACAACATATACGTACAGGAGCTTTTAAATATTGTGAATAATTAAGACTATACATTTAAAAGTGCGAGGCAAAAAAAGGGGAAAATATTTTTTACAGTAAGCTACATTGTAACAAATTATAATTTGAAAATTTAGAACCACTGTTTCCTGGGAAAAAAAGAAAGATTAATTATGCACATTCTGTCGATAAGATTCGCTTTTATTGTGTTTATGAGATGCTCAGTACTGCCTCGTTTACTGTTGGCATATGAGAAAGGAGTCACCTGAAGTAAGATTTCTTGAAGGAGGATACAGTCTGAGAGTTTTGTATGTGTGGTGATAGAGCATTGCATACTGCATGAAAAGATTTATTGTATATTTCTGTCCGGTGAAGAGGAATTTGAAGTTGGCTGTTCCGCCGTGTGTAAATGCTATGCACGCTGTTCATGACTGAGAATTGCGATTGTATGTAACGAGGGTTAAGTGTCCATTTTATGGTGAAGAATAATGATAAAAGACGAAGACGTCTTCTTGCCTCGAGTTTAACCCAAGATATTTTGGTAAAGGAGTTTGAGACATGTTTGGAAGAAAGGATATGAATTGAATGCCGTATGATAAGTATTCTTTCATATATTTTATAGAATACCGGGAATAAGATGACTGTGAGGTAGATATTCAATTTTTTGCAACCTATGTTTTAGATATGGTTGTTGACCCAAAAATTCTCGTATGTTCTTCTATCGACAAGATATCAAAATCTTGGCTAGCATGCAAACCATGCCTTGAATATTTCTATTGTGAGACAATCAAATCCAAAAGTTTGTCCATTATTCCAGGTTTAGAATGCTAGTCTCGCCTCTTCGATGGTATATATTCTTTTGAAAACAACGTCTCGCTGTTTCATCTATCCATCGGGTGAAATATATTTTCCTGTAAGAAATATAATCCTACTCTCTAAACCAAAATGAAATATGAAAAGCTATCAAAAGAAGCGTAAACATCAGCAACTCTGAGAATTCACCGACATTTGTTACCTACGTATATGTATAGCGGATACCGTCCATTGACTTTCTGTTGTCATAGCAACCTCATGATTTTAAAACCTCTCAAAATAGCGATTGAACCTCTAAGTCGCAAAGATCTGGTGAGGGAGTTCTCAAATCTTCATTTAAAACTCTTGGGGAGAATAACTGAGAAATTAGTACGAGACTTCTCCATGTAATAAGAAAGAACATTGTCAAAAAAAATGTGCGTCACTCATTTATTTGATAAAATTTTTTTAAGTTCCAAGTTGCCTTCAGGACGATTTTTACTTTCTCCATACGAAGTAATGGGAAAGTATTGTGATCACGAAAAAAATCGACTTCGAGATTTCAACGGAAATACACGTTTTGAGGTCCCTAGAATATGTTTAGACTATTTTCGCAATGATGTCTGTGTGTGTGTGCGCGTATGTGTGTATGTGATTGTGGGCGCTCTAACTCAAAAAGTACTTGCCATATCCTTACCAAACTTCATATATAACAATTTAGCATGAGCACAAAGAAGTGATTAGGTTTTGGACAATAAAGGTTAATCGGAAGTCGAGGTTTATTCGAAACCCGATTCGGTTTTCGCGATATTTCTCCGTTAAACGTCATTATTGTATAAACAAGTCTATGCAAATGTTATATTGAATGTAATTTCCTACAATTTTCATTTGAAACAATTTTCCATAGCAGTTATTGTTTAGGAATTATTTATAAATAGTCGGTTTTTTCGGTTTCCGTCATATATCTCCTTAAAAACATCGTTATTGGTAATCTTTGTGAGAACGATAGTTGTAGAGAGTAATATTTCTTCCAAGTTTTGTTTGAAACAAATTTTTGTAGAACCATCCATTTCGGAGATATTCAACTTTTTCCGTAATTTTCAGTATACAGCGCCACCACCATGTAGCGGTGAATTCTGTAAACATATTAAAAATATACCTAATTTACGGCAATAAGGACGACTATTCTTCTACGATACTAAATAATAATTTTGCCTTATAATGCTATTCATAATAATTTAAATATCTATACCCTAAATATGGAGAAAGTCATGTGTTGGCCACATCAGATTTTTTTACAGTTATAAGTTGCCGTGCGCCGCGCCATGCTCATTCGGTACGCGTGTGCTCGTATCGATTGTTTGGAATGGAAAGAAGAGAGAACCTAACGCCCTGTTGACGGCAGAGCCCTCTGCGTGCACATTGCTCAACTTGTTCCTCTCTTAAACGACGCGCTACAATTTAAAGGCAAACCGATATATGTATTGCTGGAATATTACGTACTAGTAGATGCTGCTTGCATCCTGACTGCATTTTTAAAATTTGGAATTTTTACAATTTCGTATTTTCCCCATCCGTTTTGCCCAAACACATCCAACCGTGCCAAATTTTAAGTTCATCTGAAAATGCCTTATAATTTTTATCCTGCTATTTAGAATTTTGGAGTTTTTCTAGGTTGCGACCAAAAATCTAAAATGGGACCAAATTTCAAGATTCTAAGTCGTCTGAAACGGTCTCATAACTATTCACCTCGCATGAGCAATAATGAGGCGAAATACCCCACAAAATATGCAATTTTTACAATTTCGGATTTTTTCCATCGTTTGTGACGAAAGATATACAGCATTGCAAAATGTCAACTCTCTAGGTCATCTGGAAACTTCACATATTTTAAACCTGCTATGGGGCAATAATTGGGCAAAACAGCCCCTTAAAAATTGAAAGTTTTCTATTATTGGATTTTCTCCTTAGACTGTGACAAAAACTTTTAGTCTTGCCAAATTTCGAGTCTCTAGTTCATCTGAAAGTGCCTCATATTTTATGTTATCATACGGGGCAAAAATAGGGCAAAATAGCCCCGAAAAATTGAAATTAATATAATATCGGATTTTATCCATCGGTTGTAACTGAGAACCTCTAATCTTGCAAAATTTCAAGTCAGTAGCTCATCTGGAAACTTCTTATAATTTAAACCTCGTATGGGGCAATAATGGGGCAAAAGAGCCCCAAAATGAAGATTATATCAATACCGGATTTCTTTCATTTGCCTTAGTTCAATATTAATGGAATTATAGTACTGTAAGCCTCCATTAAAACCTTACACATATGAAAACATTGAACTCCTTGCCACGGCAACCGATTGTTTGGACCCGGATAAATTATCACTTTTTTCCAATAAAGACTACACATTTTCGCTAATTCTACTCGGATTTTAATTCCTTCTTTAAAAATAAGAAACTACAATTTATATCCTATCCGATAGTTTAAGTCCTGAGTTCGAATCTTGACGGGAAATAATTTTAAAAAGCAAATATAAAAACACTACACCGATATACGTGCTTTTCTTATGGGGCCATAATAATTGGGCCAAATGGCCCTTCAAAATTGGAATTTCGACGATATATTTGGTAAAGCGGAACTTTAAGTTTTTATTTATTCATACTTCGTAGAAAACAGGAAGCAATCAATTCAGCGAGTGCTCCTTGGATGGAAGTTTAGAACATCATTTGTTCCCATTATTTGTTAAATATCTTATGGAACAGCGGCAGATGAAACAAAAAAATTTTATATAACAATAACCGTCGTCCGTTGGTTGGTTGGTTGGTCATGCTATGCAAACGCTAATAACTCGAGAAATAAAGATGATAGAAATTCGAAATTTGGTAGGGATGCTTGATTATCATTTATTCAGAGAATGACGAATTTAAATCGCGAAAAAATTCCTTCGTTCTTCTCCAAGAGAGGCATTTCCATTTCCCATTACTTAACATGTAAAACGCGATTTTTCCACGTGCAGGCTTTTATTCATTTGGGAAATAAATTAGAAAAATTAACAGACGACCTTCGAATTTGAACCATTTTGAAGATAAATTTATAAAGTTTCTTATTCCGTTCGTCTTTTTTCGCCCACAGTTCGAAATATTTCATATTCGACGTTTAATTTGTTTTTTTTGTGGAAATCTCGCCATTTTAACGTGATGTTGCTATGTCGACCATTATCATTGTTACACCTCAAATTACTATTATTGTATACATCCTTCTGGGAATAAGCGTGCCTTGAGTGCTTCAATACGAGGGAGAGGAGAGAGAGAGAGAGAGAGAGAGAGAGAGAGAGAGAGAGAGAGAGAGAGAGAGAGAGAGAGAGAGAGAGAGAGAGAGAGAGAGAGAGAGAGAGAGAGAGAGAGGGAGAGTGAGAGAGAGAGAGACGAAGGAAGGGGAGAGATAGGCGTGTTTTGTGGAAAATAAGTATATTAACGTAAATATAAAAAAATTTAAGTATCAGCAGTGTCATTTTAGAAAAATTGGAAATAAAAAGCATTCCTAAATTAAATTCTTTGTAAACCATACGTGCTTATGAATTTATATTGTTATTCCTCGAATTATTTCGTAACAATGGCCGAATTTTGGAAACGAATATAAATTAAAATTAAAAGGACATTCAAAACTGTTAACAGGCAATTTTCGAAGAAACAACAGTGAATGTTTCAATGAATTGATTTGTTTTTATAAAAGGAATTTTGGTCCTTATTTAATACAGAGTAAGTTCTAAGGCTTATAATCCATATAAATCTAATAACAGTGGCTAATATGGTTTAAAGAAAGAATTTTATTTATTCACTTTACAGAATGAATTAATTTTAGGCTAGCATTGTCTATTATAAAAGGAGATACTTTGGAATTTACAATATGTAAAATGGAAGTTTTCCTGAATTGACTCGATTATATTTCAAAGAAAAAATCAATTTAAAACTATTGAAAGTTGTTGTTTCGGAAACTGAGAAGTCCAGAGTGGTGAGCGGACGCTAAACAATATTAAGGTACATTTTATTCCAAAAATCTATTTAAACTATTATCATAGGCAATTGAAGATTTAACAAATTATTTTGTCGCCGGAATTCTGCTTATTTCATGAAATTGAAATGCTAATGCATTAATCCATTTAAATCTGTAAAAGAGTGGCTATTTTAGGTGAAAGAAATATATGTACGTGGTACTTTTATGCACTTTTCAGAATGAATGAATTTTAGGTTAACATTGCGTATTATAAAAGGATTTTCTTTGGAATTAGAAGTTTGTTATGTGGTTATTTTAACTGAATTGAATCAAGTTCTCTTCTAAGTTTGAAATCCATTTAAAACTGGTGAAAGTCGTTGTTTCTGAATATGAGAAGGCAAGAGTCCTGAGCAGACGATAAACGATATTGAGGTACATTATATTCCAAAATCTATTTAAATATTATCAGAGGCAAATGAAGATTGAACCAATTTTTTGGTACAGGAATTCTGCTTATTTAATGAAATTGAAATCCTAATGTTATAATCAATTTAAAACTAATATCTATGGCTATTTTAGTAGAAAGAAAGGAACTATTTTATTCACAAGGAATTTCAGTGAGATTTTAGTTAATTAATTAAAACAGACTTATAATGTAGAAGTATTCTATGGTTAAAACATTGCACAATTTTATTCTTGCGAAATTTACATGTTGCAGTGACGAAAATTTAGATTCATTAAATCCGTTGAAATTCAACGGGCACTTATGCTAGTTTATACTATAATAGCCCAGGTCTGATGGTTGGTTGGTTGGTCACGCTTTCAAGATGGTCGGTATAGAGTGTTTTAACAAACTTCCCGAATGGGTAGAAGATTGAAATTTGGCAAGGATGCTTGATTAACATATTTTAAAAATAAATCTCCAAAAAAATCCTGGGTTCGACTCCAAGGAAGGCATTTCCATTTTCCGTAAGGTAACATGTAAAAATCAATTTTTTGATGTGCAGGCTTTTATTGTTTTGAAAATTAAAATTAGAAGGATTTAACCTACGATCTTCGGATTTGAACCATTTTGAAGGAAAAATTACAAAGTTTCTTATTCTGTTCATCTTCTTCCGCATACAATTCGAAATCGCTCATGTTATACGTTTAATTCACTTATTTTGGGGTAATATTGCCATTTTAAGGGCATGTTGGCTTGGCTACCAATTACATTGTTAGACCTCAAAATATTACTGTTGTATCAATCTATATGGGTGTAAGCGTGCTTTGTGTGCTTTTAATACGAGAGAGAGAGAGGGGGGAGAGAGAGGGAGGGGGATAGAGGAAAGAGGAAAGAGGAAAATTAATCAGTGCTGCCAATATAGGGGATTAACATTTTTCCATAAGATAACACGTATGAATCCATTTCCTGACTAGCAAGGTATTCTTCCTTCAAACTTAAAAATACATAAATATGGACCGATTTTTTTCGTATTTGCTTTATTCGACGAATAAAACTCTATTCTATCTTATTCCTACGAAGTGTACATGTTACACGGTCGAAGTTTTCTGAAATACGCTTTTTATTTTGAAATTTTGTGGATTTTTCGTACCCCTCCCGGGCGTTGACAAGGCGGCCGTCATTGTTACCTCCGATTCAGTTAGCTTCAATGGAGCTTATAAATTGATTAAAGTTTAGCGTTATTCGATTCGCACTTTTGTTTAATCCCTCAACGCCGAGCGACGTGTCCTCCACGTCCGAGGTAGTGTTTGCTTTCTTTACTGTTTGACTCACTTAATATATCATACATCTACAAAATCATAATATATTTTGAAAGAGGAAACTTTGGCATTTCCTGTAATGCATGTCAAATAATTTTACTATTGTTTCTATATTTTATAATCTACTTCAAATTTGCGATGAAATTTTCTTTTTTGCGCAGAAAATACGGAGCGTCACCACCTTGTATTTTCTATTGACGCAAGGGATATTCATAAATCTTAATAACCTTTATATACATAGTTTGAAAGAGGAAGTTTTGACCTTTCTATTGATTCATACCTTGTAATTTTAATCTACGTGAAAGTTTGCGGTGAAATTTTCGCTTTTCAATTCATCAAGATTGCTTTCCTCTTCGGCGATCCCTCAACGACCTTCAACGACCGGCTTGTTCCGCTATTTGTATTGTTTGCAATGTTTACCTATTAAGTCCTTCCGTCCCCCAGAAACACGAAACGGCGTGTTAAAATGAAAGGCTAACTCAAAACCGTAACATAACTGATATTTTAGTGAATCGATAGGAAATAGGAAATAATAATTTTGCGTTATAATGCTATTCATAATAAATTAAATATCTATACCTCAGATATGGAGAAAGTCATGTGTTGGCCACATCAGATTTTTTGTATGTAAAATCATTGTATTCTACACAATAATGTTTATTAACGTAATAAGCTCACGTATCTGGTGTACATTTACCAGTCAGTGTTCAGTCACGGCCAACTGTACGTTGCTTTTTCAAGACATAAAAGTAAATATTTCAGCGAGGCCTAATTACACAAAAAATTAAACTGGATTTGGCGAAAGTAATATGATAGCAAATAAAAATTACCGTTATATTTTAATACAATGGGCTCGGAAACGGATTGTTACAACCAAATATGATTAATTGTGAAGAAAAGCTAATTGTAATTTAAAAAGTATCCACTATATATTTTAAAGAGTTTTTATGTTGTGCTGTAGTAGCTTCACTAAATCCGTTGAAATTCAACGGGAAATTCTGCTTCTTCTAAATAAACTTCAATATATAAAACGAACAATTTCATATTACGTCAGCAATTGAAGCTCCAATTTTTTAATAAATATTTTTGTCATCAAAATAAAATAAGGTAACTTTTCACAATTCTAAATCTAAATTTATGCTTTCAGATACATTTATTTGTCATGGTACTCCATTAAATAATCATCCTCTATAAGCATGTTGTGTTTAATTCTCATAAGTCGATAGCATTCCTTGATTTCAAAGTGAAAAGTGGAAGAAAAAAACTTTAATGCATCATAGAACTTCAAACAATGCTTCATTTTGATAGATGCCATAGTAACTCGCCACTTTTAATCTACTTCTACTATAATATATTTTGAAGCGTGTGTTTGTGTGTTTCTTCATGGAACTCCTCCTAAACGATAAAAGCTAGAATAAACAAATTTGGTACGATTCTTCCTTATATCCTAACTTAGTGAATGGTCAAGGTTTGGTCAACCGGGATTAATCAGTGCTGCCAATATAGGGGATTAACATTTTTCCATAAGATAACACGTATGAATCCATTTCTTGACTTGCAAGGTATTCTTCCTTCAAGCAAAAAAATATGTAAATATGGATCGATTTTTTCGTTTTTGCTATATTCGACGAATAAAACACTGTACTATCTTATTCCTGCCATGTTTACATGTTGCACGGTCGAAGTTTTCAGAAATACGCTATTTAATTCGAAATTTTGTGGATTTTTCGTACTCTTTCCGGGCGTTGCCAAGGCGGCCGTCATTGTTACCTCCGATTCAGTTAGCTTCAATGAAGCTTATGAATAGACGAAAGTTTAGCGATATTCGATTCGCACTTTTGTTTAAGCGATGGAACGATCGATGTTTATGGATAGCAACGTAAATAGATACTGAATATTATTCAGGAAGCGTTTATTGATTAAAGTAATTGAACATTCTTTCGTCTATTGAATACTGGAATCTTACATTTTTTGTAAGTAAAATCGTTATATTCTACATTATAATGTTTATTAACGTAAATATGCTCGCGTATCTGGTGTACATTTACCAGTCAGTGTTCAATCATGGACAACTGTACGTTGCTTTTTCAAGACATAAAAGTAAATATATCAGTGAGACATAATTACACAAGAAATGAAGCTGGATTTGGCGGAAGTAATATGATATAAAATAAAATTATCGTTATATCTGAATGCAATAGGCTCGGAAACGGATTGTTACAAGCAAATATGTTTAATTGTTAAGAAAAGCTAATTTAAAAAGTATCTACTATATATTGTAAAGAGTTTTTATGTTGTGCTGTAGTAACTTCACTAAATCCGTTGAAATTCAAAGGGAAATTCTGCTAGTGATTCATAAATATAGCCCGAGTGATAAGATTTTAGAACGACCTTCATAATCTCATATTTTATGCTGAACATATTCGCATTTAAAAAATTTTGGGCGTTGATCTAATGTCTTACAATTAGATAAAGCATAATATCTAGCAGCAAATAAGACTAACTTGAAGCTGATCTTGGTCATATTTTTATCGAAATTTAATTTCAAAGCAACTCCATATATACACAGGGTTGTCTAACATACGGCCCGTGGGCCGAAATTAGGTTCACAGAAGCATTTTATCCAACCAGCAACGCTTTTCCAACCAAATAAAATCTGTTTTCGTAAATAATACCAATTGAAATGTATTTAAAATAATTGCGTTTGACAGTATTATTTTAATTTGAAACGAATTTAAATTTAAAAAATCAAACAAGTAAATGAAAAGTTTTAAATACCTCTGTCAGCTGTGCTTTATAATCTGCTTGGAATTTTATCACTTTCAACAACATCGAAAATCGACCTACCAAACTCTCTTTTAACCAGTCTGCGTTGCTTATTTGAAACGGGAGAGATTTTCAAGTAACTAAAGAGCATATATTTTAACATAAAAATTTTAAAACTCGTTATGGAATTTCCTTTTAACCCGTCAGCGTCGTCATGCGTACTGGGAACGTCGGACGGAAACTCCACATGCGGTCGTCATGCGTACTGGGAACGTCGCGGAGGTCGCTAGCTTTCTTTATTTTTCTGACACAGTAAATTTTGTTAGATATGGATAATCTTTATATATTTTAAAAGAGGAACCTTTGGCCTTCCTATTGTGCTTAATTCTGTAATTTTTACTCTCCTTCTTTTTACTTTTATTATACGTTAAGTTTTGTGATTAAATTTTCACGTAGATAGGAGAATTGGGGCATTTTGGCTTCTAAAAAAGCCCCTATTCAACGAAATCTTTGCACAAAAGCAACTGTGAGGTGTAAGAAGAGGATATAGGCCCCATTTGTCTGCTATAAGACATCTATCCCGCTCTTGAGACATGTTTTTATATTGTGTCATCACTTTGAGAGGGAGAGAGAGGAGGATGTCTGGGCCATGTGCTTGGTTTAGTATTTCATGAGGGAATATAGCTAGAGTGAGACAGACTAGAGGATCATATTTTGTATTTCCAAGATATTTGCGATATGGAAAGCGTGGGAAATATGCTGGCGCTTGTACCGCGCGGAAAATGTTCTCTCGTCGCTCTGAAAAAATCAGTCTGAGTGAAACTTTGCACTGTGCGGAGGCAGGTTTAGTTCGCCTTTCCTTACTGTGATAAATTTTACGTTTACTTGCTTACTTATTTTCAAAATACTAGGAGTAATCATGTGCTCAACCAGTGAAAATAGTCAAGCAATACCGAGTGCTGACAAGGAGACGGAAGTCCTACTCGGAAGTGATTCGGAAGAAAACGTGCGTTCGGACAGTGATAGTGAGAATCATTTGGATGAACGTACTCAAATTGATTCACTGACACATAATGATAGTGATCATGAGGAGGAGAAAACTACTTCTGGGAGGGCATGGAGAATTACGTAGGACGAAAGGAGAATTTCATTGGTGGTTACGGCCCTCAAAAGGCAGCTAAGGGTTTGACTGACATTGTAGGTACTTTTCAATTGTTTTTCGATGAGGAATTTGTTAGTGCCATAATAAATGAAACCAAACGATATGCTGACCAATACATCAAAGCAAGTGAGCGTACATTTTCGATGAAATCAAGAGTTTTATCGTGGAAACCAGTTACCGTGTAGGAAATGTAAACTGTTTTGGGAATTTTTATGTTGATGGGAATTGTGCAGAAGCCCACGCTTCTTTCCTATTTTTCGACGAAAAGAGTTCTATCCACACCAGGCTTCGGCGATGTCATCACTAGGGATCGATTTGAGCTTATTTGCAAATTTTTGCATTTCAGTAATAACGAAGAAAAGAATAATTACCGTGGTCCTCCAAAGCCACAAAAAATATTTCCGATTATTGAACATCTGAACGAAAAATTCAAGGAATTTTTTTACCAAAAAGGGAAATTTCAATAGACGAGTCCCTAACACTGTGGAAGGGCCGTCTATTTCAAGCAATATCTCCCTCTGAAGTCCTCCAAGGTCGGAATCAAGACCTTCGAGCTCTTATACATCTCAACCTCTGACTCATAGGAAAAACGAAAGAGAAATATAAGTTTGTCGGCAGATAAGTATGGATCTTGTTTCACTTTTCATTAGCATACGGTGCCTCTAAGCATTGGATGGGGGATTTTTAGAAGATACGATTCCCCAATTCGCGAAAAATCAATCACAAAATTTAATGAACATTCAGTGTAATAAAAAAGACAAAAAGATCACAGAATGACGATAAATAGGTAGGCCAAAGGTTCCTCATTTAAAGTTATGAAGGTTACCCATATTTAAGAAAATTTACTGTGTCAAAAAAATAAAGAAATCTAGCAATCTCCGCGGCGTACCCAGTACACAGGATGGCGCTGAGGGGTAAGAAGCCTTATTTGAAGGTTTTTTTTTCTGAAAAACTTACGGGGAAGAAGTTGAAATCCAAGATAAAACAGTAGATGTGAAGTACTCCGTAAACTTTGAATAAAGAAAAACTGAGTAAATGGCTTCCGTGATTGAGTGAAAGAATTCATCAAGGTATTTCACGAGAATAATAATAACTAAGACGGTTTGAAAAACATAGGTAAATATACATAGTTTTATGTAAAACCTCAAAAAATTTCGATCAAATTCCTTAAATATCTAATAAGTTACGAATTTTTATATGATTTCGCGCGAAAACTGCGAATTTCTCGAAATCTCTTCCGACCTGCGTGACGTATTATATTTAATGTCCTGCGCGCTTGAGGGGTTAAGGAGGAATGTAATAAAACTTATTGGAATACAAATACGAATCGTATACGTTTCAGTAAAAGCATATTTAAAAAATGACTCCATGAATGCAAATAAGATTATTTTAAAATCCAATAAAACCAAACAAAAGATAATTATAAAGGATGTAATTTTATTATGGTTATCTTTATAAATATATGCACCATGTGCCGTGTTAAGGTATTTTAGGGAACTTGTATTGATGTTTATTTCTTTAAATCTTAATGCTATGAACCACAGGAACCTACGAGGTTGTTGACGAACTCCTCGAAGTTTGTCTAATGAAAGGCACAACAACGGCAATTTACGATGAAGTATAAAGTGTGCCGTTTCGAAAGGGCTAACTTTTTGGCCTATGGCAATGACAGGGGAGTGAAATGGGTTTTAAATCCAATGCTGACCTTTGTGCTTCAAAACATACCACGTCACAGTTAACCAGAGACACCTGTGAGTGAGGACGCTGCAGTTGAAGCACGTGATGGTAATAAGATCATCCCAAGGGCACAATCACAGACATTTCCAAGCCTTTCGTGCAGAAGTAGGATCAGACTATAGTGGTATGATTCATGTTCGTTGATTCAGAAGATTGAACACAATTGCGATATTCCACTCGCTGCTGGAAGAAATAAACACGTTCATGAAGATGGTGAAAAAGAAGAAAAGAAGTTAGCATCATGGTTGAATTACATAACATTCTTAGTTGACAAAAACCAGTACCTAGGAGACTTGAATGTGAAGCTACAATGAAAGGATCAATTTGTCAACTTACCGAATTTTCAAGCATTTTTTCATAAGTTGAAATCATTTCAAAAACAGTTAATTACGAAAAAGTTGTCCATTTCACAACGAGATCAATTAGACGTGCGAAGACAGTGAACTATGAAAATAATATTTTATCAATCGGACAGAAATTTCTAGATTTTGGAAAATAATGTCTCGAGCTAAAAATTTTTGCAGTTCTATTTAGAACTGATACCGCTGAAGTTAATGACAAGTTCCTATTAAATTTAATTGAGTTTTAAGCAAACAGAGACATGCAGAGGACTTTCGTGGAGAATGACATTTTGGCATTTTATAGGAAATACTAGCGCAATTGCCCGTCAAATATGATGGGTGTGGGTGAGTTAAGTATCACGTAAAAATAAAATAAAAATTAATGATACCAACTTTTATGTGGACTAAAATGTTAAAAATTAATATAAAATAAACATAACCAAATGTTACATAAAGTAATAATAATCATGGGCATATAAATGTTTGGCAAAGATTTATGTTAATGAATACTTATATGTTAAATATAATAAATAATTACATATAAATTTTATTACGTAAATGTAAATAACCTAATCCACAATAATCGCCATTCGGATTGTAATGACCTTTGATGTGCTCGTTTTCTTGCATCCGTAAATCTCTTGCTTGTTAATCGATTTACTATTGCTTCTGGTGACTCATTAGCTCTATGCCTCGCTTTTTCTTTGTTTTGATCATTAAATCTATAGTGTTCCGTTTCTCTTCTCCTAGCTTCAACAATATTTCCATTTAGAGAGATCTCCAGCGAGTTTGTGCTCCTCTGTTAAGTTTTATTTTCCTTTCATCTCGAGTTTCATTACTTTCCATGATTATGAAGTGTATTAATTAAAGGACACAGGTAAATAATACGTTATTTATGGCTATCTTTGTTCAGAATTTGTTTTATATAATAGAATATCTGTGATTAAAGATTCTTAGAATTTAAAATTGCTTCGCCCATATATTGGCACCACTGATGGAAGTATGCTTTTGGCATTGTAGATTTATCGAGAAATTGTTAATATTTATAGGTATTTCCTAGCGACTCTAGGGCAGCGTATCCCAAACTGTGTTCCGCGGAACACTAGTGTTCCGCAAAAAAAAACGATGCTAGCAAAATTTTTTCTTCTAAAATTTACTTAAAAATATATATATGTAAGAAAAATACTAAACACATTTATATATTTGTTCTTATTATTATGCGATAATCTGCTTGTCTATTCGATGATCGCTGGTCTATGTTATGTATCTTGTCTTATAATTTCAACATATATTTGTGATATTATTCAATGTTTACTTTATATTAAACATTTGTACTACACAATCTCGTTCCCCATGGATCTGTGGCTGAAAGAAGGAAGTTTTAAACGAAAAGCAGAGTCTTATGGTACTCAAACTTTGTCTGAATCAGACAAGCAAAAAGTCGGAATACTTCAAAGTGAATATGATCAATCGCAGCCTTCGGTTCCTAAAAAATCGGAAGGTCAGCTGTTCAAGATGGAACAATTAATGTCCAATTCCAACAAATTAGCATCACGTAGTAAGAAACCAAAAAGAAAGTACGATGAAAGTTGTCTTTAGGATTTACTTCCATTGGAAATAAAGATGCTGCTGATGCTCAGTGCGTGTTGTGACACAAATGTTATCTAAGAGCTCTTTATCCCCAACTAAGCTTCGAAGGCATTTGGAAACTATCTATGCTGCATATAAAGACAAAGATGTAAGTTTTTTGAAGCGACACCTTGATTCGCTTGAAAATAGTAAACTCTCGATGTATAAAATTGCCAAGTCAGACAATAGTAGTAGGAAAGTAAGGCTTTCAGCACAGTTGCGCGCGGCGGCCATCTTGGATTTTGGAAAAAAACCTCAACGAAATGCGCAAGCAAAAAAAAACAAAAGCGCAACGAAATGTGCAGGCGCGGGTTTAACCTATCTTCGTAGGGGAGGGGGTGGGGGGAGGAGGGGTGGGGGGGAGGAGGGGGTAGGAGGGGGAGGGGGGAGTAGGGGAAGGGGAAAAGGGGAAAGGTGAGGTGGAGAGCCAGTGTCGTCACAGCTCGAAGGTAAGTAAATAAAATATATAAAACAGGTTTTTTACAAGTTTATTTTAAACAAAATTAATTACATTAACATTATCTTCCATGCCTTTGTAAACAAGTTTATATTTAACACTTCCAGAGTTATACTGATGCAGTTCTTCTGTCGTGAACTCGCTGGGTCTGAATCGTCGTGGAAGGAACACTTTTATTCTTTCTCCGTTGTCGTCCAATAATGCGATGATGGTTTCTTCGAACCTGGCGTTGATAGTTTCTAAACAGACTACTAAATATTCCTTGTCGATCACTAAATCATCCAACTTTTTCACGGCAGGTGTTGCGGATAGTTTGTTCAGCTTTAGCTTAAGAGACATCTACGGAGAAGAGGAATACGAGATAAACGAAGCCTTACGATTGTTTATACAAATAAAGGTGCAAAAGAAATCAGCGCTTACCTTGCAAGAACACGTATGCGAGAGAGATGGTTAGAAACACGTCCTTATCCTACCTCTGCAACGAAAGGACTGCGCGGAAACGAGGTCAGCCGCTGCTAGAACGGCGCGAGGGGCCGCGGTGCAGCGGGGAGGATAGAGCTTTGCAGCGCGAAGGTCGGGCGAACGGTGCGCTCTGGCCGCTGCTGATAGGCAACTGGGCGAGGCCTCGCGGTGTAAAGGTCGCTTCCGGGTTGAGAGCTTAGGGTGGGCCGAAGGACATTCACGGGGAGCGCGATGGAATATGATTTGTAAGAGAGTCTCGCCTAGGACGTACGGAGGATGTAAGTCGCGTTTATAGCTCAGTTCTAACGATAAAGTCTTGATCGGTGTCAATTTATTTACTTTTTTGGAAAAAGAATAAAATCCTTCGGGCTGGGATCGAACCAGCGACGTTTGGATTTACAATCCACAGCTCTACCCATTGAGCTACCGAAGGCTCTTATCGTATAAAGAAATAAATAAGATTTCAACAGCTTATTGGTTCGTTCTGTTCAGGTGAGTTGATGAAATAAAAGAGTAGTAGACAAATTTTAACAGGTTTATTATCCCACATTGTACAAAAAGAGAATTACGACATTTCAGTCCTTTTTAATAAAGGACAAAATATTGAAAATTTATCATGCTCCTCCTGAGGATCATCTTCGTTTTCCAACAATATATATTTAAGCCACATTTGTAACAAATAGTTACATCAGAAAACCCAGCATAAATAAATCCAACGGCAGCCATCTTGTTCACATTGAAGATAAATTTACTTTTTGGAAAACCGTCGAATGTAGAAAGTCTTTGGTTCTCACTTTGAGTGTTCACACTGTCCAGTAACCACAGTTTAAGTTTATGACAATTGTTCAATGCACAGACGAACTCGCTACCTCTATGCTGAGGTAAGATGCAATGCACGTCCAACGGCGGTAATGTTTTCATAGACGGACATCTGAAGACCTGTAGATTTATCACTTTGTATCCTAAAATCGACGAAATGAATTTACATTTTTCTAAACCCATAACAAAGACAAGGCGGTAACCCCTAGTATACTTCAATAGCATGGTTTTAAAAATTGCATAAGGAACCTCACCATCCGACAATCTAATTCCGTGATAGTTACGCGTGAGCCAAGCATTTTGTTTTTCAAATTGTAAATCGCTCGTGGGCTGAAAAACCCACGATTGATAGCAATTGCGATCGATGTCGCAAATAGCGAGCTCTCTGACTACGAACTTATTCTCGCAATCGCGATAGGCTTGAAAATCCACGATACACCTTTTCAACGGTATAACTTCCATCGTTCGGAGTTTGGTTTACGAGAGTTATTAGCTCCAACGCCAGGGACCAACTCCGAAGCATACACACACACACACACACAGTTGGTTTGCGAGGTGTTTAAACCCGCGCCAGGGACCAACACACGCAGTTTACGGGAGTTTTAATTCCGCGCCAGTGACTGCGTTACATACAGTTTATCAGATATTCACCAATTGGGCAGAGCAATGGAAATTCAAGCCTCAAGCGTTCGTAGTCGATTTTACTTCCTGCAGGTTTTTCAACGTTATCGACGTTATTAATGCCGATTACGCAAGCGGTGTTCATATACCGTTCGTAAATGTTTTAACATTTGCCTGTTCGCTGTTTAAAAATTCCAAAGCCAAACCCACAGGTCTCGCACATAGCAAAAATTTATCCCATTCCTCCTCGTTCAAGGTTATCGAGCATCGATCGACTTTAATGAGCACATGTCTTTTCCAAAGTAATTTGCCAAACTTATGGGGAAACTGGTTGAGATAATTGTTTTCTTACCGGAATTAAAATAATCGGAGATGGGTTCCTTATGCAATTTTTAAAACCATGCTATTGAAGTATACTAGGGGTTACCGCCTTGTCTTTGTTATGGTTTAGAAAAATGTAAATTCATTTCGTCGATTTTAGGATACAAAGTGATAAATCTACAGGTCTTCAGATGTCCGTCTATGAAAACATTACCGCCGTTGGACGTGCATTGCATGTTACCTCAGCATAGAGGTAGCGAGTTCGTCTGTGCATTGAACAATTGTCATAAACTTAAACTGTGGTTACTGGACAGTGTGAACACTCAAAGTGAGAACCAAAGACTTTCTACATTCGACGGTTTTCCAAAAAGTAAATTTATCTTCAATGTGAACAAGATGGCTGCCGTTGGATTTATTTATGCTGGGTTTTCTGATGTAACTATTTGTTACAAATGTATTCTTTTTCCAAAAAAGTAAATAAATTGACACCGATCAAGACTTTATCGTTAGAACTGAGCTATAAACGCGACTTACATCCTCCGTACGTCCTAGGCGAGACTCTCTTACAAATCGTATTCCATCGCGCTCCCCGTGAATGTCCTTCGGCCCACCCTAAGCTCTCAACCCGGAAGCGACCTTTACACCGCGAGGCCTCGCCCAGTTGCCTATCAGCAGCGGCCAGAGCGCACCGTTCGCCCGACCTTCGCGCTGCAAAGCTCTATCCTCCCCGCTGCACCGCGGCCCCTCGCGCCGTTCTAGCAGCGGCTGACCTCGTTTCCGCGCAGTCCTTTCGTTGCAGAGGTAGGATAAGGACGTGTTTCTAACCATCTCTCTCGCATACGTGTTCTTGCAAGGTAAGCGCTGATTTCTTTTGCACCTTTATTTGTATAAACAATCGTAAGGCTTCGTTTATCTCGTATTCCTCTTCTCCGTAGATGTCTCTTAAGCTAAAGCTGAACAAACTATCCGCAACACCTGCCGTGAAAAAGTTGGATGATTTAGTGATCGACAAGGAATATTTAGTAGTCTGTTTAGAAACTATCAACACCAGGTTCGGAGAAACCATCATCGCCTTATTGGACGACAACGGAGAAAGAATAAAAGTGTTCCTTCCACGACGATTCAGACCCAGCGAGTTCACGACAGAAGAACTGCATCAGTATAACTCTGGAAGTGTTAAATATAAACTTGTTTACAAAGGCATGGAAGATAATGTTAATGTAATTAATTTTGTTTAAAATAAACTTGTAAAAAACCTGTTTTATATATTTTATTTACTTACCTTCGAGCTGTGACGACACTGGCTCTCCACCTCACCCTTCCCCTACTCCTCCCCCCTCCTCCACCCCCCTCTCCCTACGAAGATAGGTTAACCCCACGCCTGCGCATTTCGTTGCGCTTTTTGTTTTTTGCTTGCGGATTTCGTTGCGCTTTTGTTTTTTTCCAAAATCCAAGATGGCCGCCGCGCGCAATTGTGCTGAAAGCCTTACTTTCCTACTACTGACAATGAAAACGCAACAGAGGCATCATACAAAGTAAGTTACCGCATAGCGCTCGCCGGAGAAGCGCACACGATTGGAGAATCGCTTATCCAGCCTTGTACGAAATATATAGTAATGTGCATGTTTGATGAGCAATATAGTAAAAAAAAAGAGACGCATTACAGCTGTCAAACAATACTGTTGTACGTCGAATTAAGGATCTTGCTGCTGACATCGAAGAAGAGCTAGTTTGCCTACTGAAAATTTGCGATGGGTATTCATTGCAACTAGATGAGTCAACTGATGTATCAGAGCTTGCTGTGTTGCTTCTGTTTGTCCGTTATAGGTTTGACAAGTCTATTGAAGAGGACCTGCTCTTATGTAAATCTTTGCAAAGTAACGCTACTGGTGAAGAAATATTCAAGTGCATCAACAATTTTTTGCAAAAACATGCAATTCAATGGGGAAAACGTTTCGATGGTGCCAGGGCAATGGTCGGAAAAATCTCAGGGGCTGTAACGCGGATCAAAAGTGTGGCACCAGAAAGCACCAGTTGTCAGTGCATGTTACATAGACATGCACTAGCAGTTTAAAAAAATTGAAAATTGTGCTAGACCAGGCAGTACAAATCATCAATTATATTAAAGCTCGACCACTTCAATCCATAATATTTAAAATTTTGTGCGAAGAAATGGGTGCTTGTAAGACTTTTTGAGCTACGTCGTGAACTATTTTTCATGGATTCCACGTTTCGAGTGTCTGATTGTTTGACATATTCCTCTTGGCTGCTGAGACTTGCGTACCTTGAAGAAATTTTTACGAAATTAAATGAGGTGAATCTGTCTATGCAAGGAAAGAATGTCACCATTTTTACAGAATTTGATAAAATTTCGTCATTGTTAAGGAAACTGGAATTTTGGGCCTGGTCCGTAGAAGAAAACAACTTCGATTGTTTTCCTACACTCAGTGACTTTTTGATTGAAGTTAATTTTACAGTCGATAAAGATATTAGCAATGCCATTGTACAGCACCTAAGGGACTTGCACTCTACTCTGTTAAAATATTTTCCTCTCTCAAACGACGATAATGCTTGGGTTCGAAATCCATTTACAGTTACAGTCAAACCAGTCGCATTAGTAGCGCAGGATTATGAGAGTCTGATTGATATGACGTCTGACTCTGAACTGAAACAAAACTTTAGCAAACTTTCACTAAATGATTTTTTGAGCAGCCTAATTCAAGAGTACCGGAATATTGCAAAACGTGCAGTTCGCGTTCTTCTTCCCTATGATACATCGTATCTGTGCGAAACGGGATTTTCATATTACGCTGCAACGAAAACAAAATATAGGAATAGATGCTGCACCTGATATGAGGATCCCACTCAGCAACATCTTTCCTAATATTAAGAGGATATGTGATAAAAAGACACTAAAACACTGTTCTCATTCAAAAATGTTGTTTTTTTGTCAAATTTTATAACAAAAAATCTGATGTGGGTAACAATGACTTTCTCCATATTTGGGGTATAGATATTTAAATTTTTATGAATAGCATAATGAGGCAAAATTATTATTTCGTATCGTAAAAGAATACAGTCCTTATTGTCGTAAATTATATTTTATGTTTCCAGGATTCACCGCTACGTGGTTTTGGCGCTCTAAACGGGATATTAAGAAAAAGCAAAATATCTCCGAAATAGATGGTTCTACGAAAATTTGTTTCAAACAAAACTTGGAAGAAATATTATTCTCTATAACATTGGTCCTCACGGAGATGACCAATAACGACGTTTTTAAGGAGACATTTTACGAAAACCGAAAAAACCTATTATTTATAAATAATTCCTAAACAATAACTGCTATGGAAATTGTTTCAAATGAAAGTTGTAGGAAATTACATTCTCTATAACTTTTGTATAGAATTGTAAATACAAAAATGATATTTTAACCAAGAAATATCGCAAAAACCGAATCGGGTTTCGAATAAACCTCGACTTCCGGTTATCCGTTATTGTCCAAAAACTAATCAGTTCTTTGTTCTCATGTAAGAGTGTTAGATATGAAGTTTGGTAACGATATGGCACGTACTTTTTGAGTTAGAGCGCCCACACTAACATACACACACCCACACACACGTACACACATACACACACACAGACATCATTCCGAAAATAGTCTAAACGTGTTCTAGGGACCTCAAAACATATATATCCGTTGAAATCTGGAAGTCGATTTTTTTCATGAATACAATACTTTCCCATTACTACGTATGAGAAAGTAAAAATGTAAAATGAAAGACGTTTTACCTTATCTTGATATGTTTTGTTCTTAAAAAATAAAAATGATTAATTTCTATAATTTGTTATTATTGTTTTTTTGTTGTTATAAAGTAAAAAACACACGAATCAAATTTTGAACATTTCTTGCAGCAATTAATTAGTCTGCTGGACCATTTTTTGCTGTCTACTCTAATCGAAGCGCGCATTACACCTCATGAGCTCCTGTTGGTCTTCCGTCAATACATTATAATTAAAAAATCAGATACGGCCAACACATGAATTTCTCCATATTTAGGGTATAGATATTTAAATTATTATGAATAGCATTATGAGACAAAATTATCATTTCGTATCGTAAAAGAATACAGTCGTCCTTATTGCCGTAAATTATGTATATTCTGAATATGTTTACAGAATTCACCTCTACATGGTGTTGGCGCTGTATAATGGAAATTAAGAAAAGTTGAATATCTCCGAAATGGATGGTTCTCCGAAAATTTGTTTCAAACAAAACGTGGAAGAAATATTATTCTCTACAACTTTGGTCCTTACGAAGATGACCAGTTACGACGTTTTTAAGGAGATATTTAACGGAAACCGAAAAACCGATTTTTTATAAATAATTCCTAAACAATAACCGCTATGGAAAATTGTTTCAAATGAAAGTTGTGGAAAATTACATTCTCTATAACAATTGTATAGAATTGTATATACAATAATGATATTTTTCCTGAGAAATACCGCAAAAACCGAATTGGGTTCCGAATAAACCTCGACTTTCAATTTACCGATGTTCTCCAAAAACTAATCAGTTCTTTGTGCTCATGATAAAGTGTTATATAAGAAGTTTGGTAATGATATGGCAGAGTTAGAGCGCCCACATTCACATACACACACGCATACACAGACATCATTCCGAAAATAGTCTAAACGTGTTCTAGGGATCGCAAAACGTGCATTTCCGTTGAAATCTCCAAGTCGATTTTTTCGTGATCACAATACTTTCCCATTACTACGTATGGAGAAAAAAGTGTTCCGTGGTCAAATCAGTTTGGGAAACGCTGCTCTAGGGGTTGGTTTCTTTTTCCCATAAGATATAACGTATTAAGCGAATTTTTTGACGAGCAGACATTTCGTTAATATTTTAAAATACCTCATAAATACGATTTCAACGCGAAATTTGCGCAGTCATGCGGAGAAAATTATAAAGATTAATTTGCATTACGTATAAATTGAACTATCATCTTAAAATATCCAAGAATTATGTTTTAATATGATTTTATAACCATTTTTATACATTTTTACCTTCTCCGTACGCTGTAGAGGGAAAGTATTGTGATCACGAAAAAAATCGACTTCGAGATTTCAACTGAAATACACGTTTTGAGGTCCCTAGAACACGTTTACACTATTTTCGGAATGATGTGTGTGTGTGTGCGTGCGTGCGCGTGTTTGTGGGGGGGGGGGGAAGGGAGGGGGGATGGATGTCTGTATGTGACTGTGGGCGCTCTAACTCAAAAAGTAATTGCCATATCGTTACCAAATTTCATATATAACACTTTAGCATGAGCACAAAGAACTGATTAGTTTTTGGACAATACCTGTTAAGCGAAAGTCGAGTTTTATTCGAAACCTGATTCGGTTTTTGCGATATTTCTCTGTTAAAACATCATTTTTGTATATACAATTCTATACAAATGTTATAGAGAATGTACTTTCCTACAACTTCTATTTGAAATAATTTCCATAGCAGTTATTGTTTGGGAATTATTTATAAATAATCGGTTTTTTCGGTTTTCGTAAAATGTCTCCTTAAAAACGTCGTTATTGGTCATCTCCGTGAGGACCAATGTTGTAGAGAATAATCTTTCTTCCAAGTTTTGTTTGAAACAAATTTTCGTAGAACCATCGATTTCGGAGATATTCAACTTTTTCTTAATTTCCAGTTTACAGCGCCAAAACCACATAGCGGTGAATTCTGTAAACATTCAAAATATACCTAATTTACGGTAATAAGGAAGACTATATTCTTTTACGATACGAAATGATAATTTTGCCTTATAATTCTATCCATAATAATTTAAATATCTAAACCCCAAATTTGGATAAAGTCATATGTTGGCCACATCAGATTTATTACGCATTAGGATCGAGCTAACAATTGACTTAACAACTGCAGTTACCATGGCGATGAATTGAACAAATGCGAAAAAATCACGAAAAAACAGTCGTTAAACGGAATTTTTGGCTTTTATCGAATGAGATATAAATTGCTACGATATGGAAAACCGAAAATAAAAAGTTGAAAAGCCAAGTGAAATTTGATCGAAAAAGATTGAAAAACTTTTTAGTTATGGGGGATTTTCCTTATTCTTTCATTTAACTCCATAGAGCGTTCCGACAGACGGATCAACAGAATTAGGATATTATGTATATAATGCTACCTCCGAGTCTTGCCATTCAAGAAATTCCTTTCTATTTATGGAGTTGCTTGGTAACTTTTTTCTAATGAAAAATATTAAGTCAAAGTCAAGAACACTCCGGGCGGAGTACTCGGCATCATTACATCACAGCCGGAATTAGATTTAGTGGGAAAGCAAAAACGAAATCAATATTTCACTTACAAAGGTTTTCTTACTTTTCGATAACTTTTTTACTGTGATAAAAGATATTTTAAAAATAATGAAAGCGGTAACTCTCCGCAAGGAATCGTCAGTTCCTAATGTGAAAAGAAGTTGATTTCTTAGTTGATAACAAATACTCCTATTAATTCCCTTTCTTCCTCGCCGCTTGCTACTTTTTCCTAGTAAGACGGAAAGGATATTATAATCTCCTGGAATGGTGATTACAATATAGTTCTTTTTCTCGACGAAATTCAATATATATTTTCATTTTTTAACGAAATACCCAAATAGTGAGTTAGTCAGTTCATTCCGATTCCAAATTATCGTTGAAGAATGTTACTTGGACAAATACCGCTGTATGAATTTTGCCATAACATAATTGATCTGAAAATATTTTCGATATTTTGCACAGAGAGATAGAATCGACTCCCAAAATAGAAAATTCCTTTCCCTAAGAACTAAAGCTTCCAATACCGTGGGAATTTTTCAATCCCGGGATTTTGAGATTCGAAATTCCGTAACCCGGGATCCCGATCCCGTTTTAATAAAATTTTATGAGAAATTAAAAACTAGATTTATAGATACAAAAACGGTAGATTTTATTTTTTCCCATGTCTATACCAAACACTTTCTGCTGCACCGCAATAAGCGAAGGTAAATCACAGAAATATAGGTGAAAACATAATCGAACAATTAATTAAACATTACACTTTTATTCTTCAAAATAATTTTTTAAAATTCGATCATTAAAGATAATTACAGATTACATATTTGCCACATTATTTGAAAAATAAAGAATTTAATAAAAACAGCAACGACAAAAAATAATTGAAGTAATTATCAATAGACAGCGCCAACGCTATTATAATTATGAGATTTACACGTTTTGAAAGTTGGCTCTCAAAAAACAAAGTGAATCATTCATGCTTGTTCTTAATTTTGAACATAAGATAGCAGCAGATGTAAACGCCGTTTCAGATTCAACACTTGTTGGAGGAATAGTGATTAAATAATCATAGAGACGATGCAAAATTTCACCTCTAGAACTACCTTCATTGAAGAGATTCATCTCATTTCTGATTGCTGCCATCAGTTTGGTGGATCTGGAATAGGAGGATAGTTTTTTTAGGTCTTATAACAAAAATTAAATTCAACTTTCATGCTTTCTGATATTGGTGAATTTCAGATGTATCGGAAGGAATAATTTTGTTTCCTGATACCCGACTCGTTTAAATTTCCATATTCTCAATACCACAATTTTACTAATTTGTTAAGATAACACACTCAAGCATTATTTAGGAAATTTCTTTATGTTTTCTGCCGATAGAACGGAAAATAAATCATCTGTATTTTCTTCATAATATATTGTGGCAATGGCAACTGGGGCAGAAACAGCGCCGCATATAGGTACATATGTACTTAGAAGTTTCATGATAAAGAGCCTTAGGAAGCCGCGGGACTTCTTATGTGAAAATAGTGTGAAGAATGCATGGGAATTTAAAAATTGTAGGTAATTGAGCGCCAGGGAAATCCCGCATTACTGAAAAATAAATTCAGAGTTTCTTTTCAATTCGAGATCGGTACTTCTCCGGGCAATAAAACATCGTTTTATTGTGTTCGGTACCAATTGGATTCCTGGTTATCATCATAATAGGTAGTCTGTCCGTAGACAAGTCCGCGATTATTCATGGTTAAACTTGGTTCTCCATATATGTACTCCTATTTTCCGAAGTTTTCTTCATGTCTTGATAGCTCTCTTTCCCTTTCAAATCGTCTACCAGCTGAAACCTTTTCCTACATCTTTCTCTTTTTCCATCCAGTTTTCCTTCTAGCACTTCTTTAATCATGCACTCTCTCCTCAGGTAATGCCCAATCCAGTTCGCCTTCCTCTTTCTGATAGTCTGTATAATCGTTCGCTTCTCTCCTATTCTTCGTAGTACTTCCTCGTTTTTCACCCTATCTGTCCATTTTATCTTCAGCATTCTTCTCCATGTCCACATTTCGAAGCTTTCCAAATATTTAATATCATTTTTCCTTAGCGTCCATGTTTCTGCCTCATACAAAGCTATACTCCATACATAGCATTTTATCAACCTTTTGCGAATTTCCTACTTTATACATTACTAGCTTTTCGTACCCGGCTTCGCCCGGGTGCATTTCGGACTGCAAATAGTTATACTTTTTCCCGCTTAGAAGACAGCTTGAGAAAATGATACATACTAAACCTTCTCCTCTCCTTTCTGTAAACTTCTTTAGGAGTCTTGAAATAAAGTGGAAAGAACACGAAACGAACCAATACGAAAACTACAAAAACCACCATGAAAAAAGAAATGAATTAAACGCTTACCAATACCCGGTAGAAAAGGATGTAAACCGACAAATAAATAATCGTGGAACATAAATTAAGAGTACAACCAAAGAATATAAGTTCAATGTAAAAACCACCAAGAAAAAAGAAATGAATTAAACTCTAACCAATAGCCGGCATAAAAGGTTTAAACCGACAAATAGGTAATCAAGGAACAAAAATCAAGAGCACAACCAAAGAATATAAACATAGACTACAAAACGAACAACTAAGAACGAAAACAAAGAAAACAAACTAAGAACACAAAAAATGGACACGAAACGAAAGCAAATGAAAACAACAAACTAACCGAAACCAACCAACGAATAATCTCCTAAAGCCTAATGTATCTGACGATGGCGACTGACGCTTTCTATTCAGTTGCTAAATAAACAACCAACAATCACAAAATAGCGTGTCGTAGTGATGAGTAAATATTGATTACGCGGAATATGAGTTTTTATGTCAACATAATAACAGGAGAAACTAAATAAGAATACCTATTATTACTCTAAATAGATATAAAATTATTGATCTTAATTGTGTTTTCCATCGTCATTAACTGAATAATAGATTGAGATATTCGAACGAATCGATTTTAAATAATGTAGTAAAATATTTTACTTTTCTAACGTAATTAATTACGTGAGTGTATCGGTAGAGTTTACATTTTACCCATGGAACCGCAGACACGAATTCTTAATTTTAGTTCAGAAGACATTATAAAGTTCAACAAAAGTATTATTCAAATAAATTCTTTCGAAATTCACTGCGTTACGTGTTCAAAATGTTAATCTAATTTAGTTCTCGTATTAAAATAACAGTTATTCAAGAGTGAACCTTATTTCCAATTGATAAAACTCTCTTTTAACTCAAAACGATATTATATATTACAAAAAAGTATCTAATTATTATTGAAACGCAAGATGGATGAGCATAGGAAAAAACTTGCATGTTAGCATGAAATGCTCAATTCAGTTTTTATTGATAAACTGATAAAACAAAACACAAAAACTTTAACGTAGTAATTTAATCATATAACTTCGGTAATTTTCACTTAAACAAAATATGAAATAAAATAAGACAAAAGGCATATAAAAACAATTTAACTTATATCCAAACATACCTATAATGCGAATGACACGATTACAGAAAAAGAAACAGTTCACTAATGTTTATTCGCAGAATTAACCTGTGTATAGATAATGAAAGAAAAACATACAATCAAATCAGAAGATATTAAATGAGTATTTCATCAACTATTTCTACGTTTACGATATGTTTATAGTTCAAACGTAATTTGTTTACATCGGTTGCTAAGTATATACAAATGCTGAGCAATAATGAAAAAATAAGATTTTCCCTTCAATTCGTCTTATTTGATCTGTAAGCCCCTCTTTTAAAAAATTATTCCAAAAGAGGAGATAATTTACCACAAAAAAGTCTGCGAGAGCATATGTCTGCGATATATATGTAAGGAGTTAAAAATTCGAGAAATTTACGAAAAAATTTTAAATGGAAATCCCATATAAAGGAAAATGTTTTATTATAATAAAATAGTACACCGAATCGGTTTAAAAACCTTACTACACCACCGTACACATGATAACGGTTAATATGACACCTTCCTCTTTTTTCTGCGTGTTGTACTTTCTGAGCATTAGCAGAACATACATACATACGACACCTTACTTTATAGATATGTATAGATTTAAAAATTTTGCCAATCCAATATTTTACGGGAACTAAGTAATGAGTTTCCGCTGTACATTTCGTCCAAGTAAAGTTTCAGTATTTGGAATGCGCTGAAAAGCGTTGCATATTTGTAATATTCCAGCAATATAAATATGTATATCGGTTTGCCTTTAAAATGTGGTGCGTCGTTTAAGAGAGGAGCAAGTTGAGAAATGTTCTAGCAGAGGGCTCTGCCGTCAAGAGGGCGTTAGGTTCTGGTAGCAAACAAGTTTTTCGAAAGCGAGTTTTCGAAAACAAGTTTTTCGAAAGCAAGTTTTTCGAAAGCAAATTTTTCGAAAACGAGTTTTTCGAATGATCAGTTTTTCGAAAGACAAGTTTTTCGAATGCGAGTTTTTCGAAAGACAAGTTTTTCGAATGCGAGTTTTTCGAAAGCATGTTTTACCAAAACCGATTTACAAAAAATAATGATATTATTGTTTGCTCAAATAAAAAACGAATTATTTTATCATATTTAGCCAGGACGGAAAGATATTATTGGTCAGGCTCGCGAACAGTGAATTTAGTGAAGTAGGAATTTCTTAAGGGATTGCTATATGTATTTACATTTATAATTACATATTTATCCTGCAAGCTGCCAGGAGCGTATGGCAGGGAGTGTGAGAGCACCTAACTTACTTAACTCCTACTTCACCAAATTCACTGTTCGCGTGACTGATCGAGAGTCGAAAAAGACCAATAATATCTTTCTGTCCTGGCTAAGACTTCTACATACTTTCTCTTACAATGATCTTCTCTTAAACCGCGCTCACTAGCTTTTGTGCGTGCGATAATATTTGGTACTTCATCTACAAATTCCGGTTCTATAAACGTTTTTTTAAACTTTTCGCTTATATTCGATCCTTCTATATTTAAGAAATTTCCAATTTAAATTTCTAAGTATTTCCGATACGCTAACATTTAAACTAAAGTTACTCGTCACGATTCGTGCCGCTCTTCTCTGGATATTTTGGAGGTCAGGACATTGTGCTTCCTCAATTGGATCCCGGAACAATACTCCATTTTTGGGCATACGAGAGAAAAGTATGCTCTCTTTCGTGTTATAAGGGGGAAAATATATACAGGGAAATCTCGATACAACGTATCCCTGCGGGAAATGTATTTTTATACTTAATACTTAAAGTACGTTATCCCGAAAATCCATAGGAAATACAGCGGAAAAGTAAAATAACAGATAGATAATAGATAGATAGATGATCAACCTGCTGCCTAAAAAGTTTATCGAGAGAGAAAAATTGAGTGTAGAACACCTATACAATATAGATGAAAAATGTCTTAATTACAAATTGTTACCTTCAAAAACACTGGCACAAAAGGCAGATCTAGCAGCAGACATACAACAATGGAGTAATGGTAACAATTTGTTGTAAAATGAAATTATGGACGATGCAGAAATTGTCCAGTCTGTGATGAAAGCAGAAGGAAGTAAAGATGAGGAAGGCACACTAGATATTCTTTACGTTATATTGAACAACAACCCAAGCATCTGATCTGATGTTTATCTTAATCTTTATTTGTCCAGTTAACACTACAATAAAATTCAGAATATAAGACATTTATAAAAAATGTGGAGAGACTATGCTGTGAAGAATTACCTCTTTGTCTAAAAAGCTGAAAACTAGTGATTCTATGTAAATTCACATAGGGAAAGATGCATGTGCATACGTGTATGTCTTAAGTGATAATAAAATTCTTGAAGTACATATGTATATGTGTACTATCTACTGTGCAGTATCTAATGCATATGCAATGCAAACTAGAAAAACGATTCTCTGCTTTAACCAATTACCTACTCTTCTGGCCAGATAAGAAGGCTTCTACTGTACAGAGTGAATGGTAAAAATATTTTCTGCCAAAGTAAATGGTACATACCAGCAGAAATTATTTATGGTCATACGGTATCATTATAGAACATACACATCAGCAGATGTGCATTAACCAGATGTCAATTAAGCAGATGCTGCCTGTAATAATGCTGAAATGTATACTGGACTTCAAATTAGAATGAAACAGTTTAATAATCTCATTTTCAGCTCAATCTTTCTAACACCCACATCTTCCCTCCACAATAGCTTGACTCAGCCTTTCCCCTATCACCCTGCCCAGCCATTGGTCCCCTCTGCACTTTTCTCTCCCTCATTCCTCAGTGCTTCTGTATATACATGCGTAGCTTCATCTTTTTATACCTGATGATGACTAGATAGTAGTCTAAACCGGTTGCATGTATTATAATAAAGTGGAACTTATACCTAGTGATCTTTCTCATTTCATTCTTGTAAGAAAAAGTGCCACACAAAGCTGTCAAAATGTAGTTTTATTCTACAATATTTTACAATAAATTAAAAATTTCTTTGTAGCATCACAACACCTATAGGAAGCTCTTCCATCATATATTAAACCTAAAGCTAATGTTGTTAAAAACTTATCAGTAATGCGACAGTCAGCCCAAGAGGATGCTTGTAAAACTCTGGGTGAGCCATGGAGCAAAATAATCCAAGCTTGAGAAACAACTGAGAACAATTCATCAGAGAAAGCAACTAAATAGCATAAAACTTTGTGATTGCAAAATAATTTACACTAACTGGAAACAGCTTTCAAGTGCAGTATTTGGAATAAAATAATAAAGAGACTCAAGGCAGTTAACAAAAAACTCACTTGCTTAATTTGTTTCAAAGCAATGGTATGATGAAATTAAACTAAACACTAGGAATTCCTCACGATACTGTACATTGAAAAATAAGGAAAGGAGAAACACATACTTTGATGAAATTCAAGGCAACAAAATTGAAATGACTGGAAGGAACAGATTCAGAGTGAACATTTTTTTCTCTATAATGGATAGACTGAAATCTGAATTATATAGGCATAATAAAGCAAAAAAAACATTCATAAAAACCATTTCTTTTTCTAATATCCATTGGCCTTGGAAGAAACATCGTTTTTTGGGATTATTCTGTCTGTAGTTTTGTAACCAGTAAATGTAATACTACCTCACTTCTAAACCTATGGAAATTTACTAGGGAAAAATTGTCTATCTACCTAAACATTGACAATGCAGTACGATCTTTTTTTGTATTCAGTGGCTACAAATTGCAGTGCAGTAAGTACAGTATATCTCCACATTTAAAACAAGTAAAAGGTCTCTACGATCAACCATGGTCAAGGATTGATTTGAATGCTAGCAAAGGAAAAGGATCTACCTATTAATGTCACTGAATTACTGTGAAGTCATTAATACTTTTGCAAATCAGAAATGCAGAAGTATTTTTAGTTTGCAACCATCACCCTTTTACGTTTCTAAGCCGAATGCCACACATTATGAAGTGTTGAACAGTTCTTCACCCTTGCTTCCCAGAATATTGTTGAAGCCAAAATACCACATAGCCTGGGTTTGGATGTAGGCTTACAAAGACATAACTCCAATTTTTATCTCTAGACTCCTCAGTAAGCCCCTGAACACTCTTTTGTTTAAGCCAACACATTGTCGAACTTTAAGTTCAGTTTCCGAAATATTATTTACATTAAGAAAAATAATATTTTTTTACTAAGATGTAAGTAATGATGTCGCTTCTTTTCAAGATTCTCCAGTGTAAAGTGTCTAAATATTTTTACTTTTTTAACATGCAAATATTACTCATATACAGTAAAACCTCGCATAGCGTGATAGTTGTGTTCCTCAAAATCTTGTGAAATCCATTATATGAAGCATTAAGTGAATAGGAAATAGTGAGGTTATTGAATCTCATATTTTCTACATTTTTTAAAATAGTTTTTTGACCAATATTGAAATACATAAAATAATACTGTATGTACTCACATAATGCATGCTGTCACGTATTATTTCTCAATGTTGAAATAAGAAAAAAATAATATAACAATACTGTGATTATTTCACTCAAGCAAAGTTTTGTCATTAAAATCTGAGAAAAGGTGCACACCTTCGGGTTTGTTCAATCCGCACTACACAACACTTTTATCGCTAACTAGTATGAATAGCAGTAAGAAAAAATATAACTTTTTCTATGTAGATGGAACAAATTATGACTAAAATGATTCACTTTCAATTTGGAGTTGAGAAATATAACTAACTAGCAGAATTTCCCGTTGAATTTCAACGGATTTAGTGAAGCTACTACAGCACATCATAAAAACTCTTTAAAATATATAGTAGATACTTTTTAAATTACAATTAGCTTTTCTTAACAATTAATCATATTTGCTTGTAACAATCCGTTTACAAACGTATTGCATTCAAATATAATGATAATCATATTTCCTATCATATCACTTTCACCAAATCCAGCTTCATTTCTTGTGTAATTATGCCTATGAAATGTTTACATTTATGTCTTATAAGCAAGAAACCCGTGAAAAAGCAACGTACAGTTGTCCATGAATGAACACTTACTGGTAAATGTACACCAGATACGTGAGCATATTTACATTAATAAACATTATAATGTAGAATATAATTATTTTACTTACAAAAAATGTAAGATTCCAGTATTCAATAGACGAAAGAAGGTTCAATTACTTTCAGCAATAAATCCTTCCTGAATAATAATCAGCATCTATTTGCGTTACTATCCATAAACATCGATCTTTCGTTCCTTAAACAAAAGTGCGAAGCGAATAACGCTAAACTTCCGTCTATTTGTAAGCTTCATTGAAGTTAACTGAATCGGAGGTAACAATGACGGCTGCCTTGGCAACTCCCGGAAAGAGTACGAAAAATCCACAAAATTTCTAATCAATAGCATATTTCTGAAAACGTCGAGCGTGTAACATGTAAACTTCGCAGGAATAAGATAGTATAGAGTTTTATTCGTCGAATAAAGCAAAAACAAAAAACATCGGTCCGTATTTACGTATTTTAATGTTTGAAGGAAGAATACCTTGCAAGTCAAGAAACGATTCATACGTGTTATCTTATGGAAAAATGTTAATCCACTATATTGGCAGCACTGATTAATCCCGGTTGACCAAGCCTTGACCATTCACTAAGTTAGGATGTAAAGAAGAATCGTACCAAATTTAGTTATTTTAGTTTAGTTTTATCATTTAGGAGGAGTTCTATGGACAAACACACAAACCAACAAACACGTGCTTCAAAGTATATTATAGTAGATAAGGAAGGTAATGGAGAATAGATGAAAATGATTGATGCTATTGCCCACAGAGTTACATGAATCATAAAAAATTCCTGACTTTATCATAAATAGAGGAGAAAAAATGAAAAATTTTTACATTGCAACATCACAGTTACATACAAAACTGTGGAGATCGTGTTAACCTCAACTGTTCTCTATGACTTACTGTCTCCAAGAAGTAACCATGTTGCAGTTTCATGTAACTAAAACAGTGTTACAAATTCGACCATAAAGTGTCACTGTTTATGAAAAATGGTCATAGCTGGAGGATAATAAATCGCAGTTACGTAAAATATACAGCGGCACATCAAGGGCTTTATCACAGCACACTAGTTGTGGAGCTATGCCATATCAACACAATATGAGAAGCACACATATGAATCTCTTAATGCAACATTTTTCTAAGGTAAAATAATGACATGAATCAATTTGTGAGTATTTTTGCTTTGAAATATTATTATTTGAAGTTTTTATCATTTATAGTTTACTAGAAATTTATAGGTTAACTTGGCTTTCACCTGTCAAACCGCTTCTGAGGTTTGCTAGGGAAATGTATACTGTGTCTTAGCAAAATCATGTCTTGTGAATTCACATTACGTGATGTTTCACTGTATTATGTTAAGGTGACCAGTTTTCCAAAAAGTGAAAGCAGTACCACATCTTCAGTGGGGGAAAAGAAAAAAGAAGTAAAATTTTGATTTATTTATTTCATAAACGACATTTTACAATTCTTTGAGACATATTTTTCATTTGAACTAATGTTTTTTGTCAGTTCCTCATTTTCATTCATTACATTTGAAAATTCTTCACGTGTATAATTATCAGGATTTATTTTAACCGTTTTTACAGCTGATAATGCCTCAATAGTCATTCTAGATTTTTCACAACTCCAAAAATCGTTTATTATGGAAAAAACTCCTTCAACACAAGAATTCATGCCAGGTAAACACATTGCAGCTTCAATAAGTACCCTGAAGTTTTTCAAGGAAATCTGTTCTTTTTGAAATCTTTGTTTATTTCAAACCATCGCATATGTATTTCTAGATTATTTTGCTTCCATTCATTCAATTTTTATTCTGTACAATAAATATTGACTCGCCTAACTTCATCAAAAAGTTCATTGTCATCTACGATTACTTTATGATTCTTTTCCATGTAATTAACAGTTTCTACAACTTCCTCCCATTTAATTTTATCTTTTAATAAAATCCACCTGAAAACACCAAAATCCTCATAAATCCCTGTCCATTTTTTTTATATGTTCAAGACAATTTTTATAGAAATGCTTAACTTCCTTAAGAAACTGTTCCTTGCTTCCTGGTTTTTCATTTTCAGTTTTGTATATTGTATGGTTTAAAGCTAATGGAAGGAATTAGTTTTCATATCTAGCATTGATTTGATCAATTAAATTATTCAAAACATCCATTACTTCCATAATTGACGCTTTAGATTTTTCTATTTTTGCAATAGCTTTATGGAATATAACAGCTTGGCTGTGAATGAAACATAATGTAACTACCGATAAATCATTTCCGAGGAATACTTTTAATATTTTGGGATATTTACCAATGTTTAAATTGTAAGAGCGTAAAGTTTCAAACATCTGAATAATGCGTTCAAGTGATGGTGTAAGTGAGAGCAATCTGACTTTTGAAAATCCCAAAAGCTTCTTATATTCCATCTTCGCTTCTTTACAGAACTCTTTAAGACTGGCTATTCTAACTGTAAATCTATGGAAATACAGGTAAATTTGAGATATTATGACTTCCACATCAATAGTCATCAAACTAGATGCAGTATTTATGGCATTACAGCAGTACAGGAAGTACAACATAAGGAAAAAGTACAAAAGCAGTGCACATAAATCCGGCAGTATGAATTATCTTAAAGCAGTACAGCTGGTCACCTTAATTATATGTCAATTTAAAAAAATTATATTTGTAAACTGAAAAAAAGCTATACTGAAAAGGTGTGCCAATGGGTGCCAACAACCTAAGTCTGGCCCTGATAATTCCATCATTATGGAACAGAACAAAGCGGCTGCCATTACAAATGATTACCTTCTCCTCAATAATTCATTGAACTTTATAAAATGTTAATTATAAAAGAAGCATGATTACAGAATTTCATAAATTGAGCTATTTGCTAAGTCAATTAAATTATTAAACCACATTGGGAATACGGAGTACAAGAAAAAGGAAAATGTTGATTAAAAAATACCATTATCTAAGAGTGATGTAATTGTGTGCTTCCAAGGTACATGCATAATAACCTGCATGAAAATTTTGTCCGTTCGAAATAATTCCTTTGATAATTTTCTATTGTTTTCATTAATCTGCAACTGTACTTAATTGCCCTGGGTAATGAAATAATATATTTTGGCTCCTATACCAGTTGATGTTTTATATCACAGTAGCTATAATCGAATCATAACAGTAAGATACTCTCTTTTAGAATAGCAGGCCAGCTGGGATTAGCATACTCATTTGACGTTAATGTAATGAGATTTTATGAACTTGTAACATTTGCAATCGTTTCATCCTGCCAACTTTCATTAACTAGAATCACGTTTCTTAATTCAGCTACAATATCTAACATTCATTTTAAACAGGTTTATAAGAATATAAACCAGAGGTCCCCAAAGTGGTCGATACACTCCGGAGGGTCAATCGGCGGTCGATTAAACTTTTTGGCTCGTATTCATAGATTTCAGGTTAAACCCGGAGTTTGTACTATATCCGATCTAACAATAAGAGAGTTTTAACGAGAAAACTCAAGTTCGTACCAATGATTAGGTTAATTTCCAGGAACTGTTTAAGGCTAATGGTTATGTGAAATATTTTTGTATTAAAAATTCCATGCAATTTTCAAACATCTTTTATATTCTTATCGATACTGCAATAAGTGTTATATAATCATTTATCTTGTGAATTGGTGTACATTGTGTGTTTGATTAATTTCTCCGAGTATTTTTTACTTTTAATCAATTACTTGAAAAGTAATCAATTACTTTCTATGTAATTGTAATTTGCATTTAATTGTACTCAATCACTTCTCTAAAAAGTTACTTTTACTTGTAATCAATTATTTTTTTAAGAAAGTAATTTTAAGCGAGCCCAATTACTTTCTTTCAGTACTTTTTCCATCACTGTAGATATCAGAGTGGTGTTATTGAAGTGATAGCTGTGCATTTACTGTAAAATTTAAATTGAACCACAACCCCAATAAGTACAATGGCAGCCGCTGAAGCTAACATTATTCACAAGAGTATTTGAAATTTGGATTTGTGCTTTCGTTTAACAATGAAACAATGCCTATATGCCTCTTATGTGAAAAGACTTTTAGTAATGATGCCATGAAACCTTCAAAGATGAAAGACCACCTTGAAAGGGTTCATTCTGATAAGACAAATTAAGATCTGAAATTTTTTAAGGTGCTGAAAGAAAAAATCAGAAATAGGCCAAATTTAAACACATTTTTTAAAGCATCTGCTCATGCTGATAATGAAGGAGGACTAAAGGAATCATACAATATGTCTCTCATTATAGCAAAGAAAGGAAAATCGTATACCATTGGCGAGGAGATTATAATACCAGCAATTAAAGAAGTGAGTGAAACTGTTATGAAGAAAGACTCTCATCCTGTTTTAAAATGCATGCCATTAAGTGCATATACAGTGCAACGACGCATTTATGAGATGGCTGATGATGTGGAGAAAACCTTGGCATCTGAGCTTCAAAATTGCAAGTTCTCAATCCAACTTGATGAGTCAACTTTCGGCAGTTCAAATATTCTCATGGCCTATGTGAGGTATTGTAGCCAAAGCCAAAAATGTATTATGAAAGTTGATGGAAAAGGTGAGACAATTTTTCGATGTTTGGAAGAGTATTTGAAGAAACACAATGTTCCCCTCGGCAATATTACTGCAGTGGCTACCGATGGTGCACCAGCATTGTTGGCCATTACAGATGATTTGCCACCTTTCTCAAGGAAAGGTTCCCGATGTGCGTACTATTCATTGTGTGTTACACAGACACCATCTTGTAGCCAAGAAACTCAGTGGCGAATTCATGATGCCCTAAAAGTGTGTATCAGATCAATTAATAAAATTAAAGCACATCCACATAATTCGCAACTGTTTGCCATGTTATGTGAAAAAAATGATGAAACGTTCAACCAATTACTTTTGCACACTGAGGAAAGGTGGCTGTCAACAGGTGATAGCTTGCAAAGACTTGCCGACTTGTATGACTCAACTGTGTAGTATCTAACGGATGTGGATCCATCACTATATGACTAGTTGATAAAGTGTAAGAACCATCTGTTCTATTTGGCAGACTTGTATTCAAAATTTAACGAAGTACAGAACCGTCTGCAAGGTAAAGATGTTACCATCATTCAAGCCCATACAATCCTATAAGGCTTCCAAGTCAAGATAGGCCTGCTTAAATCTGCATTGGCACGCAGAGATTTTCAGTATTTTTCAAACTAAAAGCAACTGGAAGAAGGAGAAGATCAAAACCTTTCAGATGGTGACCTGGAGATACACATAAAACACCTTGAGAAATTTAGGAAAGACTTTAAATTACGTTTCCAGGACCCGGAGAAAATGCATGTACCTGACTTGATAGTAAAATTAAAATTTTTAACTTATTATAATTTTCTTGTTGGATTTTATTCGTTTATCTAGCCCTTAGATAATAATCATTACTTGTATTTAGTATCCTTCCATTATTGTACGATAAATTCTATTAATCTTTTCCCCAGTACTCACAATAGCTAGTTCTTTTCTCCTGTAAGGATTTTCACGAAGGTAGGTATAATTAAATAAGTGAGAAAATTTCAAATTTTCAGATCAATCTAAGATAGCAAAATAGTGAATAACATTTTGTTTTTGAGGATATTACTATTAGTTGCTGTGCCTATGACCATAACTTAATAATTCTCGAAGAGTGAATTGTTTCTCTTTAACTTTGTTAAAATGACAGAAATGACAAACGTGCGACGCACATTTTCTACAGAAACTTCAATCAAGTGCCTTATTCCTAGCGTCTCTAATTCGGAATGGCTTAAATCTGACGTCTATAGTAGTTTTTTGTTTCATCTCATTTTAACGTGATGTCCCCACTGCGATTTGTATTGTTGGGTTGCACTGTCGCACTCGATTCAAATCGACTCGAAAAAACGCCTAAATTGTATTTCACATTTAAACACTAGCGGATATTTTCTTATGAGAAATAGTTCAACATAGTGCTTACATTTCATTCTATTTAATTATACAATTGGTTTCTATGTATGCATTTTAAAACTTTTCATTTTTATGTCTTCATTTTAAAACGAGTTTTACATATTCCGACCTAATTATGTGGCTCGATGTATTAACCTTTTCTGTAAGAGTACGCAATTTTGTAATTTGATATATTTTTTCTACTGGATATTAAATATGTTCATAGCATCATTAACTTACACGAATTTATATTCAATTTTTCACTGGCAAAATAAGATTATATTTTCTTCCCTCTGTCTGTCTGTTCTTTCTTATTCAGTTTTGATCCAATGGGTGAATACGAATCCACTAAATTTAAATATGAGGTAGCCTTACAAATATTGTTGTTTAATGGACACTCGCACAATAATGGATTTTGTTTAATATAAAATTAGTATTTTATCATTATTATATTATAAACTAGCAGAATTTCCCATTGAATTTCAACGGATTTAGTGAAGCTACTACAGCACAACATACAAACTCTTTAAAATACCTATATATTATATGATAATTTTAGATATTAATGGTTCAAAAAAGTGTGAATTCTTGATCATTACGGGACGTGAGGGTGGGAGGGGGGCGGCCAAAAACTTCCCGACTCAGGGCGGCCAAAAGTCTGAAGCCGGCCCTGGGTATGGAGTAAAAAGTGCATGAAAAGACTGGAAGTGCCACATACAATTTCTAACCTAAGCATTGCCTCGACAAATTACAAATACAATTGTTAGCCTCACAGATGTATGACAAACTGCCAGTATAATTTCTCACCTGATAAATGCATCGAGAAACTGCCAATACAATTTCTCACCTGACAGTTGTTCCAGAAATGTCCAATTCAATTTATAGCCTGATTGCTGGTTCGAGAAACTGCCAATATAATTTCTCGCCTGACAGTTCTTCGAGAAATTGCCCATTACCCTTTCTTGCTTGATAACTGATTTGAGAAACTGTCAATACAATTTCTCACCTGACAGTTCTTCGAGAAACTGCCAATATAATTTCTCGCCTGACAGTTCTTCGAGAAATTGCCCATTACCCTTTCTTGCTTGATAACTGATTTGAGAAACTGTCAATACAATTTCTCACCTGACAGTTCTTCGAGAAACTGCCAATATAATTTCTAGCCTGATAACTGGATCTAGAAACTGCCAATACAATTTATCGCCTGGCAGTTCTTCGAGAAACAGCCAATATAATTTCTCGGTTGATAACTGATTATTCGAGAAACTGCCAATACAATTTCTCGCCTGACAGTTGTTCGAGAAACTGTGCATTATCATTTCTTGCCTGATTGCTGGTTCGATAAACGCTAGTTTGGTGTAATTTCTTATGATCGACAGGAATTATAAGCTCGCATCACCGCCTGCCCACACATTCAAGAAATTTACCCGGTGCTTTTTAAGTCTAATCAATTCCTTGAGTACGATAAATAATACGACGAAAATAAAGAAATATTCCGTCATTCATTGATATTTGTTAATAAAGTCACATAAACAGACTAAAATTACTGAACTTTTTAAACTTCTTTGAGGTCAATTTATGCGAACGTTAAATTTTAAGCCTTTGACTAAAAGCAGAAAAATAAAATTTAATATAAGTTAGTTTTTGGTGAAATCGCCAATTTACACACTAAAAAGTAAAACAAAATCAATCTAAAATTAACATAATTGAATGATGTAGAACAGGGGTCCCCGCACAGTGATTTATTCCGGCCCGCCTGCCTTACCTCATATATTCGCCAACTCGTTTTCTAGATAGATACCTGAAACTTTTCTCGATAACCCCCCTCCCCCGCTCGAAATAATTTTTAACGATGAAGTTGCTCGATAACCACCCCCCTCCCCCCCCTCGAAACTTGCTCTTTGAAGTTTTCACACGGCGCGATCAGTCATTTGAAAAGTCTTAAGTGGCCCGCGCTGTCGCACATAAAGCCTAATGTGGCTCTTTCAATAAAAAGTTTGGGGACCCCTGATCTTTTCGACATATAAAAGTTATTAGGAATACTATATCAAACATCCTACTTTTTTCCGACGGCCCAATTTTTGGTATTCTTCCGTCAGGAAGGAATTCCGAAAATTCCAAAAATTAAGATAAAATTCATAAAAACATATGGAAGTCTCACCTGCTTGCAAACCGTCCACTATAGGAAAAGCTTCCGCCTCGAGTAGATGAAAAAGTCGTGAACATTCGTGGCTACTCCACTTTAAAGGATTACAGGAAAACAGCACACAATACAACTTGTTTAATTTTGTTAAGAAAATTTGACATAGAATAAACGAAAACATATCAATAGATATATAATTACCTTTCTCCTTATGCATAGCGATTCAGTTATCTTGGCAATGGGCTTCCATTTGCGGCTTGAAACGAAAAAAACATTGGATGAGAAATGGTGAACATAACATGCACAAGTGTTAGTTATTAGTGTGTTAAAACTAACTAACTGATTAACTAAGAAGAACAAAATCAGTATTATGCATTTAAGATTCCCTAAATATTATTTCCTAACGTGCCTAACATGAAAACAATTCGCGCCTAGAAAACACGAAATACGAAAGTTACTGACGCATACAGATGTTCTGTTGCGTCGGCCTTACACTGATGTTACACTAAGTTAGTTAAAGCGTTAGTTAAAAGTTAGTGGTACAGAAATTTTCTTCTACCTTTCGCTGGGGCCGGAGCATCGTCCGTCGTCCATCGGTGGGAGTGCCATCTGCGTCGATTAATTACTGACCTTAGGGAAAATTCATTCCATCGGCGAATCCTTTGGACGCTCAGCAGTCTCCAGGCGTCGACGCACGACATCTCCGATGCGACTTGCAGTCTCTCCGAAGACTTGTTTTGGCATTGAAAAAACACCACACACGAACTGCTCGTTCGTTGGTTCTCAGTTTCACTTTTGAATACACACTAAATAAAAAAATACTGGTTTTCGCAACACAACACTCTCGAACTACAAGGCGCACAGTAGCAGAATCTCTTACTTCTTCGCGTTTAAGTTTTTTTCTGATCACGTAGTTAACCACGAAGCACTTTCCAAAGATTTTTCTCCCCAACTCTTCTTCGTTTCAGCCACAATCAGCAATCCTCGCTGCTTTCCATCTGGAAATACAAGAGGCCAAAAGTTATATATTACAAAATTTTTGGGTTATCAGTTTCTTACGGAGAACATAATGTTGCATTTAAAATACGTAAGAATTTAATATGCGATTTCTTCATGTACAAACAATAGATTTAATTTTCTTCTTTTTGGTGCGTTTAAAAAAATGCGCTTATAATTTCAGTTTGGCGTCTGCCTGTCTGTAATGTTTCGATGTGAAAGCAGACCGCACGGGGCCCTGTGCAGCCGCACAGATGGCACTTGCCTCAAGCCGGCCCTGATTTTCAATTTCTTTTAATTTCGTTCTTCATCATGAAATGAATATATTTGTAAAAAAATAATAATAATAGGCGATAAACATCGAATTAATGATTAACGGATATCGTGATCATAAAAATATTTAACTAAGTTGCCTTATACCGCACAGCTAATGATTGAAATTCTGATACACCTGCTCGCTAGTAAATTCAATCTTGTATCCCTATTCTGCTAAATCACAAAATTTATAACCTCGAGGTTATGTGGCTTCCATAACTAACTTTCAATGTACGCAAAGACGGGCGCAACTTCGCTATCTCCTTAGTCAAGTCGCCAAGGGATCTTTATTAATTAGTATTTAATGGAATATAAAAAAAGATTCTATCGTAGTATGTTTAATATAAATTTGCACTTATTTCCCATGAAAATTTAATGTATAGGTGGTTTAGATTAAGCAAAAATATGTCACTATAAACAATTCCCTTCTGTTTAAATGTTTGCAAATAAATCCACACGTGTTGTAACGTGCGTCAAAACTTGTTACTGTTGCTCTCCTTTCTAAATTATAGTGAGTGCAAGTATTTACTAAGCAGTTAAACAACATTTAGCAAGCGAATGTTAAATCAGCTGCTCCAACTTTAATTATCATGTATGGGAGTCACTCTACGATCAATAATCGTCGTACAATTATGATTGGGCAACATAAATTTTACGAGACAAGACTTCCTCTAATTCTAATTCTTTAATCTAATGATTCAAAGCTACTGGGAAAATTTTGTTAAAAATAGGAATATTGTATTAAAATATTGAAATTTCCATTTTGAAAGTCATCGCTATGTTAGAAATTGTAAAACCGTTAGGCATAAGGCAAAAGAAACAGCGAATTATACTGGATAAAAGAGTCATTTAAAACAATTTTAACTCTTATTATAAGAACATTAGTTTTAAAAATTGGAAGCAGGCGAACCAATAGATAAGTTTTTCACCTATGGATATTAAAACACATTTCATTATCAGGAATAATTTTGTCTTGATTAAAAACATGATATCGTGATAAGAAACGATATTCCTGCTTGACAGGCTTTCCCTAAAACACAGATTTCTTTGTTATTAGACAAGTATTTGAAGATTCGAAATTTAGCATCACAGATATAACTGGATTGATGAAATTTTGAACATGCATGCCATAGACGTGTTCGTTATCACCTCAACTGAACGTGGAGTGGGAGAAGTAATCAGATGTGGTTGCACTCGAAACTCCGAAAAAGGAATCACTATAATTCCTAACAGAGGCGAACTGTGTCGTGGGGGTTAAACTTACAAAATTACTGTTGTAGAGTTAGCTTCTTTATATAGTTTGAGTAAAAGTGAATGAAAAATTTATAAGAGAAAATATTTAAATTAAAAAAGTCTCCCAAAGTTAGACAAACAAAACATATTAACTAACCTTGCGAAGATTAGTATATAATATAATATATAAATATGAAAGCGTAGAAATTAAATAATAAATGGTAATTAACGTTGCTGAAAGTAAAATCAAATTAAGCAGTCGCAGAAAATATGTGCAACCGGATTATTATTGGGTAAAAGAGTCCAACCTTTATTAGTTTGAAGGGATACAAATTAAAATTAAGCATCAGATTTAAAATTCGCAAACATTAGTCAATTCTACTACACTATTAGAGGGTTCCTATGCATTTCAGTCCCATGAATGGGAAGAAGTTCGTCACCAGAACTCTTGCTTAGCTCACGAATCGAGCTTGAAATGACACTGTGAAGAAGAGTGACCAGAATTTCAGAATTCTGCGTATCGGAACAATGATATAAAGTTTCCTTTCGATGGAACTTCTCAATTGAGGCATGCATGCCCACTTCAATGCTACTAATTACACGAAATTTATGAAATCCCGGTAAACCTTTGGAATCATGGAGATTGCTACCGAACTGCAACCGGCACTCGAGGTTTTAAAAAATAATAAAAATCGAACAAATATTTTCTCACGCTATAGCATAGGGTACGAAACAATATCCAAGTCATTATTTAGCAATTAACATGAAAAATAGGAATCTTTGTAAAGTATTTTTTATTTTAACGCGACGCACAGCACTCAAGGGGCACAATACTATGGGGCTTGAAATTGTACATAAACCACAACTGCTGGGATTAATGTCCCCAATCGTTTCTTCTTTAACCATAGCTACCAATGGGCCGCCATGTTTGAAACGACTTAACAAATCCAACTTTAATAAATGAAACTTTCTTACCTTTTCTGAGGCTGTGTGATATCTCCGCATGCAGCAGAAGTTCCTCTCTCGAGATGTACTACATCAAGACGTACACTTCACCATCGTAGTAGAATGGCCACGATGCATGGCAAGATGAATTGAGACGAAGCGGATATCTTTAAACAATATCACCTAAATTCAGATTCTAAAACGTTTTCAATTCGCACTGCAATAAAAGGAATAAATTACCAACTTAAATGTGACACGGTACTTCACTAGTCATCTACTTCCGATTCACCACGGATCGCACCACGAATTTGACTAAGGTAGTGCCAACGGAAAACCGGAAGAGGGCACTACTTCTTCCTAAAAAGGAGGGGAGTGGTGGGTGGGGGGAGGGGAGGGGTGAGGTTCAAGAATGCAAATGGGAATGGTAAAAGACAGTACCTCTTCCCCGCAAAGGGCTGTAAAATTGGTCCATTTCGATGGGTACGCCGTAGGTTAGGTTCCGTACCAGTCATTCAGGGAAAGGAGCACGACGCCCGTGAAACGATGCTTTGTGAGGTGGAGTGAGTGAAGGTTCTGAAGGAGCACATAAGAGGTTCGGATACCACATCGGCATAGGAAAGGTTAGGTAAGCGAAGCCGAGTCTCGAAGTGGAGTTGGAGTCGAATAAGGGGCTGAACTATTGTACCAATGCAAGGGTTAAGTTGTGGCCTTCGGTAAAGTAACCAACTTGGAGACGGTTGCGTTACGGAGGATAGGATGACTGGGAATTGAAACGTATAAAGTTTTGTGCTGATCTGATTTTTAGTTTTGAGTTAAGAGTGCCCACAAAATTCCTATCACATTTAACACGTTATGCTTTTAGTGTGCCTCGTGTTCTATTAATCGTGTTTCTATTTCCCTTTTTGTCTTTACTATGTATATTTGCCGTATGTGTCCTATGATATTTTATACTTTCTGTGGCAATGCAGTAGTTTATCTTGGTTCGCGGAATAAGTTTACGAATTTTTTGTCATTTACTCGAATTGCGTTTGAGTCGAACTATGAAAATATGTTCTGTAGTTTATCTCTCTGGCAGCAAGTGGGATTATAATATATTTTGACTTGTATGTCTTAGTGGGTGTTATGTGATTTTATAATTCTATATTTGTGTTTTCGTATAATTCTCTCTGTAATTTCAGTTTCATTTCTTTTTCGAGTTACGCAGTCAACATTGAAGTTTACCAGGAAAAACATGGCACAACGATGGGAAATTCCTTGTCCCCGCTTGTTCCTAACCTATTCAGCGCAAATTTGGAAAAATTTTGTAATATATAACTTTTGGCCTCTTGTATTTCCAGATGGAAAGCAGCGAAGATTGCTGAGTGTGGCTGAAACAAAGAAGATTTGGGTAGAAAAATTTTTGGAAAGTGCTTCGTGGTTAACTACGTGATCAGAAAAAGAACTTAAACGCGAAGAAGTAAGAGAATTCTACTATTGTGCGCCTTGTAGTTCGAGAGTGTTGTGTTGCGAAAACCAGTATTTTTTTATTTAGTGTGTATTCAAAAGTGAAACTGAGAACCAACGAACGAGCAGTTCGTGTGTGGTGTTTTTTCAATGCCAAAACAAGTCTTCGGAGAGACTGCAAGTCGCATCGGAGATGTCGTGCGTCGACGCCTGAAGACTGTTGAGCGTCCGAAGGATTCGCCGATGGAATGAATTTTCCCTAAGGTCAGTAATTAATCGACGCAGATGGCACTCCCACCGATGGACGACGGACGATGCTCCGGCCCCAGCGAAAGGTAGAAGAAAATTTCTGTACCACTAACTTTTAACTAACGCTTTAACTAACTTAGTGTAACATCAGTGTAAGGCCGACGCAACAGAACATCTGTATGCGTCAGTAACTTTCGTATTTCGTGTTTTCTAGGCGCGAATTGTTTTCATGTTAGGCACGTTAGGAAATAATATTTAGGGAATCTTAAACGCATAATACTGATTTTGTTCTTCTTAGTTAATCGGTTAATTAGTTTTAACACACTAATAACTAACACTTGTGCATGTTATGTTCACCATTTCTCATCCAATGTTTTTTTCGTTTCAAGCCGCAAAGCCCATTGCCAAGATAACTGAATCGTTATGCATAAGGAGAAAGGTAATTATATATCTATTGATATGTTTTCGTTTATTCTATGTCAAATTTTCTTAACAAAATTAAACAAGTTGTATTGTGTGCTGTTTTCCAGTAATCCTTTAAAGTGGATTAGCCACGAATGTTCACGACTTTTTCATCTACTCGAGGCGGAAGCTTTTCCTATAGTGGACGGTTTGCAAGCAGGTGAGACTTCCATATGTTTTTATGAATTTTATCTTAATTTTTGGAATTTTCAGAATTCCTTCCTGGCGGAAGAATACCAAAAATTGGGCCGTCGGAAAAAAGTAGGATGTTTGATATAGTATTCCTAATAACTTTTATATGTCGAAAACTGTTTTTATTTTCTAGATCAGGGGTCCCCAAACTTTTTATTGAAAGAGCCACATTAGGCTTTATGTGCGACAGCGCGGGCCACTTAAGACTTTTCAAATGACTGATCGCGCCGTGTGAAAACTTCAAAGAGCAAGTTTCGAGGGGGGAGAGGGGGGTGGTTATCGAGCAACTTCATCGTTAAAAATTATTTCGAGCGGGGGAGGGGGGTTATCGAGAAAAGTTTCAGGTATCTATCTAGAAAACGAGTTGGCGAATATATGAGGTAAGGCAGGCGGGCCGGATTAAATCACTGTGCGGGGACCCCTGTTCTAGATCGTTCAATTATGTTAATTTTAGATTGATTTTGTTTTACTTTTTAGTGTGTAAATTGGCGATTTCACCAAAAACTAACTTATATTAAATTTTATTTTTCTGCTTTTAGTCAAAGGCTTAAAATTTAACGTTCGCATAAATTGACCTCAAAGAAGTTTAAAAAGTTCAGTAATTTTAGTCTGTTTATGTGACTTTATTAACAAATATCCATGAATGACTGAATATTTCTTTATTTTCGTCGTATTATTTATCGTACTCAAGGAATTGATTAGACTTAAAAAGCACCGAGTAAATTTCTTGAATATGTGGGCAGGCGGTGAAGCGAGCTTATAATTCCTGTCGATCATAAGAAATTACACCAAACTAGCGTTTCTCGAACCAGCAATCAGGCAAGAAATGATAATGCACAGTTTCTCGAACAACTGTCAGGCGAGAATTTGTATTGGCAGTTTCTCGAAGAATCAGTTATCAACCGAGAAATTATATTGGCTGTTTCTCGAAGAACTGCCAGGCGATAAATTGTATTGGCAGTTTCTAGATCCAGTTATCAGGCTAGAAATTATATTGGCAGTTTCTCGAAGAACTGTCAGGTGAGAAATTGTATTGACAGTTTCTCAAATCAGTTATCAAGCAAGAAATGGTAATGGGCAATTTCTCGAAGAACTGTCAGGCGAGAAATTATATTGGCAGTTTCTCGAACCAGCAATCAGGCTAAAAATTGAATTGGACATTTCTGGAACAACCTTTAGGCGAGAAATTGTATTGGCAGTTTCTCGAACCAGCAATCAGGCTATAAATTGAATTGGACATTTCTGGAACAACTGTCAGGTGAGAAATTGTATTGGCAGTTTCTCGATGCATTTATCAGGCGAGAAATTATATTGGCAGTTTCTCAAATCAGTTATCAGGCGAGTAATTATATTGGCAGTTTCTCGTACAACTGTCAGTTGAGAAATTATACTGTCAGTTTGTCGTACATTGTGAGGCTAAAAATTGTATTTGTAATTTGTCGAGGCAATGCTTAGGTTAGAAATTGTATGTGGCACTTCCAGTCTTTTCATGCACTTTTTACTCCATACCCCATTTTAACTACTGCGAATTTTCACAATTTTAATTTTTTTTGTGTTTTGTAAGTTCATGAACTTCTCTAGCTGATGAAGAACATAGTGAATCCAAAAATTTGTTAACCTTTTTCTGACTTTATTCAATGGTTTTGGAGTTAACTTTTTGATATTCCACGATTAATTAAAAAAAAGACATATTGAAGTTACTTTTTATCTAATGCATCCAAATATACAAATTATTACCGTTTTACGATTATTACTATGGTATGGTTAAATTATTTACAGACTATGACATAATTCATTTTGATGTTTGAGTAAATTTATATATTATTAAATGAGGTAAAAAATAATAAACATTAGTGAAGTAATATTTACTGCATATTAATGAAATGCTAGTTTCAGATGATGTTGCCATGGAAGGATTACATCAGCTGTCCCCTTCCCGCCAATTCACATTGTTGCGCCTTGTCTGGTGTTGTACATGTGTGAGGTACACTCATTTAATTTGGTGCGATTGTGGATTTCTGGAGACTTGTGCAGTATTCAATCATAAGTATGTATGGTTCGTTTATAGCAGGGGTCCCCAAACTTTTTGGAGTCATAACCCCTCCATGAAATCCTTTATCCTTCATCGACCCCTAAACATTTAATAAAAAAATAACTAAATAAAAAAAATAATATATGAGAGAAAAACTTCATAAATAATATAGGAAATATTAAACATATTAAAAATAAGTTAACATACTCTTCATTGAATTTGTTGACATAATTAATGGGAAGGATGTGGTTGATGAGCATTAACAAGGGCATTGATATTTGGTTGGAGATTGGTGAGTTTTAGTCGTAACTCACCACGCTTTTTCAGGTTCAGTCTGTTCCTTTGCTTCGTTAAAACTGCATTTACGTGGCTAAAACCAGCTTCAACCATGTACGTACTTGGGAATGAAAGTAAAAATGGCTCAACCGCTGCACAAAGCTTAGGGTATTTTATAGCAGTATTTACATTGCTCCAATAATCACTGAGGCTTTCACTTTTGAACAAGGATTTAGCTTCGAGTTCCACACACATATCAATGAGCTCATCTTGTAAGTGAGATTCAATGACTGCATTTTCTATTTATAAATCAAACGGCGTAACAATCCAGTCAGGTACATGCATTTTCTCCAGGTCCTCGAAACGTAATTTAAAGTCTTTCCTAAATTTCGCAAGGTGTTTTATGTGTATCTCCAGGTCACCATCTGAAAGGTTTTGATCTTCTCCTTCTTCCAGTTGCTTTTAGTTTGAAAAATACTGAAAATCTCTGCGTGCCAATGCAGATTTAAGCAGGCCTATCTTGACTTGGAAGCCTTATAGGATTGTATGGGCTTGAATGATGGTAACATCTTTACCTTGCAGACGGTTCTGTACTTCGTTAAATTTTGAATACAAGTCTGCCAAATAGAACAGATGGTTCTTACACTTTATCAACTCGTCATATAGTGATGGATCCACATCCATAAGATACTACACAGTTGAGTCATACAAGTCGGCAAGTCTTTGCAAGCTATCACCTGTTGACAGCCACCTTACCTCAGTGTGCAAAAGTAATTTGTTGAACGTTTCATCATTTTTTTCACATAACATGGCAAACAGTTGCGAATTATGTGGATGTGCTTTAATTTTATTAATTGATCTGATACACACTTTTAGGGCATCATGAATTCGCCACTGAGTTTCTTGGCTACAAGATGGTGTCTGTGTAACACACAATGAATAGTACGCACATCGGGAACCTTTCCTTGAGAAAGGTGGCAAATCATCTGTAATGGCCAACAATGCTGGTGCACCATCGGTAGCCACTGCAGTAATATTGCCGAGGGGAACATTGCGTTTCTTCAAATACTCTTCCAAACATCGAAAAATTGTCTCACCTTTTCCATCAACTTTCATAATACATTTTTGGCTTTGGCTCCAATACCTCACATAGGCCATGAGAATATTTGAACTGCCGAAAGTTGACTCATCAAGTTGGATTGAGAACTTGCAATTTTGAAGCTCAGATGCCAAGGTTTTCTCCACATCATCAGCCATCTCATAAATGCGTCGTTGCACTGTATATGCACTTAATGGCATGCATTTTAAAACAGGATGAGAGTCTTTCTTCATAACAGTTTCACTCACTTCTTTAATTGCTGGTATTATAATCTCCTCGCCAATGGTATACGATTTTCCTTTCTTTGCTATAATGAGAGACATATTGTATGATTCCTTTAGTCCTCCTTCATTATCAGCATGAGCAGAAGCTTTAAAAAATGTGTTTAAATTTGGCCTATTTCTGATTTTTTCTTTCAGCACCTTAAAAAATTTCAGATCTTAATTTGTCTTATCAGAATGAACCCTTTCAAGGTGGTCTTTCATCTTTGAAGGTTTCATGGCATCATTACTAAAAGTCTTTTCACATAAGAGGCATATAGGCATTGTTTCATTGTTAAACGAAAGCACAAATCCAAATTTCAAATACTCTTGTGAATAATGTTAGCTTCAGCGGCTGCCATTGTACTTATTGGGGTTGTGGTTCAATTTAAATTTTACAGTAAATGCACAGCTATCACTTCAATAACACCACTCTGATATCTACAGTGATGGAAAAAGTACTGAAAGAAAGTAATTGGGCTCGCTTAAAATTACTTTCTTAAAAAAATAATTGATTACAAGTAAAAGTAACTTTTTAGAGAAGTGATTGAGTACAATTAAATGCAAATTACAATTACATAGAAAGTAATTGATTACTTTTCAAGTAATTGATTAAAAGTAAAAAATACTCGGAGAAATTAATCAAACACACAATGTACACCAATTCACAAGATAAATGATTATATAACACTTATTGCAGTATCGATAAGAATATAAAAGATGTTTGAAAATTGCATGGAATTTTTAATACAAAAATATTTCACATAACCATTAGCCTTAAACAGTTCCTGGAAATTAACCTAATGATTGGTACGAACTTGAGTTTTCTCGTTAAAACTCTCTTATTGTTAGATCGGATATAGTACAAACTCCGGGTTTAACCTGAAATCTATGAATACGAGCCAAAAAGTTTAATCGACCGCCGATTGACCCTCCGGAGTGTATCGACCCCGTGGATTCTACTATCGACCCTTGGGGGTCGATATCGACCACTTTGGGGACCTCTGGTTTATATTCTTATAAACCTGTTTAAAATGAATGTTAGATATTGTAGCTGAATTAAGAAACGTGATTCTAGTTAATGAAAGTTGGCAGGATGAAACGATTGCAAATGTTACAAGTTCATAAAATCTCATTACATTAACGTCAAATGAGTATGCTAATCCCAGCTGGCCTGCTATTCTAAAAGAGAGTATCTTACTGTTATGATTCGATTATAGCTACTGTGATATAAAACATCAACTGGTATAGGAGCCAAAATATATTATTTCATTACCCAGGGCAATTAAGTACAGTTGCAGATTAATGAAAACAATAGAAAATTATCAAAGGAATTATTTCGAACGGACAAAATTTTCATGCAGGTTATTATGCATGTACCTTGGAAGCACACAATTACATCACTCTTAGATAATGGTATTTTTTAATCAACATTTTCCTTTTTCTTGTACTCCGTATTCCCAATGTGGTTTAATAATTTAATTGACTTAGCAAATAGCTCAATTTATGAAATTCTGTAATCATGCTTCTTTTATAATTAACATTTTATAAAGTTCAATGAATTATTGAGGAGAAGGTAATCATTTGTAATGGCAGCCGCTTTGTTCTGTTCCATAATGATGGAATTATCAGGGCCAGACTTAGGTTGTTGGCACCCATTGGCACACCTTTTCAGTATAGCTTTTTTTCAGTTTACAAATATAATTTTTTTAAATTGACATATAATTAAGGTGACCAGCTGTACTGCTTTAAGATAATTCATACTGCCGGATTTATGTGCACTGCTTTTGTACTTTTTCCTTATGTTGTACTTCCTGTACTGCTGTAATGCCATAAATACTGCATCTAGTTTGATGACTATTGATGTGGAAGTCATAATATCTCAAATTTACCTGTATTTCCATAGATTTACAGTTAGAATAGCCAGTCTTAAAGAGTTCTGTAAAGAAGCGAAGATGGAATATAAGAAGCTTTTGGGATTTTCAAAAGTCAGATTGCTCTCACTTACACCATCACTTGAACGCATTATTCAGATGTTTGAAACTTTAAGCTCTTACAATTTAAACATTGGTAAATATCCCAAAATATTAAAAGTATTCCTCGGAAATGATTTATCGGTAGTTACATTATGTTTCATTCACAGCCAAGCTGTTATATTCCATAAAGCTATTGAAAAAATAGAAAAATCTAAAGCGTCAATTATGGAAGTAATGGATTTTTTGAATAATTTAATTGATCAAATCAATGCTAGATATGAAAACTAATTCCTTCCATTAGCTTTAAACCATACAATATACAAAATTGAAAATGAAAAACCAGGAAGCAAGGAACAGTTTCTTAAGGAAGTTAAGCATTTCTATAAAAATTGTCTTGAACATATAAAAAAAATGGACAGGGATTTATGAGGATTTTGGTGTTTTCAGGTGGATTTTATTAAAAGATAAAATTAAATGGGAGGAAGTTGTAGAAACTGTTAATTACATGGAAAAGAATCATAAAGTAATCGTAGATGACCATGAACTTTTTGATGAAGTTAGGCGAGTCAATATTTATTGTACAGAATAAAAATTGAATGAATGGAAGCAAAATAATCTAGAAATACATATGCGATGGTTTGAAATAAACAAAGATTTCAAAAACAACAGATTTCCTTGAAAAACTTCAGGGTACTTATTGAAGCTGCAATGTGTTTACCTGGCATGAATTCTTGTGTTGAAGGAGTTTTTTCCATAATAAACGATTTTTGGAGTTGTGAAAAATCTAGAATGACTATTGAGGCATTATCAGCTGTAAAAACGGTTAAAATAAATCCTGATAATTATACACGTGAAGAATTTTCAAATGTAATGAATGAAAATGAGGAACTGACAAAAAACATTAGTTCAAATGAAAAATATGTCTCAAAGAATTGTAAAATGTCGTTTATGAAATAAATAAATCAAAATTTTACTTCTTTTTTCTTTTCCCACGCTGAAGATGTGGTACTGCTTTCACTTTTTGGAAAACTGGTCACCTTAATATAATACAGTGAAACATCACGTAATGTGAATTCACAAGACATGATTTTGCTAAGCCACAGTATACATTTCCCTAGCAAACCTCAGAAGCGGTTTGACAGGTGAAAGCCAAGTTAACCTATAAATTTCTAGTAAACTATAAATGATAAAAACTTCAAATTATAATATTTCAAAGCAAAAATACTCACAAATTGATTCATGTCATTATTTTACCTTAGAAAAATGTTGCATTAAGAGATTCATATGTGTGCTTCTCATATTGTGTTGATATGGCATAGCTCCACAACTAGTGTGCTGTGATAAAGCCCTTGATGTGCCGCTTATATTACATATCTGCGATTTATTATCCTCCAGCTATGACCATTTTTCATAAACAGTGACACTTTATGGTCGAATTTATAACACTGTTTTAGTTACATGAAACTGCAAAATAGTTACTTCTTGGAGACAGTAAGTCATGGAGAACAGTTGAGGTTAAAACAATCTCCACAGTTTTGTATGTAACTGTGATGTTGCAATGTGAAAATTTTTCATTTTTTCTCCTCTATTTATGATAAAGTCAGGAATTTTTTATGATTCATGTAACTCTGTGGGCAATAGCATCAATTATTTTCATCTATTCTCCATTACCTTCCTTATTTACTATAATATACTTTGAAGCACGTGTTTGTTGGTTTGTGTGTTTGCCATAGAACTCCTCCTAAACGATAAAACTAAACTAAAATAACTAAATTTGGTACGATTCTTCTTTACATCCTAACTTAGTGAATGGTCAAGGCTTGGTCAACCGGGATTAATCAGTGCTGCCAATATAGTGGATTAACATTTTTCCATAAGATAACACGTATGAATCCATTTCTTGACTTGCAAGGTATTCTTCCTTCAAACATTAAAATACGTAAATATGGACCGATGTTTTTCGTTTTTGCTTTATTCGACGAATAAAACTCTATACTATCTTATTCCTGCGATGTAAACACGGTCAAAGTTTTCAGAAATATGCTATTTGTTTTGAAATTTTGTGGATTTTTTGTACTCTTTCCGGGAGTTGCCAAGGCGGCCGTCATTGTTACCTCCGATTCAGTTAGCTTCAATGAAGCTTACAAATAGACGGAAGTTTAGCGTTATTCGCTTCGCACTTTTGTTTAAGGACCGAAAGATCGATGTTTATGGATAGCAACGTAAATAGATGCTGATTATTATTCAGGAAGCATTTATTGATGAAAGTAATTGAACCTTCTTTCTTCTGTTGAATACTGGAATCTTACATTTTTTGTAAGTAAAATAATTATATTCTACATTATAATGTTTATTAATGTAAATATGCTCACGTATCTGGTGTACATATACCAGTAAGTGTTCATTCATGGACAACTGTACATTGCTTTTTCACAGGTTTCTTGCTTATAAGACATAAATGTAAACATTTCATAGGCATATTTACACCAGAAATGAAGCTGGATTTGGTGAAAGTGATATGATAGGAAATATGATTATCATTATATTTGAATGCAATACGTTCGGAAACGGATTGTTACAAGCAAATATGATTAACTGTTAAGAAAAGCTAATTGTAATTTAAAAAGTATCTACTATATATTTTAAAGAGTTTTTATGATGTGCTCTAGTAGCTTCACTAAATCCGTTGAAATTCAACGGGAAATTCTGCTAGTTAGTTATATTTCTCAACTCCAAATTGAAAGTGAATCATTTTAGTCATAATTTGTTCCATCTACATAGAAAAAGTTATATTTTTTCTTACTGCTATTCATACTAGTTAGCGATAAAAGTGTTGTGTAGTGCGGATTGAACAAACCCGAAGGTGTGCACCTTTTCTCAGAATTTAATGACAAAACTTTGCTTGAGTGAAATAATCACAGTATTGTTATATTATTTTTTTCTTATTTTAACATTGAGAAATAAAACGTGACAGCATGCATTATGTGAGTACATACAGTATTATTTTATGTATTTCAATATTGGTCAAAGAACTATTTTAAAAAATGTAGAAAATATGAGATTCAATAACCTCACTATTTCCTATTCACTTAATCCTTCATATAATGGATTTCACAAGATTTTGAGGAACACAACTATCACGCTATACGAGGTTTTACTGTATATGAGTAATATTTGCATGTTAAAAAAGTAAAAATATTTAGACACTTTACACTGGAGAGTCTTCAAAAGAAGTGACATAATTACTTACATCTTAGTAAAAAAATATTATTTTTCTTAATGTAAATAATATTTCGGAAACTGAACTTAAAGTTCGACAATGTGTTGGCTTAAACAAAAGAGTGTTCAGGGGCTTACTGAGGAGTCTAGAGATAAAAATTGGAGTTATGTCTTTGTAAGCCTACATCCAAACCCAGGCTATGTGGTATTTTGGCTTCAACAATATTCTGGGAAGCAAGGGTGAAGAACTGTTCAACACTTCCTAATGTGTGGCATTCGGCTTAGAAACGTAAGTGCTACATATTGTGCCCACCCCACAAGGGTGATGGTTGCAAACTAAAAATACTTCTGCATTTCTGATTTGCAAAAGTATTAATGACTTCATAGTAATTCAGTGACATTAATAGATCCTTTTCCTTTGCTAGCATTCAAATCAATCATTGACCATGGTTGATCGTAGAGACCTTTTACTTGTTTTAAATGTGGAGATTTACTGTACTTACTGCACTGCAATTTGTAGCCAGTGAATACAAAAAAAGATCGTACTGCATTGTCAATGTTTAGGTAGATAGACAATTTTTCCCTAGTAAATTTCCATAGGGTTAGAAGTGAGGTAGTATTTCATTTACTGGTTACAAAACTACAGACAGATTAATCCCAAAAAACGATGTTTCTTCCAAGTCCAATGGATATTAGAAATACAAATGGTTTTTATGAATGTTTTTTGTGCTTTATTATGCCTATATACCATATATACTCGTGTATAGTACGAGTTTTTACGACCAAATTTTTATTGCAAAAATTGGGAATCGTACTATACACGAGTAATGCATTTGAAGATTTAAAATTCATGTATCTTCACGGGCATTCTCGGTGAAGTTATGCCACCCGCACGCATTCTAATGGTGGGCTAACCTTAACAGTGAGGTCCTTTATCGTTGTTGTGTTGCTTCGTGAACAGTAGAATCTTTTTCATATATACAGCTTCAAATTCACAAATACTTCATATAAGTGACGATTTACGGGCACTTCCTTTCTTGAATTTTATGTATGTACATCTTTGTTTGCGTCTTTTTACAAGAGATGGATTGGAACGAGTTGGACTAAAAGTATCGTAGACGGCGTAACTTTATGGAATTTCCACATCTTGGAAAAAAAAAATTACTTTGTAATATTCAACAGTCTTTATTGTTTCTTCAATCACACACTGATCGGTTTCCACTACAAAGTCATTCTAAAAGTGTTACGTCGGTTAGTAACACCATTAGAATGATTTTGTAGTGGAAACCAGTCGGTGTGTGATTGAAGAAACAATAAAGACTGTGGAATATTACAAAGTAATTTCTTTTTATCCGTTATCCCTATCTATTAAATAGATGAGCAAGTGGAACCATTACATACGTGGAACGTAATCCAGACGTACTAGAATTGAAACGATTTTATTTCATCTTGTGCAATCATGATTCATATCACTTTTTATTAAATGTTTTAGGAGTAAGATACTTAACTTATCCGAATTTTAGTGTACTCGCAAGAAATACTATTTACGGTCTATTTTATGGTGGTGTGGAAAATCAAGGTTGTTTGATATATCTCGCTCGTAACCATCGAGCAATGGAAACGAAATATATCGACCATGGTGGAAAGCTGGGATCGTACTATAAACGAGATATATGAAAAAATCAGGTTTGTTCACCAAAAAATCTGGGGTCGTACTATACATGGAGTCGGCATATACACGAGTATATACGGTAATTCAGATTTCAGTCTATCCATTATAGAGAAAAAGATGTTCACTCTGAATCTATTCCTTCCAGTCATTTCAATTTTGTTGCCTTGAATTTCATCAAAGAATGAGTTTCTCCTTTCCTTATTTTTCAATGTACAGTATCGTGAGAAATTCCTAGTGTTTAGTTTAATTTCATCATACCATTGTTTTGAAACAAATTAAGCAAGTGAGTTTTTTGTTAACTGCCTTGAGTCTCTTTATTATTTTATTCCAAATACTGCACTTGAAAGCTGTTTCCAGTTAGTGTAAATTATTTTTCAATCACAAAGTTTTATGCTATTTAGTTGCTCTCTCTGATGAATTATTCTCAGTTGTTTCTCAAGCTTGGATTATTTTGCTCCATGGCTCACCCAGAGTTTTACAAGCATCCTCTTGGGCTGACTGTCGCATTACTGATAAGTTTTTAACAACATTAGCTTTAGGTTTAATATATGATGGAAGAGCTTCCTATAGGTGTTGTGATGCTACAAAGAAATTTTTAATTTATTGTAAAATATTGTAGAATAAAACTACATTTTGACAGCTTTGTGTGGCACTTTTTCTTACAAGAATGAAATGAGAAATATCACTAGGTATATGTTCTACTTTATTATAATACATGCAACAGGTTTAGACTACTATCTAGTCATCATCAGGTATAAAAAAATGAAGCTACGCATGTATATACAGAAGCACTGAGGAATGAGGGAGAGAAAAGTGCAGAGGGGATCAATGGCTGGGCAGGGTGATAGGGGAAAGGCTGAGTCAAGCTATTGTGGAGGGGAGATGTGGGTGTTAGAAAGATTGAGCTGAAAATGAGATTATTAACCTGTTTCATTCTAATTTGAAGTCCAGTATACATTTCAGCATTATTACAGGCAGCAGCTGCTTAATTGACATCTGGTAATGCACATCTGCTGATGTGTATGTTCTATATTGATACCGTATGACCATAAATAATTTCTGCTGGTATGTACCATTTACTTAGGCAGAAAATATTTTTACCATTCACTCTGTACAGTAGAAGCCTTCTTATCTGGCCAGAAGAGTAGGTAATTGGTTAAAGCAGAGAATCGTTTTTCTAGTTTGCATTGCATATGCATTAGATACTGCACAGTAGATAGTACACTGTATAAAGGAATAGTATACATATGTACTTCAAGAATTTTATTATCACTTAAGACATACACGTATGCACATGCATCTTTCCCTATGTGAATTTACATAGAATCACTAGTTTTCAGCTTTTTAGACAAAGAGGTAATTCTTCACAGCCTAGTCTCTCCACATTTTTTACAAATGTCTTATATTCTGAATTTTATTGTAGTGTTAACTGGACAAATAAAGATTAAGATAAACATCAGATCAGATGCTTGGGTTGTTGTTCAATATAACGTAAAGAATATCTAGTGTGTCTTCCTCATCTTTACTTCCTTCTGCTTTCATCACAGACTGGACAATTTCTGCATCGTCCATAATTTCATTTTACAACAAATTGTTACCATTACTCCATTGTTGTATGTCTGCTGCTACATCTGCCTTTTGTGCCAGTGTTTTTGAAGGTAACAATTTGTAATTAAGACATTTTTCATCTATATTGTATAGGTGTTCTACACTCAATTTTTCTCTCTCGATAAAACTTTTTAGGCAGCAGGTTGATCATCTCATAATTTCTCCACGAAAATGTTCAGTGCATAGACACCATGTTGCAATCCATCAATTGTTATAACATATTCATCACCAGAAATCTTTTGATGTAGGTCCAAGGTCTTTTCTGCTGATTGCAGTTCCACGTCGTCTTTCTTGGTTAAATAATAACCGTAAAGCCTAACCTAAAAGCTCGGTTAAAGACACTTGTGAAGCAATCTGAGCGCAAAATCATTCTAGATTTTTATAATTTTTTTCCAGTCTTTTACAATACTCTCACCTAGGGATTGCAGTACCGGTAAACCGGTTTATCGGTTTACTGGTAAATAGATCAAAAATCCAGTAAAAATTTACCGTTAATTTTGTAATTTTTTACCGGTAATTCGGTAAATAAAAAATATTTTTCATGCATGTTAAAAAAATAATAATATTGCTGTGTTTGAATGTTTCAATGTTTCTCAAGTCCTGATTCTCTCGGCAGACAATTGCGCATGCGCTGAAGGCTGATGCAATAATCAGTAGTCAAGAAAGTACAGGCGACACTCGTTTATGCCATATATACGTTCTGAGGTATTATGGCATAAATCAAAAATGGCGTAAATCGAAAGTAATTTCCCCGCAGTATTTGATCATGTACACTGGCGGCACCTATGAAGTGATTCATTCTTACATGAACTTTTTAAACCTTAGTAAAATATTTATTTATGGTGATGTAATGTCAGTAGTTATTTTTCTGTTTTTAATATTATTCCTTGAAAATGTTTAATGCAGACAATGCGTTATAAACGTTAATATCTTAGCACTAATATCTGTTGATCTTTGCAGAAAATGAACTTGAACTGCTCTCTATTACAATAAAAGTTGCTGTAGAAGCACTATGTTCCAAAAATGTAAATTTGTATATTGCTGATGTAACATTAAAATTTATGCTTGATGAACTAAGAAATCAAAACACATTTTTAAGCAATGGCCTTAAAGAAGCATTGATAGCTCTCATAAAGGAAAGATGAACAACTTATTCTGATGTCCTATAGTTTCTTTATGATCCAAAGGAATCAACTGATGAAGATTACGGAATTTTCAATAAAACCAGCAATGCCACAAAAACAAAGGTAATTGTAGAGTTACTTGAATGCATTTCTGAAACTGAATCAACAGTAGTCAACGATTCCAACTCCCAGTCTGAGGATGCACCGACTTCAGTTCCTTCGTCATCAACTGCATTGTCTATGAAGGAAAAATTTCAACTGGCGATAAAGAAAAAAACTGACTCAGCCTATGAAGATTCATCTCAAAAACAATTAAAACAAAAAAGACCTAATGCAAGTCGTAAGAAAGGAACTAATGTATTTTCAAGAAGAAAAAATAAGAGGAAAATATTTAAAAATGGATTTCAATTTCCTAATGACCAGTGGACCAACAAGTGTTGAATCTGAACGAGCTTTTTCAACAGCTGGGTTTATATGTACTAAAATAAGATTGCAGTTAGGTGACCATAGTCTCGATAAATTATGTTTTCTGCGAACCTATTTTAACCAAAAAGACGTCTAATAAGAAAGAATTTCAAAGAGTTTTTTGTTTATATTAATATTAAACTTAAAATTATGTTTGGAATAAATGTTTTGAATATTTTTTAAAAATTTATATTAGTTTTATAGTTGATTTGAATAAAATTTGTCTTCCATTAATATTTACCTATCATTTTTCTTTCAATTTAGCATTTTTTGAAACTATAAATTACCCGTAAATTACCGGTATTTGTGAAAAAATTTTACCAAATTACCGGTAAATCAAAAGTCGGTAAATTTGAAATCCCTACTCTCACCTACACCTTATTGACCAGCAATTTTTTAGCAACTTATCTTTATCGAGTCTTTCCAATGTGTCTAACTTAGTTTTCGTAGAAACAACATCTCACTTTCTTTTATCACCCATATTTCATTAATATAATTAACAACAATAAGTAATTTACTGGTGAAAAACGTGATTCAGAAGCCACAGTTTGGAGCGAGCAAATAACTCAACTGGTGGGCATTAGACAGTATTAAGGGAAAGAGAGCGTCTGAGGGAAGTACGTTAATCCGGCAAGTCGGTTAAGCAGAGGTCAGTTAAGTTTTCATGTTTTTATATTTCAAAATATTTTAGTGAAATTTTTAATGAAATATATAAAAACAGTAACAGTGGTGTTTCTTACAAGCGATTGTTCTGTCCTTTCATTTTAATATATAACACCTAATTAAAATTTAGATTTATATTTAGAGTTTTATAAAGTGCAATATGGTGTAGTCCTGGCATTATAAAATGTTTGGAAAAATTTAAATTTTAGCTTTCACACCCATCAGATCATGTTTTAAACCAGAGGCGTAGCCAAGGGGGGGAGTTATGGGGTTCAAACCCCTCCTCCCCATGAGAAAATCGAAAAATTATTTGTTATTATTATTTTTTGCCTGTTTTTATTACAACTATGACATCCAGTGAAAAAATTAAACTTATTAGTAAAAATAACGAAATAGTAACAAAGAATGCCATGTAAATATGAGACGAAAATAGCCGCACTTGAAGCGCGTACAACCTTGGGTGTGAAATTATTACAGAAAGCTGATTCTTGCTTTATTTTCGCTATTTATGGATTGTTTTTGTGTACTGTACATGGGAGCAGGTCCGGCGCCAGGGGTGAGGCGACCACCTCAGGCGGCGTTTAGCTTGGGGCTGCATTTTTAGGCGCATATTGAGACAAAAATCAACTGCCATTACGGATTTGCGAAAAACAAAGGGGGTGTCCGTACATTGTCGTTCACCACTTCAACATCAACTAAGCGTACATGATTTTGCATTCAGAGCATTAAAAATAATAATTTGAATTTTTTAAATATCTCTCCGTGACGTTTAGAGCTAGCCCTTGGACTCGGGATGTTTAGGTTAGAGTTTCCTTTCCCTTCTCTGTATCTTTGGTTGGCATCTGTTTCATGTTCCGCTTAATTAAATTCTTAGCATCTAGCATGCCTTCCTTCGCTTGCTGCATCTTAGTTCCCAGTCAGAATTACGGGATGACCGGACTCGGTCGTGTTAGAAGATAACTCTCCAAAAAGTACAAGTCTTAAGGTATCGTCTAATGTAGGGCAGCCTATCCTAGTGTAGTTTTACGGTTACACTCAATTTCTGCAGAAGGGTCCTAAGTGCATCCTTACCAATGTTTCAGCCAGTAACACTTACATCTTCTCTGTGGATCATCTTTATATCTAGGTACGTAATCGCTCATCAATATAATGGCAGCATTTTTATCATAAAATTGGTATATATGATATCGTATTTTGTAGGAAACAGAGGAATTCTAAAATACTAATAATCATCGTAGAAACGCGGAATTTTAATCATAATATAGATTAAATAATAGGAATTAATATTCAAATCGAAAAAACTACCTAAGGTCCACCAATGGCCAAGATCGGTCGTTCGCGGTATTCATATAGCTCACAGTATCGTGAACACTATTGAATCTATTGTTATGCAATCTTATTCAAAGAAACATGTGAATATTTCTAAGCCTTTCATCCGCTGTGTGTACCTCTCTAAAACAAATAGGGGAAAAGTTTAGCACAGGTCAATTTTTTGACGTTTCGACTGGAAATTTTCAAGAAAATGTTGCGTTTATGATTTTTTAAAGAAAGCTCATTAATAATATAGAAGTTATAGTTACAAAATCATTACTCATAAACATTACAGAAGTCATACAAAATAATTCTGCGTTTTCTTCATTAGAACCGGAGATATGGCGACGGGACGCGAGAATCTTTCCCTCGCATCTCGGACTCACTACCGGTCAAGAGATAAACATCGTAAAATTCTTTGAGGGGTTTTATTGTAACTGACATAAGATACGTGTGGACGATGGCTCCTTCCTTTTGTGCCGAGATAAGATTCGCCTCAGAATTATATGGGGTTTCTACGCAGAAGAGTTCCACATTTCGCTACTTGCATGAAAATAAAACGCAAAAATTAATGTACATTATATGCACTAAATTGTAGAATGGAGCTGAAAACATAAAAGCCAAAGGCTTCTCTTTTGATATATATCAAGATTTCTCGGAATTAAGAAAATTCATTGGGTCTAAAAACTATAAGTACTGTTAATGTGCAAAAGGGCGGCATAAAGTACACTAGCCTCAGACGGCAATTTTTGACGCGACGGCCCTAAATGGGAGTTATAAAATTTAATAAATCTAGTAACATTGCATTCAAATATAATGATAATCATATTTCCTATCATATCACTTTCACCAAATCCAGCTGCATTTCTTGTGTAATTATGCCTATGAAACGTTTACATTTATGTCTTATAAGCAAGAAACCCGTGAAAAAGCAACGTACAGTTGTCCATGAATGAACACTTACTGGTAAATGTACACCAGATACGTGAGCGTATTTACGTTAATAAACATTATAATGTAGAATATAATTATTTTACTTTAAAGAAATGTAGGATTCCAGTATTCAATAGAAGAAAGAAGGTTCAATTACTTTCATCAATAAATCATTCCTGAAAAATAATCAGCATCTATTTACGTTGCTATCCATAAACATCGATCTTTCGTTCCTTAAACAAAGGTGCGAAGCAAATATCCTTAAACTTTCGTCTATTTTTAAGCTTCATTGAAGCTAATTGAATCGGAGGTAACAATGACGGCCGCCTTGGCAACTCCCGGAAAGAGTACAAAAGATCCACAAAATTTCGAAACAAATAGCGTATTTCTGAAAACGTCGAGCGTGTAACATGTAAACATCGCAGGAATAAGATAGTATAGAGTTTTATTCGTCGAATAAAGCAAAAGCGAAAAAAATCGGTTTTTATCGTTTAGGAGGAGTTCCATGAACAAATTCAAACACACGCTTCAAAATATATTATAGATAATATACTTATTTTGAATTGTGTGTTTGTGTATTTGTGGGTATGTTCATGGAACTCCTCCTAAACGGTAAAAGCTAGAATTACTAAATTTGGTACTATTCTTTCTTACATCCTAACTTAGTGAATGATCAAGGTTTGGTCAACCGCAGAGGCGGATCCAGAACCTTCTCAAGGGGGGAGCGATCGCCCCTCCACCTATCGAATCCGCCCCTGCCAACTCCCCTATATTTTAAAAATCTCTACCCCTATCAGAATCCTTCTTTCCTTTGTTATACAGACCTAATATGCGGCGTATAATTGAGGATGTTTGAGCGGAATGAATGTAAGAAAGCGCTCAGTGGAGTGCAATGGGTTATCCAAGGAGGGGGCGATTGCCCCCATCGCCTCCCCCTTGGATCCGCCACTGATCAACCGGGATTAATCAGTGGTGCCAATATAGGGGATTAACATTTTCCCATAAGATAACACGTATGAATCCATTTCCTGACTTGCAAGGTATTCTTCCTTCAAGCAAAAAAATATGTAAATATGGACCGATTTTTTCGTTTTTGCTTTATTCGACGAATAAAACTCTATACAATCTTATTCCTGCGATGTAAACACGGTCGAAGTTTTCAGAAATACGCTATTTGTTTCGAAATTTTGTGGATTTTTTGTACTCTTTCCGGGCGTTGCCAAGGCGGCCGTCATTGTTACATCAGATTCAGTTAGCTTCAATGAAGCTTACAAATAGATGGAAGGTTAGCGTTATTCGCTTCGCACTTTTGTTTAAGGAACGAAAGATCGATGTTTATGGATAGCAACGTAAATAGATGCTGATTATTATTCAGGAAGCATTTATTGATGAAAGTAATTGAACCTTCTTTCTTCTATTGAATACTGGAATCCTACATTTTTTGTAAGTAAAATAATTATATTCTACATTATAATGTTTATTAACGTAAATATGCTCAAGTATCTGGTGTACATTTACCAGTAAGTGTTCATTTATGGACAACTGTACGTTGCTTTTTCACGGGTTTCTTGCTTATAAGACATAAATGTAAACATTTCATAGGCATAATTACACAATAAATGCAGCTGGATTTGGTGAAAGTGATATGATAGGAAATATGATTATCATTATATTTGAATGCAATACGTTCGGAAACGGATTGTTACAAGCAAATATGATTAATTGTTAAAAAAAGTTAATTTTAATTCAAAAAGTATCTACTATATATTTTAAAGAGTTTTTATGTTGTGCTGTAGTAGCTTCGCTAAATCCGTTGAAATTCAACGGGAAATTCTGCTGGTATTTGATATTTTAATAACAGTATTTGTAGCGATGAGTTTTAAGACTAAAAATTTAAATGTCTCGGATAAATGACAATGTGACTTATTGTTAGTATTTTCCAGAATCCTTAAGATGAAAATTTACATAAATTAATTTTTATAGCTAAAGTTTATATTTATTACTGACATTACATCAACCAAGCATAAAAGATATTTTATATTTTAATCATACATTATACATTCAAAGGTAATTCGCTTGATCGTTTTTATAAATAATACATAAATGCTACTATAGAAATACCTGTGTTACAAAAAGGCGCATTTTGATAACTTGGCCGTAGGCGCCAATATTTCTGGCTACGACTCAGTTACTAACGTTGTATAAAACGCATTTATGATAGGAAATGAATGTGCAGTAATCCCTCGCCATTCGCGAAGTTTTGTTTCCTGAAAACCATTGAGAATGTCAAATTCGCGAATGGTAAGTAATTGGGTATATGGAAAAAATAGGGTTTGGTTCTTAGAGTCCCTATTCCAGTATGTAACTTGCATTTTTGCCCTTCAAAATATAATAATACAATACGTACTGTGGCGTTCTGAATAAACGCCACATTTTATTAAAGAGCAAGGAACCGATATACACTAGAGATCTGCACGGATACAGATTTCCGTATCCGTACCCGACGCGTACCCGCAGGCTGCATATCCATATCGGAAATGTACCCGCAAAAATTTCTAAATTACCCAACCCAACCCGACCCGCAGGAATAAATTACCCGACCCGATCTGACCCACAGGAATAAATTGACCTACCCAACCCGACCCCCAAGCCTAAGTCGCATCCGCAGGCAAAACTTTTCTGGAGCAACATCTACGAACCAAAACCCAAAAATTCAAAAGAAAATGACTCGCAGCAGAACGTGTCAATGACCCTCTCTTAATGCATAGACTGTTTTGGAAAATCCCACCAATAGCTCCCAAAGAAAGTCTCGTTCCTCGAAAGGTAAGGCGTAGGGTCAAAATAACCCCTAAACCTTTAGGGTTATTGGCTTGGACGGGGTAGGAGAAGGGTGCAACCAACGTTATTATTGTTTCTCATGCTTAAAGACACTGAATTCCGAGTTTAGCACAGACACTGATTTTCATATCCGCACCCGCAGACTATATATCCGAATCGGTCCTGCACCCGCAAAAAGTTACGCATAATCCGACAAGAACCGCAACTTTTCGTGCGGATATCCGCGGGTCGGATAAATTGCGGATATGCAGATATCTAATCTACATACGTTTCGATGACGTTGGCGATATCCCTCGAATTTCATTATTTTTTAAGAAAATTTTTAATTTCGGTGAGGCAACACAATTTATTTATTTTTAACAAAAAAATCTATATAGGGATTTACGTAACACGTGTGTAAATCATTAAATAAAGTAAAAATGCTTTTCCTCCGGCGGGGTAAACCCCCGTTCGGTCCATAGCTCTGAACCTAAACCCCTCCCTTGGTCAAATCCTGGCCACTCCACTGATCAGCGACCAGGGGAAAACACTCAAAAATTTCCTAAAATTGGAGTAGGAAAGAAGGGTACATGAGTTTCTACGAAAAGGAGATTTACATTTACATTTACATCAATACCCTGCAAGCCGCTAGGAGCGTTTGGCAGGGGGTGTCATAACACCAAGTGAACTCTAACTAATTCCTCTGTTTGACTGTCTTGTCGCGTCTGGGAAAAAGGATCTGTAGTATTTCTCTGTTCTAGCGATTGTTTCGACGTATTTTCTCCTGTACCCTGATCTAACATTACGTTCACTAACACCGATGGGGACGACTATGCCGCGTACGTCTTCAACGAATTCGGAGCTTTCGAATTTTTCAAATAGTTTCCTTTTTTAATCAATTCTTCTACTCTTCAACGTCTGCCATTTCAGATCCCTCAATATCTGTGATACACTCGCATCATACCGATATTCTCCTTTTACGAATCTAGCCGCTCTACGCTGAACCATTTCGAGCTCTCTAGTTAAGCCCTCCTCGAAAGGGTCCCAGACGGCGCAACAGTATTCCACGACGGGTCGTATTAGGGAAAAGTATGCGATTTCCTTCACATTCGAGGGGCATCCCCGCAGGACTGTAAGAGGAAAGCCCTTGAACTCTGTTTGCCGATGCTATAACGGTTTTCATATGCTCTCTTCTAGACAAATTGCTACTGAGAGTTACTCCTAGGTATTTGTAGTTATTGACGTATTTTAGCTTTAATTCAGATATTTGGTACGGGTAACGGTTGAAATTCATGGAGCGGGTGAAATTCATTGCGGCGCATTTCTCTATATTCAGGTCGAGTTGCCAATCTTTACACCATTTCTTAATAGCCTGAAGGTCCCTTTGCAAATTTCCCTGTTCGTGTATTGTGTTGATTTCTCCATACACAAGTTTGTCATCCGCGAAGGGTCTAATTTTACACTTTGTATTATCCGCTATACCATTTATATATATCAAGAATAACAGAGGTCCGATTACACTTCCCTGAGGCACGCCGGAAGTCACTTTGACGACATCTGATGCAACTCCATCGAGAACTACTCTCTGGGAAAGGAACGAGGCGATCCAATTTACAATTTTCTCGTTAATTGAATAACCCCTTAATTTTTGAACTATTTTCACGTGAGAAACGGTGTCGAAAGCTTTCCTAAAGTCTAAAAATACTGCATCAACTCCTATTCCTTTATCCGCTGTTTTCACAATATCATGTGTGAGTAGAGCTAACTGAGTGTCGCATGACCTGCCTCGTCGGAAACCATGCTGGGTTCTATTAAGCGCATCTTTGCTTTCGAGAAATCGCATTATTGAGCTACCGATATTGTGCTCAAAAACCTTACAGAAGATTGAAGTCAACGATATAGGGCGGTAGTTCTCCACTTTTAATTTACTTCCCGTTTTATGTATTGATGTAACGTGGGCTGTTTTCCATATCAAAGGAACTATTCCCTCATCTAAAGATTTTGTGAATACGATCTTAAGGTACAGAGCTAATTCGTTTGTTAACGAGTTTATAAGGAATGCAGGTATGGCTTCAGGTCCTGGCGATTTTCTTTTATGGACCTGACTTAGTAATTTAACGATACCGCTTTCGGATATTTCTATGTCGCTCATATTTGAATCTACACGAGGAGGGAAATCAATTAAATCACCGCTGTCGATTGTGAAGCAATTTTCGAAGAACCGATTTAACATACTAGCCTTAGTAAAAGAGTCGTGTACACTTTCACCGTTGTCTGTATGTAGAAGAGGTACTGTGGACTGACCTCGAATTTCTCGCACGTACGACCAGAATTCTTTCGAGTCGTTTTTGAGTGAATCCGAGAGTGCCGTGGATCGGTAGGCGTCAAATTCCTTACGCACTTCGTCTCTTGCAGTTTTACGACTGTTTCTGTATATTAAATACTCGTTCGCGTGATCCCTACCAACTTGTCTTTTAGGTGGGACACAAAGTATCGAAAAATAACTTTTACGAAAGTTTTTCTCAAGAAAATTATTGCAATATGTAGGGCCCTTAAAATTCCTATGAATGATTAACATAATTCTAAAGTGTAAAAAATCCGCTTCTTGGGAAATGTGGAGTTTGGTTTTTATCATGGTGGGAAGGCAAAATTCAATTTCTTATATTTCGATTTAATATTGAAGTAGACGGTAGTACCCGACATTTCACCTTCCTCCAGGTGCTCAATAGCCGCAGCAATTAATGACAGAGATGATACGTGGGAAGAGATTGCGGCAGCGTTCAAGTCATCTAAAGTTTTGCGAATCTTTGGTTTAGAAGCAGTTGATGGTGTTCACTAACACGTTTTATAATGGCGTCATTTTCATCATTCGTCCAAGTGTGCACTCGTGCCTTGTAAGACTTTATTTCGCTTTTCCAATATTTCTTCTTCCCATTTACATTACTTTTGAGCTTCGTAAATGTAATTCATTTCATCTACAAGATTTTCCTTTCCCCTGATGCTGTTAATGACGTGAGGCATGGCGGAAATCAGATTCTATAAATAAAATAAAATAAAATAAAATAACATGAAATACAAATCAGCAAGATACGTCCTAGGGATCTTCTGGGTTTTTAGAATATCAGAGGTCATAGTTCCTCTTTCGGTGAAGCTTTTTGGGATCGAAACATAGCAACTTCCAACCATAATGTCACTTATAACACAGTGTGACCAACACTAGTTTATGTCAGATACTATATGAACCACGCGACAAGTTTTCCGATTTTGATTTATTACAACTACTATAATATAGTGTTCTGAAATCTATGTTGCCCCATAACATTTTCTAAAGTACCTATTCCAAGAGAATACTTCTGTTTAATTGAATAAATGTAATTTTATATTAGAACAAACCTGCAATAATTTATAGTAGCTTCAATTTTTAAAGACAATCAATATTTTTTTTTCAGAGTAATTCAATGCTATCATGAAGCTGGCGTCATTATCTTCTTGTTATTCATGTCGTTTACATCCACATTTTTTGTAGAAACAGCTAGTATAGTAAGGAAAGATGTAAATTTACTAACGTAATCTTAACTATACGTCTGGAATATTGATAAGTTACCGTCGCAAAATACTTGCGTACTAGTGTATTTATTATTCATTGATGGCCACATAATTAAACGTATCTTTATTGCAAAGCGTTTTCAACGTTCTGTGTTTAGTAACATTCCATGATACCATACAATAAAAAGTAAAATTCAAGCTGCTAAATTAAAACACCTCCTCTCGAACCGCTATTAAATTTCCATGCGAAAAATCGGATTTTAAAAATTAAAAGCTTAATCCAAATCAATAATAATCGCCTTTTCAAGTTTTGCACTTTTTGCTTACGTTAATTAATACTTTTAACAAATTCACATTAAAGGCCATTATTATGATTAATATTTGCCCCTATCATACACTAGTTCTAAGTAAATGATCCATTTAATACTTATTTACAAAAATAATGCAGTGGGAGTGAAATTGAGCGGGAGTCAAATTACCGGGAGGCAAATTACCCCAGTTAAATTACCGGAAGTCAAATTACTGTGAGTCAAATTACCGGGCACGTGAAAATGTTTATGGACCTTAAATATTCCAGTTGCGTTAGTTGAGAAAAAGTATTATAATAATTATTTTTGAAGCTTCGTCCCATCCAGATGACCGCGTCTCACGCGTTGATAAACACAGCTCTACAGTATCAAGCAATATGCAGGCACCAATTTGTTCCGCGCTAACCAGTGAATAATCGAAGCAATTAGGCTGCTAACAGCAATGCTCAAACACATTGCCGTGAAAATGTGAATCCACGAGCGGGAAACCCGCGAATTGCGTGGTACAACTGTACAACTATCAAATTGAAAGTAGAAATCATAATGCTTTGAAGTATCAAATTTAACTCATTAGCTAGGGAAATGTTCAGCTAAATATGCAATTTCTGCAGTGTTTCCCTAATAGCCGAATAATACTAACATTTTATTACTCAAAAATAATTCTGCTTCGTGTAATCAAATTCAAATGAACTTTTCAAAACTTTTTCCTCTCGATAGCACTTCAACGTAAAGCTGAAAGTGCGCACGATCAAAGCCCATTTCTTCTAAGAAAATGGATCAAGTTGCGGATTCATCGAAATCCTCTGAGTTAAAATTTACCATTTTTACTGATTGAAGTTGTGTTTGAAGATGTCTTTTTCGCTGTTAAATGTCCGCCGCATATCAAGGAGCGAGTAAATACCATTCCAGTGTCAATTACATCTCTTATCCTTGCCTTTACTTCAATATGCCAGCCAGAAATCCTGCTTGCTATCTCATCCATGCATAGTCCGTCACAACGACAAAATTCCTCATCGTCTATGTCAACGCTTTTTCAAGAAAGCAAATGTTTGCGTCTTAAATAGCTTATATGTGCGGAAATTAAGACGTTACTCTGAAATTAGTCACTATACATAATACTATTGATGGTCAAAGAAGCCTATTAAATTGGAATTCGCTCCTTTCTGCTACAGGATTCCCATGAAGTTTCCAGCAATTCTACCTGTGCGTGCATATCATATTTACCATTTAATCACATATATATATATATATCCCTTCCAACTGCCTCAAAGTCGGCGAAAGGGTGTAAACAGAGGCTAAAGGACGAAGCAGAGTGGTGTCCTCGGACACCGGTAGGTTCAACCATGCTGTGAAGTCTTTCTGCAATATCTCCGTCCAAAGTGAAGGAGGTACTCACCAACCCGCTCTGGGCCAGCGTGGTGTTTTAAGGCCCACAATCCCCCCATGACATGTACACCCATATAAAACGGCCCTCATTCTCCGGAGGCTGGATTGCCTCTGACCGTGGCAGTGGTCAGGAATAAGGCATGAAGGCAGAGGGTGCTAAGAATCCCCGGAGGTTAAACGCCCACTGCCACTCTTTCTCATCCTTACCCAATTCCTTTAACCTCAACCTAACTACCTTTAACTGCCGGATTTTGTCCAGTGAAGATAAACTTCAAGGGCTCCAAGAACAACTGGAGAAGATCAAGTGGGACATTTTAGGGCTTAGTGAGGTGAGAAGAAAAGGTGAAGGCCTATTGGAGTTGAAGAGTGGACATATTTTTTATTACAGGGGAACTGACACAGGAAGAACAGGAGTTGGATTCATCATCAACAAAAAATTGAAGAATAATGTCGAGCGGGCAGCTACACTAGTGCTTCAAATAAATAAAAGATGAGGAAGTGGAAGACTCCTACCAAGAAGTTGGAGAACTGCACGACAAAGGAAGCTGCCATCTAAAAGTGGTCATGGGTGATTTCAATGCCAAGGTAGGAGAAGAAAAGGAATACGACGGCGCAGTTGGAAAATGAGGCTATGGAGACAGAAACGAACGAGGGGACCGACTTGTAGACTTTCCTGAATGTACTAGTCTATATATAATGAACACTTTCTTCAAAGAGAGCCCCATTAGAAAATGCACCTGGAAAGGATCCAATGGTACCAAAAACGAAATTGACTACATATTAGTCAATAAGAAGCAATTGGCTGAAGTCTGTTCCGTCCTCAACCAGTTTAAAATTGGAAGCGACCATCGCTTGGTAAGATGCAGAATTAAGTTCAATTGAAAGTTGGAAAGACAGAAGCTTATAAAGAAGAAGCCACGTCTATTATCAACACGTAGCTTAGGGTGGTAGTTAATTTAGTCAAAAAAATTTTTTTTATTAAGTTGGAAGTACTGATCGATAAAAGTGTTCCTTTTGATGAAAAAACAACGTGGAAAAAATTTCGGGTCTCTCCGTTAATTTTAACCCGTGCCTCATCGAGGTTAAAATTAGGATATTTTGGTATAATTTACAAAAAATGCAAAATGACCTTCAAAACTGATATGATATTTTTAAATTACACATATCTGTAGGAAAAGGCTAATTGGTGCCTTACAAATCACATTGACAATTAAACATACTTCAATCGTATTCTCTGGCCAATGTCTCTTTTCTACAGTTGGGAAACTGCTTGCGAAAATCCTGAACTACATGCAACATATGCTGGGACTGATCTTCCGTGCGCAAAACTGGCAGGAAATTTGTCACTAAGGAAACTCCTCGCTCAGCGACGTCATTTACCACCTTCAAGATTTGCAGGTAACCCACACCTCGCGTATAATCTTCTCGTGAAGTCCATTCTGACAGATTAACATTGAGAAAATCAGAGGGGAGCGAGAATCGCTCAAATAGCTGATGAGAGTTTTTCGACACAAATCTATCCAAATCACCGAAAGCCCACTGAGGCAGTCCAGCATGTGACACGTGCGGTCGTCTACAAGTTTCAGGAGGGCAATCATTATTGATTCCAAGAAATCTGTTTTTATCTGGGCAGATTTCTCCGTGCGAAACCGTGCCTTAGCGCTCAGTACTGTAGCGTAGTTCACTTTGACATCGCCTAAGTCATGTGTACTGCAAGCTTCAACTGATGCTGTAATGACTTTTGTAGCAACTCTGTTGCTTACTTTCCCTGCATCAAGACAAGCAGCAAGTTTTGGAATCATTATGTCAGTGGTAGCCTCTTTCTTTACAGGCACATCAGCTCGTGCCTCAGCTTCTGTGGCATCTTTCTCTGTTTCGTCAGGATTGTCATGTTCAGGGCCAGGGTCGGGTGCGACTTCACTATCGTCGTCAATGCTACCTTCAAGAACAGTCTTACTGTCTGTAATCGCAAAAAATTCAATATAAAAATAAAAGGAATGAAATTCGGAGCCACGACTAGGAAATTGCAGAGCACGAAAATTAATTAGTGAAAACTCACCGGAGATTTCCCGTTCTTTCCTGTTTTTCTCCTCCCGGGCTCGTTTCTTCCTCTCTCGTTCGGCTGTCCTCTTTTCCTTGGCATTTAGAGCATATTCGACACTGGTCATGCATCCCACACGAACTTTCATCCTTTGGTTCAACAAAAATTGTCTGTCCTCTGCTATTTTTATCAATTCCATCACATTCATGGGAGCTATATCAAATAAATCCTCCAATTTACCCCTGAACTACTCTTCCAACTGTACTTGTTTTTGATTCTTGCGCGATGAGTTCTTGTTCAAACTGCGCCATTCCTTGTAAAGAAGCTTTATTTTAGGGATGACGTTGCGTTCTTCATGTGTGGGAATTCTTGCCCTTTACCAGAACGGAATAATCTCCTGAGCGGTGGAAACGGCACTTTCATGAACATTTTCCTTCATTTCGCGCGTGTGATATAGCATGTACGTGATCTATCATGAAAATTCGCTTCCTTTGCATAGCCATTGTTCATCAACATTAGCACGTGAGCCTGCGAACAGTGCGAGAGCGCACAGAAAGATCGAAAAGACCCGAACTGAATAGCGCTGACCGGCGAACTGTGATTACAAAGAGTTAAGCCAGGGTTGCCAGATAATTGGACAGCCGCGTCGCCGTCTGAGGGTGATGATGTCGTTTAAGTATATATATAATATATATATATAATATATTTTATATATATATTTATATATATATATATATATATATATATATATATATATGTACTAAATTGGAAAAAGTTCAGCGGAAGGCAGCAAGGTTTGTTATGGGTCGTTTCGGTAGAGAGGATAGTTTAACAGATATGTTAAAGGAGCTAGAATGGGTAAGATTAGGGAAAACGAGGAAAGTGAATAGATTAGTATGCTTTCATCGAGCATACAAGGGTAAACCGGTTTGGAAAGAATTAACACTCAAAATAAAAGGTCCGACGTTTAAAGGGGAAAATGATCATCCGCGCAAAGTTCGGACAAATTTTCGAAGAAAAGATGTTGGGAAATATTCATTTTTAAACTAAACCATATTGGATTGGGACGACTTACCTGGAGAACTTCTTACTCCCTTCCCTAAATCCGAGAAAGCGTTTAAATGTAAAATGGTTAATTATTTGTAGTTCATGATATTCATCTCTGTATTCAATATAGTACATTCAGGTCGTTGTATGTTTCTTTTCCTTCTAGTGTATTTTGTGTCTCTTTTCTTTATCCTTTTGATTGACTGATTTTTTTTCTTTTTTACAACGTTGTACATATTATCTTAGTGGATTTATCTGACATTTTTCAAATGTATGAAATGTTATAATTTGTAAATAGTAGTATATGCTGTAACTGTATTGTAACTCCTGCCTACGGGAGGCCTACTGAGGGGTTCCCTCCCGTCCCTGGGTAAATACCAGGCAGGGAATATGTGTGGTCCCCTCTGAAAATGCTACACACATATTCTTGTCATGACGACGTTGCCATCAGGACGGATCTATTTAATATTTTAATACTAATTATTTTTTAAAATAAATCTATACTTTTTAGGGAAATTGTAAATTAAGAGTTTGCACGGGAAATTGCAATATATTCCATTTCAAATATTAATTTTATTATTCAATTCTAAATCCCTTTTGTGTAAAAATGTGCTTTTAGTAAGTTGGCACTTAAATGTAATGTTGTTGTATTATGAGGTGCTTCATTTGGTGTATGAGATGTGGACCGCTGCCACCGGGACCTGCTCCCAATTGCAGCGTTTTGCTATAAATAATATATATATATATATAAATTCATTGTATATAATTAATTTAATGATAAAAGGTTCTCTTCATTTTTCGGAATACCATATTTGCAGAATCGAATTAATTAATTAATTAATTTTAGTTCTGATTACTTTGTGGTAATTCACCGAAAGAAAGATTCTAAACGAATTCTTTCTGAAGACAACTGCTTTGTAGCGGAAATGCGGATCTGATTTTTATAGCCTTATTGTTTTGGCTATTGGAGATACCCGAGGCAAGTATTTATTAAGTGCTTGTCTTTGAATTGAAAGCAGGATTTTATTTCTACAACTTATACAACAGGATCATTTCGAAGATTTATTTCCGAATAGCAATACGTGAAAAGAATAGTACTGTAAATGTAAACGGTGTTTTTCAATTTTTATGTTATGAAAAATATGGAGGAAGAAATTAAACGAAAGGGGAAAAATTGGTCACATCCTCATAGTAGGGCATCCTGGGGCAAACGGACAAGAGAAAGCAGAGGAGTTGCATTGGGGGAAGGGAGAGGGGGGAGGGGAAGGAAGAGGGGAAAATGGAGAAGGGGGAACTATAAAGAGGCGGAGATAAGGCCGATGCGTGGGAGGATGGAGGGTACGGATTGGTCAAGAGAAGAGGATCGGCCTTTTCCATTGGACAAAGAAGAGGCGCAGGCGCAGGTATACTTAGGAGGGAGAGAAAGGGATGTTAGAGAGAAATAGAGAGGGCGACAGAGAAAGAGAGAGGGTTACATACAAACAGATTGGGAGGGGAGGGGGGCAGGGAAAGAAAGAGGATGGTGCAACGTTGGAAATGGTGAAGGAAAGCAAAATGCGAAGAGGAAGGAAGGGAATGGAGGAGGGGAAGAAAGGAGGGGGAGAGAGAGAGGAGGGGAGTAAAGGAGAGAGGAGACGGAAGGGGTGGAATGATGGTAAAGGAGGAGGAGAAAGGATGGGATGAAAGAGGGGAGGGGGAGAGAAGGCAGGAAAGGGAAAGGAGAGGGGAAGAAAGGAGGGGGAGAGAAGGAGGGGGAGGAGAAAAAGAAATGAGGGGAAGTGTGGATATGAATGGTCCCCGAAGGATATTCTCCTCCCTTGTAATCGAATTAGATATAAAAATAACATTGAAATCGGATAGAGGTAAGATAGATTTTCTGGCCTCGTTGTGGAATCGAACTTGGATCTTCTATTTCTCGTGATATTGCTGTTCGAATGATCTATCAAAAAAAATCAATTTTTAGCCTATAATTTTATCTATTTCTCCCTTGTATTTTTATTTACACGCATATTAAGTTGAATATATACATTCTACCGTTTCGTTTTATATATATATATATACTAAAATGCATGTAAACATAATTGCTTTTTAAATGATGAGTGAAGTATTTCATATAATCTTGTGCTTAATTTTCAACCGTGAAAAAAATGTATCCATTTAGACGCTTCCCATTGCGCATAATTGGAATAAATCGATTCATTTGGATTGAAGAGTATCCGATCGAACAAAATGGTAAAGACGACCTGTGAAATAGCACAACAAAAAAATAATATAAATAATTCATTCGACAGAAAGAGGTTTCCCCCATTAAACCTGTCGAAGTAGATCAAAGGACAATCACACACGGATTCGAACCCAAGACCTTTGCAATGGGAACCAGATACGCTATCCCTCGACGAAGGCACACGTCAGAAAGATTCAGCTTCCTGAGTTTATGTAAATTTGAAATTGAAATATTTTTTCACCATTTGTGCTGCTATTTCGCATTTAAACATACTTCGTTATGACGCTCATATACGTATTTACGGCGACAATATCTGTTGATTACGAACGCAAACGTTATTTTCTTTTCGTCATGAGGTGCAGTCATCAGGAAAGACACCAAACGCACTTTGGAGTACAGACGTAGAGGAAATTTAGCTCTCGAAATTAATCGAAATTCACCCTTATGTATTAAGCTGCGAAGTTTATTTTAAGATTTATCTAAATTAATAAATGCCAACCAACTGCAGCGACCCTTGACTTCTACCTCTCGAACCTCCAGCTCTCTCTATCCTTCCTCTCTCACACCCTCTCTCCGTCTCACTCCCTCCCTCTCTCCTTCAGCCCTCTCTCTCATCTCCTCCCTCTCGTCCCCCTCTTTGTCTCACGCCCCCTCCCTCTCAACCCCCTCCCTCTCCCGTCCCCCTCCCTCTCTCGCCTCCTCCCTCTCATCCCCCCTGTCTTTATCATCCCCCTCTCTCTTTCATCCCCTCTCTCTCTCGCCCCCCTCCTCTCTCATCCTCCTCTCTCTGGCCCCCCTGCCTCCCACCCTCGCCCCCTCTCTCTCTCTCATCTCCCTCTCTCTCTCACTAGCCACCTTCTCTCTCATTCCCTCTCACCATTCCCTAAGAGAAGAGACGTTTTTTTTGGGAAAAGGGAGACGACAGCCAATGCAGCGAGGGGCAGAGTGGGTTGGTGTCGCTAGGTTTGCTCTCTCTCTCTCTCCGGCGACTGGGATATATGGAAGGAGAGGAGAACTAATGAGGGAGCGGGGGGGGGGAGGGGGGGAGGAAAGAAAGACACGACACCGTATCTCTCCGCGGGGGTCGCACCCGAGAAGTGCGAGGAGAGAGAGAGAGGGAGAGAGAGAGAGAGAGAAGTTGGAGAAGAGCGAGGGAAACCCGTCTACATCCCTCGTGCTCCATTTGGGGAAAGGGCAGAATGTAGTGCCGTTCGCGACTAAGCTTGCACGCGTGTCGTCCGAGCGATAAGATAAACGCGCCGAAATCCCGCGAATGACAGAATCTGAACCATGATGACGATGCTGATGGGAGATGATTTTAGGGGCGATTGCCGTTACGAGGAGGCGGAGGGAGCGCCGCCTCCGGAGGTCCCAGGGCCCGGGAAAGACCCTTTCTCTCGATACGCTTACCACCGCCTCCGAACGCAACATCGGAGAGGTGGGTCTCGAGTGCGGGAGGACCCTGCAGCCCTCAGCCCCGGGAGCAGTAGCTGCAGCAGTAGCGGAGTGAGCACCGGCAGCGGAGGCGACGTGAGGAGGCGGGGCGAGGGGACTGGGAGGCGCCATCGGGTGCGAATCTCGGACTCGGAAGACGAGGATGAAGAGGAAGACGAAGAGGAAGACGGGGCAGGACGTTTTCCGCACGTGCTCGCGCCCCCTGGACTGTTGATGCCCCCTCGGGAGGCGCAAGAAGGCCACGGTCACCAGCACGGAGCGGCGGCCGACGGAGGCGGAGCGAGGCGTTGTCTGCTGTGGGCGTGCAAAGCGTGCAAGAAGAAAACCGTTACGGTGGATAGGAGGCGGGCGGCCACTCTACGTGAGAGGCGGAGGTTGAGAAAGGTGAGAGGGGAATATGGGAGAAACTGAAATAGGCTTCCATTCCATGATTCGCATTTCTGTTACGATTCAACTGAAACAGTTGTCATACTCTTGAATACGATTATTTATTTATTTAAGACTATCCAAAGTACCCAGCTTCGCACTTGTAAAAAATAATCGGAATATTACTTTTTAACAATAATATATTTTCATTATATATTATGCGTACTTCCCTCTATTAATAAACTTTGTGTTTTTTAGTGTTTGCCAGTGGCGTAACGTACATGTAGCAAACCAGTGTGATGCACCGGGTCCTCCAGCCACAGGGGGTCCCTAATTGACCCTGACATCCTATATGTTTCATGATAAAATTAATGATAGGGGCCCCAAAATCGGATTTTGCACGGAGGCCCCATAAAAGTTTGCTATGCCACTGGTTTTTGCCCTATTTGACTTATGTGGATCGGTCTGAAATCCTGATCTTTTGATCATACTAAACAATTAAATATATTAATAAACTTGTGAGCTGAGGAAGTTTCTGTAAGTCATTTGCTTTACTATCAGTGATGTCTGTTTTTAACGTATACAGATCAAGTCATTCTCTTTCAAATCGCGATTGCGCTACACACCGACCGTACTAAACCTCGGACAAAATATTTTTAAGCCATATTGATAAAATAACACCCATTTGGCAGAGTCGGGATTAGGTATCTATTTTGGCGCCCAGGGCAAAGTACGGGAAACGCGCCCTTAGCTCAAACCCTGTATTTTAGGAGTTGCAAATGATAATAATTATAATTTAATGATAAACAGCTGCATGTTATTTAAATACTAGCAGAAGTGCCCGTTGATTTTAAACGGATTTAGTGAATCTAAAACTTCGACCGTGTAACATGTAAATGTCGCAAGAATAATATAACACACAGTTTTTATAGTCCAATAAAGCAAAAATGAGAAAAACCTATTAGATAAATGAAGTAAGATCATCTTTCAATGTGAAAAATCGAAAGTTACGTGCAAATTATGGGAAAATATTTATCGAATTAAGCTCTCCCTCCCCCCGCCCCAAATTTTTTATCGCCATATAACCTATGTAACCCGCAGGGTAAAATTATATACCTATGCGAAGTTTCGTAACGATATCTTCAAAACGAAAACTGTAAGTAAAACCAGCAAGAACGCAATAATCAACAGAAAATGGATAAACAAAGGAACAATCACAATTTGTGGAAAATCTACATCTAATTATTTAAGCTACTTAAGTTTTAAAAACAGGTTGTTCTGGTGAACTCTACGCCACACGAAAATAACATTAAAAACTATTTATTAGTAATATTTCAACTAAAATCAACAAATATTAGGTTGTCATGTAAACAAAGCAAAATCGGTACTGTCCTGTTATACCCCCACAAATAAGCTGTCCCATAAAAACATTATCACGTCGCTAAGGAAACGTTAAATAAATAAGAAACATAGTAACGTGGAGATGAACTTCCAAGCATTGATACTTAAATATCAGACCTGATTGGCCGGTCTCGACATTTACAAATCCAATCACCGGAAAACGGGGAGGGATAGTTTGGTTCCAGGAGAGGCGAAGGGCGCGGTAGCGCCCGGAGACGACTACCCATTAAAACAAAGCGAGCCGAATGCTCGTCATTATATCCTTCCATTTGCGGCGCAACAGTCAAGAGGATATAACATTGAAAGGATATATTGACGAGCCTTCGGTTCGCTTTGTTTCAATGAGTAGTCGTCTCCGGGCGCTACCGCGCCCTTCGCCTCGCCCGGAACCAAAGTATCCCTCCCCGTTGTCCCATGATTGGGTTTGTAAATGTCGAGACCAGCCAATCAGGTCTGATATTTAAGCATCAATCCCAACTCGATCTACAAATAAAACGTAGTTCCCTCAATTTTTAATCGTGACCCTAGCGACGTGATAATGTTTTTATGGGACTGTTTATTTGTGGGGGTATAACAGGATAGTACCGCAAAATCGGACACAGAAATTGAAAAACGACATTAAGTTAAATAATTTCCAATATACTAAATGCATTGGACTCTAAACTTCGGCGACAATAGGAGTTCTCATGATAGCTTATAAATGGTATTGTCATAAAACTGATATTTTTCTAATTCTACAAGCATTTTTACACTAATTCCATCAGAATTCGGATTCTGTCTTCAATAAAAATAAAATTTGTTCTTTTCTTCATAGAACCATTTAAGTCTCAAGTTCGTACTATGTTAATGAAAAATAAGCTGCACTCATCCCTATGTTATTCAAATGGAAAAAATGAAAAAGAAAATATTTTTTAAAATTACAAAGGTTAACCAAATCGGCATAAAAACCTGACTACATCACTTATCACTTTATTCCTGTTTAAATGACGCCTTCCTCTTGTTTCTACGTGCTGTAGTTGCTGCGCTATAAAAAAACATACATACAAACACTTTTCTTTATAGATATGTATAGATAGATTTATTTCTATTGCGGTAACATATAGAATGATGCAGCCGGGACAAGGGCCCCGCTCCCCCCACCCTAGTACAGGCCCTGCCATGTAGACACCCTCAGGGTTCCCTTAATATGCATGTAATGTTTCAGGTCTCTGGGTGTTGGAGCTATGGCGTAGACAGCCTATGGGTCAACTCGATTTTACAAATATATCTTCCGAAATCTTTTTTCTTTTCAAGTATTCGATAGTAATAGTTTGGAAAACATTTGCGCTCTTAAATCCACAGATTAAAACAACGTCTTAAGCATCTTATTTTTAGCAAGAGAATTCAGAATGAATGCTAACAGTGACGAATAGCGAATAAATTTAAAATGTACAACAGCCTTCTATGCCGTAAATTAGTTGTTTAGATGGGCAGGTTATGCTTTCCCATATCTACAACCAATGTTGCAAATTTAATACCCTGAAGATAGTAAAAATATGATTTCTCAACGAGATAGAATGATTGGCATAAGTTATTGTATTAACTTTTGTAATAGCCACTCAAAAATGACTGGTAGACGAGAATTTAGTAGCAAGTAAAAATAAAATTTAAATAAAAACTTAATGAATCCAGCTTTTATATGTACCGAAAAATAAACAATAAATGTAAAATTTACATAATTTAATGTGCCTGAAAGATAACATAACTTCGGGCATACAAAAGGTGAGTGCCAAAGAAATATTAATGAAAACTTACTTGTGAAACTGTATGCAAACCCAATTTCAAATGTACAAAGCAATTTTTACTTCCTGTTACATTCAGTTATTTTAACGTTAGATTTATTTTTTACTTTAAATGCATTTAAAACAATTTCATTAAAATAATGTATTTATCTGCTTTAATTCAAAAATTAAAAATGACACAGATTTCGCGTTGAAAATGAATAATGAAACTGAGGAAGTAGAAAGCCCGAGAGTCACATAATTGTTGACAGCGTAGACAGATTTTGAAAGACATTCGGGAGAATTAATTTCTTTCAAATATCATTTCAATATACACACACACAGGGCCGTGCCCACACATTTTGCCGCCTGAGGCGAGATATAATATGGCGCTCCCTGGCCTCGCTGGCCTTATGAATTTATTTTGATAGGTTTCAATTTTTGTCAAATTTTGGCGCCCCCTTCGAAAGGTGCCTGAGGCGGTTGCTTCGCCGCCTCACCCATCGGCACGGTCCTGTATGTATGTATATATATATATATATATATATATATATATATATATATATATATATATATGTGTGTGTGTGTGTGTGTGTGTGTAACATTTTTAGTAGAGTGAATTAAAAAGACTATATCCTCTGTTTGTACACGTGAGGAAAGAATCGCAGAGCAAATTACGTAATTCGCTTTTATTTAAGAATACTAAAATTAGAAAAAAACATTCTCCTTCAGACCGACCTATCTTGAAAATTTTGAATCTTTAATAATACTCAATACATTAATTATATAAATATATTTTCAGAACTATGTAATTTCACTTTTGTTTCGAAAAATTAACTAATCTCACAGCAATGTATTTTACGATTACAACGTTAAGCAGCGTATCACGTAAGCATTTGTTAAAAAACAATTGGCATTACATAACAACGACAAAATATTTAATAGAATAAGATTTTAGTACTGTGCAATTTCACTTAATTTCGCTTCAAATAGCATGCTTGTTTATTTACATTCGTTGCTGTGCATATGACAAACAATACGAAAGCCATAATGGACCAGTATCTTTCTTATAAATATTTTAGTGTGTATGTGTGTATGTATGTATGTTCTTTATACGTTTTTACACCGTTGAATCCATCGAATTAAAAAGTTTCATGGGCCATACCATGGACCAAAGGAAGAACGGTCTAGGTTTGCAGACCGTGGGATCTCTTATACCCCAGGGGGTCAACAAAATACTATTTTCATAAGAATGCATGGGAAATGGTGTGGATAAACCCCAACATGCCATGCAGCCCTTCACTGATGTGAACATAAATATAGCTAAATATTAACTTACGATCACGGGAAATGGATTATTTTACGCACGAAAGACTGAATATTTTAATTCTGTTCAAGTTTCGTAGTATTACATGATAAATCGCTCGAAATTTTCCTTTAAGCGCAAAATTTATCGGTTTAGATGTGCATATTCCAGCCGGCAACAAAGCTAAATTTCTTAATTGTTGTCATCTTCAAAGTGAGATATACACGTAAAGATTAATGCAAGGAAAATCCACGCCGAGGCACGCCGTAGAGGGGGATAGCTGACGCCAAGATAAAGGGTACAAATGGATTCATGCCTAAATATAGTCTATGAATACTTTTAAAGTGCGTCAAATGATTTATAAGGAATATTTGAACATTTTTATCTTTTACCATTAACATTGAAAGATTTATCGCAACATAAATCGAAACATCTACTTACATTTGTTCCGTAACCAAGATGTTGTTTATTGTTTACGTTTTGGCTAATAGTATTGACATAATCCACATACATAATTTTATTGCTGCCTTACAGGCTTCGGTACATCTGTCTATATGAATATTAAGTAAGACGTTAATGCGTAATTATATTATTGGTAATACTTTACAATACATTACAAAATAGTAAATGTTAATGTAAGCATCGCTTGCGTAATTAAGGAATGGGGAACGTTTGCCCCGAGCAATAACATCGTTTGGCACTTAAAAGAAAACTCTTTCCCGAGCGAAGCCGGGCGTTTCAGCTAGTAGATGATAACAACGTCAAAATATTTCATAGAATAAAATTTTAGAACTGTGTAATTAGGCTGTTCATATCCAAACAAGACGAAAACGGGACATTTCCCCTCAAGAAAACGGGACAAAAAAGGGGGCATTTTTCGTACGATTTTTATTTAAGAGGGTGGGTTTAATCACTTCAATAAATACATCATTTGAAAGAACTTGAATTATTTTGTAGATAAGAAAATTTTCTACACCTATTTATTTATATTAAATAGAGAGAAATGATCCATACTTCATGCGCCCATATGGGCTCGGCAATATATACGTTAAAAACAGTTGAATAAATTTTAATGCCAAAATGTCCTTTTTTGAAAGGAAAAATTATTCGCCGCTATGTTAACTAGGGTTTTCATGAAAAGAGTAATCCTAATGTGAGTGAAATTTAGTGTGAAAACGTTTGCTCAATTTTTTTTGCTCTCAATTTTAATATAATAGTGAACTAGGCAAGATATTTCTGTTATTGTTGCCGAATATTTGTATTTAATAGTATGGGGCAAGCCCCCTGCTCGCTGACGCTCGTCAACACCCCCCCCCTCCTCCCCCCCTTTCCTCGCTGTTTCTTCGTTCCTACCATGTACCTATTGGATTTAGATTAGTGTAACGGGCATATGTTTTGAATATGAGTTTAATGAATATATTTTATAAGGGATGTATGTTTGGTTTTTAATAACAAATTAAGAAAATTAGTTGAATAAATCGATAAAAAACAAACTTAGAAAGCTGAAATTCTCGGAGATTAAAAATGGCTGTAGTATAGAACGTTAAAGAGAGAGAGAGAGACAACCAGAAATAGGATTTTAGTAATATTGATAAACAATATAAATAACATGAATACTGCGTTCGATTTATTTGCATTAAATTCATATCTTCGGTAATATCGAGCAATTTTTAATCTTATTTTCAATCTTTAAGCCTTTATTTAAGTGCATATGCACGGAAATTACCGAGGACAACAATATCGGTAACCATGGAATCTTATTATTGAAATGTTAATATTTACCAAAACTCGAATATAAATTCAAAATATGAGTGAATTCGAATGAGATTGAGTATTCGACGGTAAGAATAAGAATCCTCGTTCATTTTGACGTGTTTTAGCGCAAATTTCATGTCGATAGCTTAATTTTAAGATATTTTAAAGAGTATGGGAAACGACGTTCATCCTCTGGAGTCGAATCCATGACCTATTTCGAAATTTTTTTAGTAATAAAGTAAAGATTCATCAACACTGAAATCATGAGAAATTTCAGACTTCTAAGTTTATTTCTAATGGAGTTATTCACAAAATTAGAGCGTTACACATCATGATGACCATTACGATTTTTGATATGGAGATATTATACAAGGTAATATCATTACGAAGTATTTCAATGTATAACAAATAATCGTAATCTCGAATTTTTGTCTTTTATAAAGAAGTCGATTATAGAGACAGGAACGTTATTTATTCGTTACAAATCTATTCAAAGAAAGTCGATTTTAAAATAATTATTTGATTTACAATGCAGATAGGGTTTTGTAATTAAATATTACCATTAGATAAGATCTTTTGACCTCATTTATGAAGCAATATCATATCAAATAGTAAGGAAAACTATTGTTTTTAAAAAGTAGATAAACAACATTCTAATTATCCGCATGAAAGTAAATAATATTTGCTCAATATCAAGCAAGAGAAAATGGTAATTAAGCCTATAATGTAAGCAAATTAAGTAATTCTGTTTCAAAAGTTGTAGTTTTTAGTGGTTAGAATTTTTAGAATTTTTCTCATTTATTACGTATGTGCATTTTTACAATAAACAAGTAAGATGAGTTAATAATGCCGATGACGTTTCATAACAATAAATTGCCATTAAAATAAGCGAATTGGTAGTCTTACCTATCACAGGAATTTCGCGTAATATTCACTCACTATCACAATGTACATATATCACTTCCTTTGCTTGGTACACTTTTTTACATTTTACCCTGCAAGACGCCAGAAGCGTTTGACAGGGGTTGTTACGGCACCAAATGAACTCTAACTAATGCCTCTGTTGGCCTGTCTTATCGTGCCTGGGAAAAAAGATCTGTAGTATAAACACTGAAAGATCCGTAGCTCACAGAAACGGGCTCTTCCTCAACTTCCTCCTCTTCGGTTTTCATTTCTGCTCTATGTGATGAAAATCCGCTTTTCTGTAGCATTTAGCAACTTTAGGTATACAACCTTGCATTCATTCATTGCGGCGCGATTCAATAAACCGAAATAAGTGATTCCAATAAGGGGAGGTTTTTTAAAACGTTAGATACAAAATGGTTTTGGTTTTCCGGTTTTGATTGAGTAAAGCGGCTGATTCAATTAACCGCTGATTCTTATAAGCGGAACCCACTGTAATTACATTTTCCTGCCTCCGATTTTCAAATTTGTCCACAAATTAGTTTTTAACGCGAAACTATGAGGTTTCTTACCAGAAAATCTTTCGCCGTCAAAGTGATTTGCATTCCTTAGAGTTTTGAGTGATTGCGTATGATTAATTATGATTATAAATTCTCGTCGCATCACAAATTCAAGAAATTTGTACGCTGCTTTGAAGCTTATAAACAAAACCTTGGTTAAATAAATAATATGACGCTGACAAAAAATATTCTGTTATTATTCACATATAGTATTATGAGATATAGAGATTACAAATGCTCAAATTTTAACGTATTTGAACATATTTTCTAGAAGCTGAGTAAATTTTTAATCTTTGGATAAAATCAGAAAAATTAAATGTATTTAAATTTATTTTAATGAAATCGCGTTTTATAGACACTAAAAAGTAAAACTAATGATAAAGTCCACGTGATTGTTTCAGCAGGCAAAAGAAGTTAGGGCACATAACATTTGTGTGACACAAAAATATTAATGCTATTTTATTTGTTAATCAATAAGCTATACAATTTTATATGCTCAAAACTACTTTTACTTTCTGGAACATTTGATTGCGCGAATTTTTTATTTATTGTTCACATTTTAGTGAATTTAAAAATAGGTTTAATTAATTTTCAGGCGTTCTTTACAAACAGTAAAAATTTTGAACCTTATGATCAGGTCATCTCCATCTGTCTGTCCGCATGGATCATCTCCTGAACTAATCAAATTTGATAAATTCGTAAATTTATTTTTAAGGCAGAACTTTTTCGTTCTGACGCTCACGGCGGCAACCGAATATACCAAAATTTGGACCAAAGCAAAAGGGTTCGAGTAAAAGTGCATTTTTTCCTTCGTTTATGGGACTTGCAGGTTCTTTTGTACAATAGTCCCGCATTTTCAAAAATGCAGCGAAAAGATCACCAAGGAAAGTCAAACGAATCTATAAGGCATTCTTGAAACAACATTAACAGAAACTGATTGGCCGGTCTGGACTTTTACAAACCCAAACTCCGGACAACGTGGAGGGTTTCTTTGGTTCCGGGCGAGGCGAAAGGTGCGGTAGCGCCCGGAGACGACTACCCATTACAACAAAGCGAGCCGAAGGCTCGCCAATATCCTCCATTTTTTTGAGAGGATATCATATTGAAAAGATATATTGAAGAGCCTTCGGCTCGCTTTGTTGTAATGGGTAGACGTCTCCGGGCGCTACCGCGCCCTTCGCCTCACCCGGAACCAAAGAAACCCTCCACATTGTCCGGGTTTGTAAATGTCAAGACAGGCCAATCAATTTCTTGTCCGGTGATTGGGTTTGTAAATATCGAGACAGTCCAATCAGTTGTAAAATCAATAATGTATTGATTTGTTTTGGTTGCTGTTTAAGTATTTTTGAAAATGCGGGACTATTGTACAAAAGAACCGACTTGCGTTTTGAAAATTCTCGAATTTTTATCTCTGAATTGATATTAATCGGATCATACAAGAATTAGTGAGAAGAAAATGTTTTTTTATTCTTCACAGCAAAAGAATCTTCGTGTCAATCGATGTGTACAAAATATGTAATTGCATATTTGGCACTTTCTTGAATTTATTTATCCGAAAGTATAAGTCGTAATTATGTGCTCTCGCAGACTTATTTATATATGTAATGTTGTACCTTTACTTGGTATATATATATGTATGTGTGTGTGTGCGTGCGTGCGTGTGTGTGTAAAACACAATCGCTGATTCACAGATCACGTAAGAGATAGAGAGAGGAAAACGTGGATTTATTTATTGCTTAACGGGCGCTAGCCCTTGTACAAAGTTTGATAAAATTTAATTGTTGGTAACAACAATTGAACAGTTGAAGTACAAAATAAAAACAAATCAAAACTCATCATAAAACTACATAACCTATAAGGATAATTATTAGAAGTATAAAATCACATAAAACTGCATAAAATATAAGGATAATTATTACAATTACATTAACTGCAAACATATAAAAATAATATAAAGTTATAAAAAGTTATACTTGAACGCTGCTCACATAAAAAAGTTATAATAGAAAATGGAATTAAAAAATTATTTATATTTATATGTAATGGAATATACAATTAAAGATTTAAAAATACTATATCCTCTGGTAATTAAACATGTCAACAAACACATTTGAAAAATAGAAGAATATTTAATAAATACCAAATATACGGATACTTGTTACAATTACTATAATTACTTCAAAATGCAAGCATAAGATACATTAACCAAGAATTATACATTATCACAGGTCTCCTAAAAGAATGATTATTAGAATTAAAATGTCTATATTCTCAGGTGAATAATCATATCAAACAATCTTCCTAGCAACCGATATTAGCAACGCATGAACTTTTCCGCAGTATTTTAATGGATGAAATGAACGCTCTTGAATGGAACCCATGCTCTTATAAGGGTAATTCAAAAAATGGGAAATGAAGCCCTTGAGTAAAGGAAGATGCCGTGAGATGCGTTCAGAGCAATTGAGACGATGATTAAAATTCTAAGGGAAACGTATTTGACGGCTGATAGAGAGAAGCATTGCAATTCCTTGGCGTCGATTGATTACAGTTAGTCTATCTATATATATCTATGTCTATCTATCTATATATATATATATATATATATCTATAAAATAAAGTGTTTGTATGTAATTTTATAGCGCAGTAACTACAGCACGTAGAAACAAGAGAAAGGTATCATTATAACCGGAATAACGAGTACGGGTGTGTAGTAAGGTTTTTATATCGATTTGATTGACCTGCCTAATTTTAAAAAATATTTTCTTTTTTCATTTGAATAACATAGGGACGAATGCAGCTTATTTTTCATTTGTATTTTAAAATTACTTAAAAACATGTTACGAACTTGAGACTTGGATGTTTCTATGAAGGAAAGAACGAAATTTATTTTTATTGAAGACAGAATCCTAATCCTGATCGAATTAACATAAAAATGCATTTAGAATCAATGAAATACGTGATTTTATCAGTTTTATTACATTACCCATTATAAGCTACTAGAGGTCTGCACGGGCCCGGCCCGTGGGCCGGGTCTGGGCCGGGTAAGGATGAAATGCAACGGGCTTGGGCCTAGACGATTTATCCGACGCCATTCTCGTTCGGGCCAGTTGAGGACCCAGTGGACCCCTTTCATGTTTGCGCCACTGTGCATTGTTTCGTCTTAACTATTTCTTTTAGGGAGAGTTCTCCATCATCTCCTTTACAAGCGACACATCTCCCAGGCCGCCATTAGAGCACCCACGAATTCCTACCAACCGACCATCTCTTAAACAACTACTTAATATCGCCATCAAGAGGGTTCTGTTTGCATTAGGAGATAGCAGGATCTTTGGGAGTCTTACATCCGAAGCTTCATTCCCTACCTCTACACCTTATCCCATTACTCTCCCTTTTGTATCCGCAATTGGTCGTCAGTTCGCCCTGGGTAGCAGATGATATTGGTCTTCCATACTTATAAAAATTGACATACCTAATTTGTATTCTTCGTGCATTTGTGTGGTTTGAAATATATTTTGTGTTATTAAAACTTTTTATAAATCCCTAAAATACCAGAATGGATTCAATCGAGGAATTTTTTTAAAGGTGCGTTTACATTTGAAATGCTTTGAAAAATTTTAAACATAAAAAGATACTTTATGAAGGGTATATGTTTATTGAAGAATGTACAAAATGTCCACGTTCGGGCCGAATTTGTGTGTTTAAAATAATTCGGGCCTCGGGCCGGGTCTGGGTGCTAAAATGGGGTGAAGTCTCGGGTCGGGCTTGGGCTCAATTATGAATGGGCCAAAGATTTCGACCCGTGCAGACCTCTATAAGCTACCATGACAACTCCCATTGTCGAAATTGAGTCCAATGCGTTTATATTGGAAAATTTTTAAGGTAATATATTTTTTCAATTTCTGTATGCGATTTTGCTTTGTTTACATGACAACCTAATATTTGTTTATTATAATTGAAATATTACTAATAAATAGTTTTTAATGATATTTTCGTGTGGCGTAAAGTTCTCCAAAAGCAAGATGTTTTTAAAACTACGTAAGTAACTTAAATAATTAGACGTAGATTTTCCACAAATTGTGTTTTGATAAATCGTTTCATTGTTTCCAAAGTATTTTTGATGTAAACAATTTTCTTGTAACAGAACTCGTGGATGAGAGAATCGAGCTAATGGTCTGAGAGTAATATTCACGCGGTGATTCTTAAACGTTCTCTACTTACTTTTTTGTCTTTCGTTAAATTAAATCATTTGTAAGTTTCTTTGTTCATTTATTTTTGTGATTATTGTGGTCCTGCTGGTTTTACTTACAGTTTTCGTTTTGAAGAAATCGTCACGAAAATTCGCATAGGTATATAATTTTTAACTGTGGGTAACATAGGCTATATGGATGGCGATAAAAAATTTTGAGAGAGGGAGAGCTTAAATCAATAATTATTTTCCCGTATGTTTACACGTAATTTTCGATTTTTCACAGTGCAAGATTTTCTTCCTTCATTCATCTAAATAGGTAAATGTGGAGCAGTTTTCTTCATTTTTGCTTTACTGTGTACTATGTTATTCTTGCGATGCTTACCTGTTACAAGGTCGAAGTTTTAGATTCACTAAATCCGTTGAAATTCAACGGGCACTCCAGCTAGTATAGAATAAAATATCAAGTCTAACCATAATTTATATTGCGGATTTATACATAACTGACGATTCGGTCTCTTATAGAGCATTGTCTGCCTTTGATTTCGCTGCGATTTTGAGCAGTTATAGGCTACACACGAGCATCGAGTGGAGATGATTTTGTCCTTTTTGTTTTAAGGTAAACGAAGCGTTCGAATCACTGAAGAGGAGGACGTGCTCCAACCCGAGTCAGCGCCTACCCAAAGTGGAGATACTTCGAAGTGCCATCGAATATATCGAATCCCTCGAAGGACTGCTTCGAGGCGGCGGAGGGCAAGCAGTGGTGGGGCGGAGAGACGGCGATGAAGGCCTACGCCACCAGCACCAAGAATTCTCGGTTAGTACATATACGTATGACATCAACCACCTTTTACTTCCGTTTTGTTTGTTTCGCAGTACGAGACTTTCCATTATACGAAGTAATTCATATTCTAAGATATCGAAAACTTATTTTTTCTTTTTTTAACATGTTCCATAGACGCGTGATGGTTCTTTTGATCTTTTTAATAGGTCTGTATCCTTCTATGTGTCGCTAATGGCCTAGAAATATTACGCTCGCCTTCCAATAGCCATTGTACGTGCGTGTCATTCATACAGTTTGTTTTACGAAAGGCGAATTTGTTACAATGGCTGACAAAATGAGAACGAAGCAACCGACGATAGATTAATTAAAATTGGCTTACTATGAGTGTTTCGCTTAGATATATTGTTTTTTGAGCACAAATGTAACATCACGTGCCTAAATCGCGGCCAAATATAAACTTGCCGAAAAATTACAATTTAAGACGACATTTTAAACTAAACATTCGGATGTTTTACCAAAAGTTCTCTAGAGAGGTCCTCTAGATCAGGGGTGTCCAACCTGCGGCCCTTTATGCTATTTTATGTGGCCCACCGCTAGAGTTTCGTATTTTTTAAAACTTTTCAATTTATCTTTTTTTATATATTGTAATATCTGTTAAACTGTGTACCGTAAATGTGACACCCGTTAGTAAATATCTCCAAGTACAAATAAGTTCTTTTTAACTTTGTTCTTGATCTTTTCTCAAAGATGTTTCCAGGATTGAATTCCTCATGATTTTTACATTGAAATGTTAACCCGAAAAATATAATTTTAACTTGATTTTTTACTCATATGCTGCCTAAGAATCTCTTGCTAACTTTCGATTTAACTTTAATCCGCCGAAGCATTTGACGATTTCCAATGAGGCCCACCGAAGGATTAACTCCAACCAATGAGGCCCATCATGTAGTAAAGGTTGCCCGCCCCTAAATTATCTAGATTATTCCCCGATAGCCAGAAAAAACATATTTTTTAAACGTATTCGGATGTTTCAAAACAAGCCGTTGAGGTGAGCTTCGATATATTCCAGGTATTAGCTAGTAAGTCGTTTTTTTTTTGCTTTTTACTCATGGCGATTTCGCTAGGGTCAAATAAATTGCTGAGGCATTCAGTGATTGTATTTCCTTTGGCTGGATGTTGAGAAGTCTTACGTCACGCCAACTATGCAAATATGTAAAATTGTATATGTTGTAACACTTTGAATCAGCGCGAAAATAACATGTATAGCTCCATTCATTAGACAAAGAGTGATTTCTTTACAGCGTTGAGACGTATAGTTTGGGATTATCTAAACTTTTGGAAATGGTTACCGATTGTGAGTCTTTTATGAATGTTTCTCCTGAATCCGGAACGGAAAAAAATTATCAGAACCGGAACCCGAACTATTATATTTTGTATTCGAAATTGAAAACTAATATTTTCTCTAATTATTCTTCTTCCTACTTAAGTTGACTCTAGTGTTTGGACCTTGGTTTCCAAACAGTCTACATTTGGTTTCCGTATTTTGCAACATAGTTTCTGGTAAAAAGCTGTTCAAAGATTACGTAAAGCAGGAACTAACAAGTAACATTCAATTATTTACTCGAATACGTTGTAAGAGCTCACTTTCCAATCAGTTTGATCATCTTTCTTTGCATAGTCATAAAGAGTATTCTCTACAGTGAATACAATCAAATTGTGGGCTTGAAAGATTAATCGTTTCTTGATTTTTAAATATCATCCGTAATGGAAAGAAAGAAATGCATTTGAAGAATATTACTCAGAAGTTGAATTTGCTGTGTAATTTAGCAAAGATGTTTTTTAAAGACGATGATTCAAGAAACGCTTTATGGATTTCAAGAGGAAAATATAAATTCAACATCTTGATGCTATCGACAAGATAAAATTTATATATTAATAATCCGCCAAATTAAATTTTCTCACGCAGTATTTGTATTCATCATGTAAAGAACCAAAATGGTCACCCAAAGATCGTTTCATGAAATGCAAACTTGGGCAGAGGGCAGTAATTTATAATTAACCCCCCAAGGTGGCAAACTGTCTGAAGGCAACCGTGGCTGTAAATAATGGATGATGTAATTAATTAACTAGTAAATATTAAAGTTGGGGGAAAAAGGGAAGGATTGGTTAAATCCATATGATACATTCCCAATCGAGTCGAAAAAACGTACGGTCGATCTTGACATTGAAAATGTTTTCTTTGCAAGGATTGGAAAAGAAAAGTATATACTTTCTACCTAGGCCCAAATTCGCCCTTGTTTCAGTGGGTGACTACGTTTTGTGCGGAATGATCAACAATAAAGGTTGGGTCCTTCTATGGTATCGTATCAGTTTAGCACCTTTCTTGCTGCACATGGAAAACGTGCTGGCCCCAATATTTTCCAGGAATAAGTGAAACTGCGATGTGCTCGATTTGCTTCACTCAACAAGAGTGAATCGCCTTCATGTATATATGTCATTTGAGTTGTATTTATCAGTCAAAACTGACCATTCGCGCAATTGGACAACGGCGTAAAATCTGGCCGCGTACAATCGTTCGCGCAATACGACCCAATAGAAAAGGGTCATAACTGACCATTCGCGCAATCTGATAACACTCGTTTCAGACCTAGCAACCGCGCTGAGGTGTAGGAAAGGTTTCCTACACCCCGCCCTCGCTACCTTTGAGGAGAATGGTTCTTTCCCATCCATTTCACCCCAGTGGCCATCGTTTTGTCTCTAGTGAGATGAAATCTATTGCACACTTCAATGGCCAGAAGAAACTTTTATGAATGTGGAACGAAAAATTAGGCATTGAATTTTTATCTTTTCGGAACAACCCTCGCTTCTTCAAGATAGATATAGTCTTCATTGCGCCAAAAGGGTTTCTTCCAAGTAGAATGGAGAATTCCTCCACCAGAGGGCAACCGACTTCAACCCCTCCCCCACCCCTTATCCAGATAAATTTTTAAGAGAATTTCAGTCTTCCCTTAGCAGTGGAAACGGTGATATTCGTGATTTTGTGCTACTTAGTTTTTGACGATTACTATTTGCTAAGTCGTTAGTTGAAGGTCAGTAGATATTCTATTTTATAAATGTTAAAAGCTTGTTCTTATTTGCGGGTGGTGACGTAGCAATAATGAAGAATTATCAACGGTTAATTCCACTTTTATTTGCTCCTTGCGTCCAGTCACTCCGAATATTTCGTGAATTCCACACTTGAGGATTTTCGGCGATTTATTATTTGAAATTGTTGGTTGAAGATCGGTTTATTTGTATTTTTTGAAAGTGTTGTTCTTATTTGCGGATGATATAGAAATAATGAAGAATTATCAATGGTTAATTCCTCTTTTATTTACACACACACACACACACACACAAAGGCATCATCGAAAAAATATTCAAACATACTAAGGGGGCCACAAAACGTGTAAGTACAGTAAAACTCGTTTAATACGTATTTGAGGGGACCGACTCATTGCTTCATTATAAGCGTGACTTCGTTATATACGAGAAACATAGTTTTTGGCCTATATATTCCATATAACACGTAGACACAGTAAAAGCTGTGCTATCCGGCTATTTAGAACCGGCCACCTTTAGATACCGGCAATTACACAAATACAATTCATTTTGTATTTCTTTTTCTTTTTTTTATGAATTTTTGTGTGAATTGTATATGTGTAATACCACAACTACCACTTTAAAATTTCTTAAAATATAAGATGTATATATTACGTATTTACTCCGTATACTTCTGTGGCTGCCAAGTAAGCATGGCGTTTTTGGTTACGTAATTTGCATTGTCTAGATGTGTTGGTGTACTTCTACAATTTCCAGTTTATCGCTTTTTATTATTTAAAAAATTACCCATCCATTGAATATGGCATAACAATAGATACCTAAAAGCAAGGAACAGGAGAAAAAAGGTTGTTTTAACGCTAAAACAAAAGCTGGAGCTGATCAAACGAATTGAAAAAGAAGAAAATAGAGCAGCCATAGCAAGAGAATTCAACATCGGATCTTCCACGCACTACGATATCAAGGCTCATAAGGCTAAATTAATGAAATTTGTGTCATCTTCTGAGACGAGTAAATCAATTAATAAACATCATACGCTTCATAAGCCAAAAATGGAGGAACTGGATAAAATATTATATGACTGGTTTTCACAGAAATGTTCAGAAGAATTTAATAATTTCGTCCTTTTCTAATAGAGTAAATAAAGATAAATACGAAAGATATAATCCAATAAATTCATTTTTGGGAACAGATTCACTGTCGTACTCGCCTAGCTTCCCGGACGCCCTAAACTTTTCAATAGTCTTTTGTTTTGCATATAAGCGTAGCAATGTATGAAATAAGAATGGGTAAATAGTATCTATATCTAACTACGTGTGGAAGAATTAAAATGGAAAATGCAAACCCCATGCATAGTTATGTTTGGGGAGCCCAATTTTGCTTGGTTATTGCTAAATTTGCGATGTCAAAATCGAAAAACGCTTCCCTAACCGGATATTTCTCCTAATCGGCTTTCCACAATCCCCAAGGTTGCAGGATAACACAGCTTTTACTGTATTTGCAGTGAGTCGACTTCAATGCCGTACTTACATATGCAAAGAGATCCTTACCAACTTCGCGGCATGTAAAATGTTCGATTGCTATTAAATACGATTTTTGAAATGGCCAATTAATATTATTATTATTATGGTCATTAATTTACATAAAAATTTCACATTTTTAATATCAATTTCAACACAAAGAGAGCGTGGAAATTCGTATGGAAGGGGTAGATGGAGGAAGGGGACCTCTACGAACAAGTGCGTGCTAAACGGGCGGAAAATATTCATTACTTATCGCTCTGCTCGCCAAACTTCATTATATATGGGGCATTTTTTTGCCACAGGACCAAACATTTGTTCGTTACAGCCGAGAATTCGTAAAATACGTGTTCGTTACATCCGAGAAATTTAACCAATGCCCTTATGGAGAAGTTCAAGGGACCGAGACATTTGTTCGTTATAGTCGAGTTATAGGCGTGATCGTTATAAACGAGTTTTAGTGTACTTCTATTGAAATCTCGAATTCGATAATTTTCACGAATACAATATTTTTACATACACTACGTATGGAGAAAGTCAAAAGGAAATTTTCTTTTAAAAGATTACTACCTTTAAGACACTCATCCTTTTTTGATTAAATTGAAAAAAAAAACTAATTCATGTAAATTTTACCAATAAAAAAAAATTTTTTAGAACTAGGAGCGGTTCCGGAACCGGATCCGAACCGTTCCTTCTTTTGATCACTCGGAACCGAACCGGAACTTCCCAGCTCTTGTTTATCGTAAATGGGATAATATCTATTTATAAAAACAGACGCGTAAATGAACGAACACAAAATCACCGCAGTATTCACCAGAAAAGTCTAGTCGAGTATCAGGGATTGAATACACTCATGAATTATGTTCCGAGTGCAACCAATTTCATTAGGTTACGTGGACAGTTCAAAGCCATTATCATTTACATCGAAAGTGAATATGGTGATATTTGCTCTTACTTTTTTAGTCCGTTGGTTTAGCAGAAGAAAGGTTACTCAATGTTTAATCGCTACTCGAACATATTAAAGTTTTTACTACAGAAAAAAGCTAATAAAATTAAAAATATTCTTATATTAAGAAATGTTTAAGTAAACTTCAAACTCAGACTGCAGAGGAAAAAATGTGTAAAACATGTGGCAGATAGAATTTATCATTATTTCACCACAAGTTTTTATTCATAACACTTGTCACTACCTAATGTTAGAAAAATCTCAAGAATAAAATATTGAAACATATTCAGGATTCATTAAAATGGATATAAACTGAATTAGAGGGAGAAAAAACGTCATTGAAACATTGGTAAATCCTTTTGAGGCCCGTGTAAAGACAATGACTCCAGATTAGAACTGTAACTCATGGGCATAGGGAATAAGTCAAAATTGAAGGAAGGGAATCTGCTGAATATTTATAATTACCTTCCTAAGGATTCCTATACCAATGTAACTTAGAGGGCAGCTATGTAAATTTTTTGCGGAAGCGTTTAATGAAACCAAAAAAGTAAAAACACCTCTACCAATTGACAGATGCAAATCTGACTTCAAACTTGCGGCCGACTACAACAAAGCCTGATTTTAATCTTTGGCTTTCAAATGGCAGGATCAGAGGTGAAGCTGAAGGGCGATGAATAGATAAATAGATTGTTCAATTCTAATGAGGATTACAATAAATGGCGAGCCAGTGAGGTCACGATGATGTCTCTAAAAAAGAATCAGAATAGTGGTGGAAGCGATACACCGAAAACGAGTATTACGAAAGAGGAATGACAAAGGTTGAAAAGAGGTCACAGAATGATTTCGATTGACCCATTCTTAGTAAAAACATATAACACAAATAAATATTTATAATATAAATTTTAATTTAGGACCAAATACGGCTGAAAATCCCTTTTAAAATGTGATTTTTGCCGAGTTATAAGAGTTTTTCGAATCGAGGAGCCTAAAAGGAAAACATTTCGGGAGAGGTAGTTTATGGAGCCGGTAGAGAGAAGACAGCTGCGTCATCAGGGGAATGGATTTGTTACAATAATTTCCAGTAATCTAAGCAAAGATAAATCACACAGACGGCAGAGGAAATAAATTTTGCAAGTTGTACAGATTGGAGTGAAGACTTCGGAGGAATAAGTAACCTGAGCAAAGGGATGGCCATTCATCTAAACGCATTCGATTCGGTCTGAAAGAATGGAAGAAATTAAATATAGGGAATTTCAAAGGCTTTAGCTTATTAGTCAATGAGGCAAACATCAAACCGCAAAAAGCTTTTCAGGCGCTACTGCGCGTTCGAAGTACGAATTCAAAGGCGTAGAATTTTTACTCGAAAACTGTAGTAGGTGATATATTTTTAAACCTTTCCTCATTTTCTTCATTTCCGTCCCCTCCTTATTACCTATACTTTCATTTGTTCTTTTTGATTAATAACTCTAATTATTACAATTTGCGAAATATAAAGAAATCTTTCGCAATAATATGTATTAATCTCCAAAATTTATTATTAATTGTCACAAGCCAGAAAACAGAATAACCGTGTCAATAGTGCCGAAAATAAACAAACCACTTCTGCCCACCGTAATATTTATTAGCTCCATCCTCTCTCTCTCTCTTTCACACACACACACACACACACACATCACAATTTTCTCATCTCCCTATTCTTCGACTTTTTTCCTACCCTTCCCAATTAATTTATTTTTTCTCTTGCTTTCTATTTCCTTTCCTTCCTCTCCCCTCTCTCCTCCCCTCTCTCCTCCCCCCTCTCTCTCTCTCCTCTCTCTCTCCTCGTTCTCAGAGTACCCTCGTCCACAGTATCTTTCTGCCGATTAAACGTAGATATTCTTAGTCAGTGGGACTGGATTAGAGCCAGGTGAGACATTCAGGGGATTAAGGGGAGGAGTCTAGAATGTAAACCCTCTCTCCTTCCCCCACCCACTCTCGCCTCTACCCTTTGCTCTCCCTCCCCCTGCCCCGTAACCTCCCCTCCCCTCCCCCGCCCCGCCCGACGCTCCGCATTCCGCCCCCACCCCCTCTATTCTTATTCCTCGCTACGCTCATCCGGACGCATCTTGCGTCTTTCGCGGGAATTTCGTCTGCATTCGCTTTCGGATTATCATTTCCGCCCCAGACATTTTCCCACAAATCCTCCTCCTCCTCCTTTGCACCCTCTCATTCACCTCTTATCCCCTCTCCTACCGCATTCGTTCCCGATATCTCCCTCCTCTCTAATAATTGACTGAGGAAATAACTGAATGACACGAAATCCGATCCCATAGTAAAACAAACGCTCGATTGAAATTCCACCCCTCCCTCCCTCCACCTCCCCCCTCCTCCTTTCAGCCCTTCCTCCCTCACTCCCCCTCCACCTCCCCCCCGCCTCCTTTCAGCCCTTACTTCCTTCACCCCCTCCCCCCTTTAGGTGGAAGATGAGACTTCCTAGTCTCAATCTCGCCCCAAATAAAGACGATATCTAATCTAATCTAATCTAATCCTTTAACCTCCTCCCGACATTTGGATGCCTTTATCTTTGTCCAAAATTTTCAAAACGCGAGCGCATTTGTGATAGAACGGCTAATTCAGGAAATGGTGGCGTTGGACCGTTTTCGTAAGTACCGGTCTCTTTTTTCTTCCCATTTCCTTTTCCTTCCCTACATATCCCGTATTCTCCCACTGCGTATACTCCTTTACTTCAAATATCTCCCTCTTTACAACCCTTTCAAATCGGGAAAAAGTTCTCCCTCTGATGAGTCTACATTAGAGAGGGAGAGAGAGAGCTGCCTACGGGAGAACGTTACTGAAGGGCAGTCGTCACCTCTCATGCGGTAACTTAACTGCGGAGACCTCTCGGCGATCGGCAATCCTGAATGGTGGATTAGAAATACTATTCTCTATATCCTCTATTTATTTTAGATACTTAAGCATGATCTGCCAATATAAAAGGAGACCTATACTACGTATATTACATACAGTACTGGAACGATGATGATTAAACTTTTAAACATCGTACTTAAGTGACATTTTGAAACTCATTGCTGTACTTATTTAAGAATATCATGAAAATAAAAAACTGGTTTGACAATTTTTTTAACGTGCCTATTTTACTTAATTACAAATTAACGCATTGTTATCACCAGACTCACATATATACAAAAATTAATGTAGTAGCTGCTTTACTACATATTGTAGACTGATGAAATTACATTAGAATCATTTTACAACTACAGATTATATAGCATATAGGGTCTACTTTTCGTATTGGAAACCCTGTATTTTGAAACGTCGGCTGTATGCATCATATATGTTTCGCACACAACTATTATTAAACTACTGCATCACAGATTAGGCTACTGCAATCAACAGCTAAAGAATGTAAATTTAAAAATATTGTATAACAGTTTATTTCGTTAATACATTAATACGGAATGACGTTGTGATTTGCTCGTTTTTATGAATGTATATTTTTTATAATTACGCGTCATGTCAGCCCGACACGACATTTGGCCACATCCAAATTCCCTCTGCGCCAAACTTTTATTCGAATCTATTTCTAAATATCACATTTCCAAGGAAATCCTCCGCCCTTCACACACTATCTTATTTTTGTCATCAATTAAATCTTCGCGCGACTGTCCACCGACTACATACGTCCAAACAGCGCATCGAAATCCAGAGGTGGTAAATCAAGGGAAAAGTCGAAAGGCCGTCTTTTCTTCGATTTTGTCTCCTCGGCAGCTCTTGCATCTAAAGAATTTTTCAGAACTTCCGTTTACTAAATAGTGACCCATCACTTAAGGGCAAGCGCCATCGGAAAGGAGAGTTCTCATTTAGTTGCCTCGTTGTGTGCTGCAGTCAACCTCCGATGGGTGCGATTGGAATTCCTTAGACGATTTTAATACATCGAACCGTGGTTATTCAGTCGATTAATGTGCGAAAAGTTATCGGATCTAAATAGTAGCGTATGCTAACGTCCGGACAGTAGAGTTTTGGGAGAGATGAATAAGGGCGGTCGGGAGAGAAAGGGGGAAGAGATGGGAGAGAGTGAGGGGGTGGGGGGAAGGAGAGAGAGAGGGGGGGAAGGAGAGAGAGGGGGGGGAGGAAGAGAAAAAGGGAGGGAAAGAGGGGGGAGGAGGATGTTTGAGGGCCATAAAACTACCCGAGCGCCACTGGGACATTTCCATCCGTCTCTCTGGGAGACGACTTTGGTGTTGGGATGCCTAAAATAAGAGGGAAAAGTGTCCGCGCTCATTCAAAGCGTCATTAGCCTCCCCCTCCTCCTCCAGCTATCTTTTTTCCATCTGCCAGCACACACGCACTCTCTATCCTCCTCCTACAACACCCTCGTCTCGGCCATATCGTTCCTCTTCCGCGCACCGCCCACGACCGACGCGATGTCGCTCTTCTCTCAGTACGGAGTGCGCAATAATACGCTTTTCGTTTGTTTCCACCGCTGAAGGGAGGAGATTCTATGATGTAAACACCAGATGTCAAAGTGGAGCCCTTTGGAGAAAGTGTGGGGGGAGGGTAGAGGGAGGGGAGAGGTGTAAGGAGATGGAGGAAGAAGGGGTGGGGGAGGGATACAAGAGGGTATAAGGCAGTACAAGGTGGGGCAGAGTAGTGAGGGAGGGAGTGAGTGAGGGCGAGTTCAGCTTAGAAGATATGGAAGAAAGATGGCGATGGGAAAAATGGGTCTTTCTTCAATGGCCCGCGGAGTGACGTTAAAGCGGTTAGAGATGGCAGATGAGTCGAATCTTTTATGGGCGCCGAAGAGAGAGAATTTTTTCAAACTCGTCACATGGATTTAAGAGAGCTAAAGATTCTCTAAAATTTATTTAGAAAGGAAGATGTCTTAATAAATTCGATTAACAATAGTGAATACGATCGTTAAATATAGTAGGAAATACTTTATGATGGGGTCGGTACCTCATGCGTCCGTGAAAATATTGCGTGAGTTATATTCAAAGATCGTTAAATAACAGTTAATTAAGTAAAATTTCAAACTTTCCCTGCGGATAATCATGAAGAAATTTTCTCGGGTTTCTAGCCGGGTTACAGCGCACCTAATGGCCGACGTTTAGGCGACTAACTCTGTCAGAGAACCTGATGATGGCGACAGAGTTAGTCGCCGAAACGTTGGCCATTAGGTGCGCTGTAACCCGGCTAGAAACCCGAGAAAATTTCTTCATGAGTTAATTAAGTTTTCCCGAAATGCGCTTTGTCGAGCCTTTTATATAAGTATTTATTGATAGTGACTGCGAATATTCGTTGTTCATTTTTTTTCGCTTTCGTATCTATAACGTGAGAGTTAACCCTTTGACTTTAGTGCTTTTTCTTATGATATTACGAGCAATTTCGACTGTTTTTCAACCGTCGGATTCCCGTGTGATTATAAAATTAAATAATGTCGATTTCATATTTTTATCACTTGAAAATGTCTCCACACAACGTATTTCGATTAATTTTTTAAGTTAAATATAGTACTTAATTCTGACAAATGCAATTCCACATCAAGTCTGACTGGCACTTTTCTCTTCATAGCGAAGCAATTACGGCCAGCCAGATAAAAACACACCTGATCTTAAACAGTATAATTATTCTGCGCATCAAATATGAATTTGGCCATTTCATGAATTGGCCTCTAATTTTCTCAATCCCTTGTATGTACTGGACACCGTTGCAAACAGAAATGTTAATAACAATATTATCTTTATTAATTTTACACTGATATATATTTTCATAGTATGAGTTAATACGAATGTCAGACGCCGTTGGCGTTATACATACATTTCACGGAATGGAATGCAGAGATTGCATTTCCACTGAATAGAACAAAAGAAGAAAAAAATTGTCACGACCGAGAATCGAACCTGGGTCTTCCACATTCCGGGTGGATATTCTACCATTTACAAACAGTTCGGAAGTTAACAACTGCATTCAGATTTTTTCTCTCCTCTTTTCAAGTTTCCCAAATTCCAGCTAATGCTTCTCCGCAAATCGATCTTTGATCAATTCATTCCATCGTCTTATTGGCATAAGAAATCAAGCGATACATAATAAAGTGTAAAATAAAGCAACGAAATGCAAAGGCAGCCCCTGTCGTCTAATCTAGAACTGAAGATTGATACCGTGGGCTCTCCTCCAACGCGGGGGTTACGCTCCTCGAGAACGCCGTGTTAGGCGAATCCGCGTTGGAGGAACTTAACACTTTATGGGATTATTTGGGATACGTGAACGTGGCTGCGTGAAGACTCCGAAAAATACCTAAATATAGATTTTTGTATACACACAAAAATGGAAAGCCCTACCTGCGTATATTGTGTATGAACTAAATATATAAAATCATAAACATAATTACCCTAATCCCGACCTACCGATGGTACACTCATGCCGCCTCGTAACTTCAGAAAGGATCTTAATTTTCTCAGCTAATGTCATAATTTTGCGACTTCTCTTTGCTTCACTACCACTTGGAGATGCTTTACGTTTCGCTTCCATACTGATCTCTAAAAAAAACTGCAAAAAGTGACGAAAATAAATCGACTGCGGGGCATCTATCGTAACTTAGCCCGGTCACAACTTACACTAGACTGAGGGAGGCGAACATCAGCGCTGTTTATTAAGTTACTAGTGTAATGCCCGTTGAAATCAACGGGAGTAAATATTCGATCGATCAAGTTAATTATGGAGATCAAATTGGCATCAGAAACATAAATTGTATTGAAAGTCATTTCCCTCTCCTTCATTCCCCCTCTCCCACTCACTTCCCCTCTCTCCTTACTCTTACTCTCCCTTACTCTTCCTCCCTCTCCTTCCCTCTCTCACCCTCCCTCCCTCCCCCTCTCTCTCTCGTATTAAAAGCAATCAAAGCACGTTTATATCCATAAGGATTGAAATAACAACATGATATCGAGGTCTAACAATAGAATTGGTAGACAAGGCAACATCCCCTTAAAATGGTTAGATTCCTCAAACTGTGTGAATTATACGTTTAAATTGATCTATTTCGAACTGTAGGCGGAAAGAGACGAAAAGAATAAGAACCTTTATAATGTTTTCTTCAAAATGGTTCACATCCGAAGTTTATAGATCAATTCTTTCTAAATTTAATCTAAACAAGTTTGGAAAGTGTACAACGTATCACAAATGGGCGCGTTTCGTGCAGTGCAGTATTAGAAAGAAATTATATACCTGTACGTAAGGGAAATAGCGTTTTAAAGTTCTTTTCTTCATCATAAATAGTCCATTTTCTTCCTATTTAAGTAAATTAAACGTTTGTTTGTGAGATTGTTTATGTTAGCAACAATGAAGAAGTAACCATGCAAGAAATTTTCTAAGTTCAACTCCAATTAAGACGTTTTTGTTTGATTTTCTCAATAACAGCCACTTTTATGATAAAAATATATAGGAAAGGAAATACTCTTCTTTATAAGTTCTACAACTTTTATTTGAAAAATATTTTGATATGAGCAATACTTTACGAGATATGACGAAAATTTATTTTTTGGCACCAGTAAAGTGGTACCTCTGATTGGCGTACGAGATTCATTTATGCGATTTTCTTCTTATATTTGACTGAAAGTCCTTAATATCAAATTTCATGAAAATCCGTTTGGTAGAATCCGAGAACGAACATGCGAACGGACGGACGGACGGACGGACAGACGGACGGACGGACCGATCGAAGATAATAATAGGCGCTCACGCTGTAAGCGAAACGCGCCTAAAAAGAATGAAAGTCTGCGCGTCGAAAAGTTATCTTATTGAAAATGGAAATTATCCCCTGTAGTCCAACCCGGATCTTTGATCTTGAGTTAGATACATTAAAACGTTTTGTTATTATATCATAATGCTATCCTGAAAATTTCATCAAATTTGTTTCAGTCGTTTGCGAGATATTAAGCTTCAAAAAGCATTACACACAAAGTGACAATGTCTTTTATATTAGTTTAGATAGAGCTCGCATACTGTTGCGTGTTTGGCGAACTGCGCATATTCGAATTTTCCGCATTCGGCACATAATTTGTCACATTTATTTTAAAGCTTATAAGCGAATCCGCGCTGGAAGAACACGCGTTTGAGAGGGGTTTGCTTACGTCTTCAATTCGCTGTTTTTCGCGGTACTTACATTTTTCTACGATACGTAGGTCATTTCGTTATCTATAAAAGTTTTGTGTGTCCAGCACATGACCTCCTCCATTCAGAGTAACGAATATGATTGTTCTCTCGACAACAGCGTCCTCCTCAACAATAATTATCGACAATTGCACTTGTGAATAATTTTCAGATTGAAAAATACTACGAATCACTTTCAGCATATGTGTGCGATTTGTGCGACGCCCACGGGCGGTTTAACAACGGGGGCGGGGGCGGGCGGGCGGCCTATTTATAATCAGACACGTACAGTATTTTTAACAGTAATGCGGACTGCATTATAATGTGCCGTATATTCTTAAATATTTATTGGCTACGGAAATTTATCCAACCATAACACGTTTTTTCTTGTGAAGAACGTTTAAAAAGGGCGGCTAACGAAAGACTTGCACACGGGCACCCGTGTTTTTCACATTGAAAAACAATAAGTAGACAAAATTATCAGATGTTACAATGGATAACAAAATATCGATGCCTAAGTAGAATTACCGTTGGAGGAGTAAGCATTGCTATCAACAGTTAACAAAATGTTATCATAGAAACGGAAATTAAGGTGTAACATAGCGACGTATTCAGCTTAAATTCAGAGAAAAAAATCAAAATATCTCTCAAAAATCCGTTTTATGAAAAAAACTTTTAAAATAAAACTTTTAGAAAATTAAATATTATACAGCTTTAATAGTAAGAAATATTGATGTAAATGAAGTCCTAGCGGAGATATTTACAAAAAAAACGGGAAAATGACAAGAATAAACCTCAACTTCCAGTTGTTGTCCAGTTTCAAAACACTAATTTCTATCACACACACAGTTATCATAAATAATAGAGAAAACGTACTCTCTCTCACTCAGGAGATTTCAAAACGTGTATTTCCGTTGAAATCTGAAATTCGATTTCTTTCACGAATATATTACGTACTTTCTCCTATACTACAACTTATGGAGAAAGTAAAAAATATGCGACGTCGTGTGTTCAAAAATGTCGGTCGAAATATCCAGAGATGGAAATATCTGTGAGCGGTGTTCGTTTATGAATCTAAATACTTTATTGATATATATATAATGGTTCAAATCCTCAAAGACAGACAGCTTTCTCGGTTACTTACAAAAAATATCTTCCTTTTAGCCGAAAATGAATGAAACATTTCATTGAAAATATGTACCCACAACCAGAACCGGGACAAGTACCAACAAGCCCCCAACTCCTAAGGCACAGCATATGCTTAGACCAGAAACAAATGAACTTTGAACTTTAGATGTAAGGTTTTATAATCACCAACTAGTATATATCGAGACTTAACTATGTGTAGTATTATATGTTGTAAGAATTGAACTGGTCTGCATCCTCGACACCATGTTTGGAGAGTAAAGAGGCCGCACGGGACCACAAGTACAGCTTACTGGGAGCAAAAAAAGATGATGCGAAGGGCGGAGAAGCGATGCGTTGCGCGGAATAACGCAAAGGAAATCGCTCCGAACGAACGCTCAGGACGATCTCCACCCCCGTCTCCTGGTGTCTTCCCGACCCCACCAAACCCAACCCAACCCACCCCCCGCCACCCATGCCGAAGAACCGCTCGCCTGCGGCTCGGCCCTCGGTTCCCACAGGCAACCATTCCACGTGGGACGCACATGTCTCTTGCCTCCATCTCCCCCTCCCGCTGTCTCTCGCCGCGGCCATCTAGAAATGCTCGAATAAGCATTAACTGAGGGGTGCGTAATGTAGGGGAGGAGTGAATGGGAGGAGGGGTAAACGGGGAGAGGGATGAATGGGGGAGGGGTAAACGGGGGAGGGGGCGTGTCTTATGCGATAGGAGGCAATGGGGATATGAAGGGCGCTTAAAAAGAGAGTTTAACCGTGTCATTCTTATGGATATTTATTTGGGCTTAAGAAATTTTTTTGCGAAATTCATTATCCGACTATACGGAAACGTTGCCGGTTGCGACCAAAGGTAAGCATATAAAATTATTTTCAAATAGTCAATATCTTGAGGTGCCTCAAGCGCCCCAAAGTTTTCGAAAATCGTCCATTTCTAGCTATATTCAGAAAAGAGCGTAACTGAAAATTAAATGTTTAACTCTTCGTTAATTTCGACTATTCTTTACAGAAATTACCCAGAACTCGCCGCGAGGAGGTGGCTACACCCGTGCCCACCCCAACCACCCTGTCATATAACTATGGGCACTATGACTGTGGGTTGCAGCGGTCACACATAACGAAGCACGACAATCGCTCTGCGGGTTGCTTACAATGTAGTGTTGTTGGTTTCGACTGACAATGAGAGACGGCTAATGAATTTCGAAAAAAAGTGTTTTTCGATCATCCCTAATGATGTACATACATTTGTCGAGTTATAGGTGAAGTCAACAAGACATTGCCTATCACAAACGGAATAGTACAGAACAGTATGGAAATGTACGTGAAAGGTGTTATTTACCATTAGTTAGATTTCAGATGGAAATATCTCAAGTCTCATATAATTCAATTAGAAAGAGTGTAACACAGAGCAGCCAGATTCGTAAAACAAAGTAAGAAAATAAGGAAAGCGTAACTTCGTCATTGAGTGATTTGAATTGGAGAGTCGAAGACTGAACTCAAGTTTAAGGCTGTTGGAGCATTATATGTAGGGATATATAAATTATGAGGTTTTAGGTATAATTGTAGCTCAGGCGTACATAGATAGATAGTATCGTACCCATAAAATACGTGAGATTGATTGTAGGACGGAGCGTTATCGAGACACGTTCTTTCCGAGCACAATTTCATTTCTCTACCTGGCTGTTGAAGTGAGCGGACGTGCCTTTCACTTCCTTCAGTGGAGCCCAACGGACTTACGAGCGACCATTGTAGCAGTAGCATTAGAGTAGAAGTAGACGTACTGTTAAGTAGAACTAACTTTTCTTTTCTTTTACTTGTTAACCTTTCTTATAGCTTATTTACTTATAGTAGTAGTTATCTTAACTAATAACCTCCGTGTCATTTTTTTTTTAAAATCGTAATACTTATTAGTCGTATACCGTAGTGTAGTAATTTTCTAACACTTTTCTTTTATTTTATTTGTTAGCCTTTCTTATAGCTTATTTACTTATAGTAGTAGTTATCTTAACTAATAACCTCCGTGTCATTTTTTAAAATCGTAATACTTATTAGTCGTATACCGTAGTGTAGTAATTTTCTAACACTCCATTTGCGTTGATTGTGTACTAACCATCTTGTGTGCGAAGTAACGTTGTTTGCGTTGTGACTAACTTTCACTTTCTACCTGCGCTTGACCCTTGATCCCTTCACTCGAGCACTCCAGGAATAACTTCCCCGCGTATATTAGGCGTTAGGCTAGTCTATTACATACGATATTTAAGAGCTTATAGAAACCCGTAATTGGAAAAGATAGGATGACTCCCCTTAGGCCCTCTGTTTCTCTCTTCAAGAGTGCTGCTGATTGCGAGTCCTTGCGGGCCCGGGTCGTGGTGCTTGAGAAGTTAGTTGCGGAGCTCCGCTCTAGGGTGGAAGGTAGCGAGGACTCTTGCGTCCGGGTGGGACACGTGGGGCGCTCCTCGAGATCCCTCCGCGCCGGGATGGCGGCTCGGGTTCGCCCCAGTGCTAACGCCGGCTGGGTGATCGAGGAGTCTTGCGCGGTCTCTCCACGGGTAGGGACGACTCCCTCCATAAAGCCTGATGAGTGGAGGGTGGCTACACGTGGTAGTCGTGGGGTGGTGCTGCGGAAGCAGGTGGTATGTGATCCTACCCCTGTTAGCAACAGGTTTGCGGTGCTGTCGGAGGATAGCTCAACGAACTCTGTGACCGTACCTACTCCACCTAAGAGAAGTCGGGTTGGGAAGGGAGGGCTGTTAGTGATAGGTAGTTCTAACGTCCGGCGTGTGATGGCGCCTTTGCTATCAAGGGCCCGCCGGGAGGGAGTGGTGGAGCGGGTGTTCTCCAGGTGTATACCAGGAGGTACGGTGCCCCAGGTGACGAAGGTGGTTCGGGAAGAGGTCGTTGGCACGGGCTGCTCTAGTCTGCGGGTGGTGGCGCATGTTGGCACCAATGACGCTTCGAAGCGCGGCTCCGAGGAGATCTTGAGTTCCTTTAGGGACTTAAACTCCGAGGTCGGTCGTGTCCGAGAGGAGTCTGGGGTTAATGTGCATTTAACCATCTGCAGCATTGTCCCACGGATTGACTGTGGCTCTGAGGTTTGGAGTAGGGTGGAGGGGCTAAACCGAAGGCTATGGTCTTTCTGTAGGGACATGGGGGTGGATTTCGTTGACCTTCGTCCGATTCTCGGATCGTGTGGGGCACCCCTAAATGGCTCGGGGGTTCATTACACGCAGGAGGCATCCGAGGGTGTAGCGCGTAGGATCCTTGATCATAGTAGGGCTTTTTTAGGCTAGAGAGCAGGGTAGAGTGTAGGCGTCCTAGGGGAATGGGTGTAATTGAGAGGGTAACAGAGAACAATATTACGAGAAATCCGGCCAATACCGCAAATAAATTAGAGTTACCAAGCGATGAAGGCGCTGACATCCGTGATGTCAATAGTGTTAACGTTAGGGATTTCGATAAAAAAGGTGAAATAAAACGCGATAAGAAAGAAAATGCTATATCAACCAATTGGCGGAATAATAGTATGAAGAACGCATGTATTCCTAAAACGATTACCAATGGTAAGGCTGAGGTTTATCTGAGAAGCGATAGTGAGAAATTAAATGTCGTCGTATTGAACTGCCGCAGCATCCGTAAGAAAATTGCCGATTTTGAGCATATTATTCGCAGTCTAGAAGCCGATGTCGTGATCGGTACAGAGAGTTGGCTCACTGACGAGATTGCAAGTCAGGAGGTATTCCCTCACGACTATAGAGTTTTTAGAAAGGATCGTAGTATCCGGACGGGAGGTGGAGTATTTATAGCAGTCAGCAAGGCATACGAAAGTTTTCCACTACCGATTAATGACGCCGAAATAGAAAGTGTTTGGTGTGGAGTTAGAGGAAGCGATTACACTATAGCAAATATATGCGCATTTTATAGGCCTCCCAATTCAAGTTTAGAAATGATTCATAATCTCGAGAAACAAGTAGCAACGCTAATATCGAAAAATAAAGAGAGGGCCATTATAATAGGAGGAGACTTCAACTTACCTTCAATAGACTGGAATCATAATTGCTTTGATCCCGGTGGTAGAGAGCGTGAATCATGCGAAGCACTTATAGAAACCTTCGTTAAACACTCGTTGTGTCAGCTAGTAAGATGTCCCACGAGATCGAACAATATATTAGATTTACTCGTAACGAACTACCCCGAGCGTATGAACAAGCTTTCCATAGAGGAAGGAATAAGCGATCATAATGCTGTGTACGTCGAATTTAAGCTAAAAGTGGAGAAACAGGTTAAAGCTAGAAGACGCGTATATATGTACGCCAAAGGCGATTTCTCGAAATTTAGGTCTTTTTTACAGACACAATTCCCTAATTTCTGCGAGGCATCTATCGACGCTAGTACTGAGGAATTATGGTGCGTGTTCAGGGATATGATGCGAGAGGGTACGGATAAATTCATTCCACATAAAGTTAAACGTGATGGTGCGGAACCAAGATGGTACAACCAGAAAGTTAGATGCGCTCTTAGACGGCAAAGAAAACTTCACGCTCGCTTAAATAGTAATTCTTCAAAAGTCACAGAGGAACAGAGGTCAATGATACGGCAAAAATACAGAGAGGCGCGGTCAAGAGCTAGAGTAACAATGCGAGAAGCATTTAATGATTACAAAAAGAAAGTTTTGCATAATAATTTGAAAGAAAATCCGAAAGCATTTTGGTCGTACGTTAGGGAGGTTCATGGTAGAGGTCCCACCATAGCGTCATTGAGAACGGAGGCAGGTGATGTAGTACACGATAGCGCGGAAAAAGCAAACTTGTTAAATGAACACTTTCAGAAAGCGTTTACTTCGGTGAGCAACGAGTTTGAGGAACCAGATTCGAATGATAAGGGAAATTCGATGGAAGATTTGATATTCTCCGAAACAGGTATCGCGCACCAGCTAGAGTCGATTAAGCAAAATAAGTCTCCCGGGCCGGAGGGCATACCCGCGCGTGTGTTGAAAGAGCTAGCCTCGGTAATCGCACCTTACTTGAAAATAATATTCGAAAAATCCGTTGCACATGGTACCGTTCCAAAAGACTGGAAGCTAGCATACGTAACGCCCATCCACAAAGGCGGTGATAAAGAGAACCCCGAAAATTATAGACCGATTTCCTTGACGTCATTATCGTGTAAGATTCTAGAACATATAATCGTTAGCTCTGTTCTGCGTTATTTAGATGGTCGTTCTTCGCTAAGCAAAAACCAACACGGGTTTCGGAAAGGTAGGTCATGCGAAACGCAACTCGCCCTGTTCGTAAACGATTTGTTGCAATGCGGAGAGAAAAACAGTCAGGTTGATGCAATTTTTATTGATTTTAAAAAAGCGTTTGACAAAGTACCCCATAATAAATTAATAGGAAAACTAGGAAAGTACGGCATAAACCCTAATATCGTGAGTTGGGTAAAAGACTTCCTCTCCAACAGAAAACAGATAGTAGTTATTGATGGGAAATCTTCATACCCGGTAAAAGTCGCATCAGGTGTTCCACAGGGAAGTGTTATTGGCCCACTGCTATTCCTGATATATATAAACGATATCTGCTCGGTAGTTCGCTGCAAAATAAGACTTTTCGCAGATGACACCGTTTTATATAAGGAGATAACGAGTCAGGATGACCAAAAATTGCTTCAGGAAGATTTAAACGCCCTTTCAGCATGGTGTCAACATTGGAAAATCGAAGTTAATCAGAGCAAATGTTCCCTATTGAGTTTCTGGAAGAGTAAGAACAATGACTTAAACTCGGAGTACAGAATTGATAGATTGAATATCCAATCTGCAGAGTACGTTAAATATTTAGGAGTCACCATTTGTCCTGATCTATCGTGGAATATGCATATTCGAAGGATCGTAGGCGCAGCTAATAAGAAATTGGGCTTCGTAGGCAGAATAGTAAGAAGTAGCACAGAACAGGTACGAGAAACGTGTTATTTATCATTGGTCAGATCTCAGGTCGAATACGCTTCCAGCATATGGGATCCGTACGAAAAGGGACAGATACTTGAGTTAGAAAGAATCCAACGCAGAGCAGCCAGATTCGTTAAGCAAAAATATGAGCAAAAATTAAGCGTCACATCACTCTTGAAGGAGTTGAATTGGATATCGCTAGAGGATCGCAGAATTAGCGCTAGGTTAAGGCTTCTGGAGAAATTTAGGTCGGAAGTTCTCTTAGAGGAGGTGTCAGGAATATTAGAGGCACCTACGTACATGGGCAGGCACGATCACGAGAATAAAATACGAGAGATCGACTGTAGGACCGAGCGATACCAGAGCTCGTTTTTTCCAAGGACCATACGGGATCATAACAGGAGAGTGATTCCCACGAGGGACGTTATTAGGTAGGGCTTGGTGTGCTGCACCCCCTGCCACCCACCAGTCTGGTGATTTGCAGGGTATCATGTAGATGTAGATGTAGATGAATACGAGATCACAAAAGGAAAGTCCAACCTGCGATAGATAACTTTTAAGTAGGCTTTGGTGAATCGCACCTCCTGCCACACATCAATTTAGTGAACTGCACTATAAGATATAGATGCAGAAGACACAATAATAAATTCCGACATTATAGCATTGCGGTTAACATCGCAAATCACGAATATCAATTTTTTGTGATAATGTTAGTATAACTCGAGTTACTTTCATTTTCCCAGTATTACCGTATTTACTAGCGTAATTAATTGCCCCACTTTTTCGCACAATTTTTCTTAAGTTAAAACATGAGTGGGGCGGGCATATCCAAACTCGGCCAGCGGTCAGTGGGAAAGAGGTAGACCTTTTCAGGTAGCGGAAAGGAACATCCAAACTCGGCCAGCGGTCACACTCCGAGGAACCCCTACGGTTGGTGAAATGTGAAAGTGGTTCCCACTCTAGGGAAAACCAGAGTTATTCATTTACTTACTATCCTTTTCAGATATATTTTTGTGGTTTTGGGGGAGGAAGGTCTAGACCCCTTTCAAACACGTGTCATGTTTACAGATTTTAAAATGGAAGTTTACAGATTTAAAAATGGGAAAAGCTTGAACAGAAATGAAAAAACAACGAATTCCCTATTATAATAAAGAAAATGATGTGCGTAAGACATTAGATTTTTCGTAGCTTGTTCAGAGTGAAAATTTGCGTAAGTGCGAAGTGAAAGTATGTGTGGTTCCTGGCCGAGTTTGGGTGCCTTTCTGACCGCTGGCCGAGTTTGTATATACCCTTAGTGATTAACCCAAAAGCTGGCCGAGTTTGGATACGCCCGGTGGGGCAATTACGCGGGTTATATAAGAATGAAGTCTAGCATTAATGGAATTTAAAAATATATATTTACTTGTATTTTGCCTCTGTACAGACGTATATAAGAACACTATTTATTTTATCGAAACCTGATAATGTCCTTCCTCCAATATCTCACTTTCTTGGGATCAACTGAAAATTCTCGTGCAGCTGCTCTGTTACTCCATTTTTTTCGGAAAACGATACGACGCGTAGTTTAAAGCGTGCCGTGTAATTATTATATTTACCCACCTCAACGTCACACTTTCACCCGCTACAAATACTTCTTCCTTAAATGCGTAATCCACAACAACGCTAAATACAAACTCGCGCTGTTCCTTTCGTACGCGTTGTTTCTGACACAGTAAGTTGACAACCTGGCGATTTGATCCACTATAAAGGAAAGCAAAGACTATTTCAGCACAGAATCGGATTCATTCGTCGGTCTATTGAGATGGGGAGGGAAATTGGAAGGGATACTGAACGTAAACAATACAAAGTTAAGTGGATAATATCAGCGGTTCCAATAGCTATAACATTTTTAAATGCAAATTAGGGCAAGGGCTATTTTTTGCACGGAATCGGATCACTCCATCAATCTGCTGGGAGGGAGTGTGAAAGGAAAAAAGAAACTGCAGCGTAAACAATGAAAACCATCGTGTCAAAGTAAACGAGAGGCAATTATGTGGTATAAACAATAATCTTTTATTTCCTCTTCAAAAATCGGAGTGGGGCAATTACGCGAGTAAATACTGTATTTAAACATATTATTTTTTTAAAAAGTTAAAATATTATATAGTTTTGAACCTTAAAACACTTTTATAATAATTGCACATGTTCACGCAGTATACGAATCGTCCGCAGCGCTAGAAACTGGATACTATATTTACGGTTATTTACGTATCCCGCAGAAACATTTTGGTATTATTTATTAATCATCATAGTAGAATTGTATATTTGATTTTATATATGTCACAAAAGATAGGTTTAATACTTTAAAATGTCATTTCTTCTTCTTCTAATCTTTCATTTGTTCCCAGGTGGGTTCTGCAGCAGCCGCCGCCGCTTCTTCGGCGCTCTACTTAGCGGATCGGTTGACCAATCATTTCTCTCCATTTTCCGGTAAGCACTCATTCATATTCTCTTGTTAACCAGTTCCTTTTTTACTTCTTAAAGAGCTACCTTGTTATTTGACGAAATGTAAAATTTACTATGCAAATATCTGCGCATTATAAATTGCGCAAGCATTTTCGTACCCATATGTTAATAGGAGTCCCGGTGTTTATTGATCTGCATTATATTTGGAATTCACATGCGGCATAGCCACACACCAAGTTTTATTGTCTCATACACGAATTTCCCCAGCGTAAATGAGTTTAATTACAAGCGTTTTCGCTCGGAATATATGTATGATATGCGGTCAAAAGGGTACGAGTCAAAAACTGACATTAAGAGTTTCTACAAGTTTGTAAAAATCCTGCAAATCGGAACAAAGACATGCTTAGAGATTTCTTTCTGAACACCAAAACTAATTGAAACATTAAAACGATGATAAGATATTGCAAGTATTGTTTTGAGCGAATCGGACAGAACAACAGGCATACAAACAAACAAAATTAGGGTTTAGTCGGTGAAACGCAAAACATCAAGTGATTAAATTATATTTCCGGCTTTTAAAGTTATTTTTTTGCCTTTGGCTAGTTAAAAGAGTCACTCGATTTTCAATAGAAAAGTAGCCTCTAATTTGAGTTTCCATAAAAAGGAAAAGTTTGCACTATGTACATTATTACAATCATTAACACGGATAATCAACGTGTATGTGACAGTGAATTATGATAAATAAACAATTATCATAAATTCATTAGCATTTTATTCCCTTTGTTACATATTAAAAACTTCAAAATCAGTGGAATATTAAAATGGCATCAAATTTTGGTCGCATCAAAAAATAATTAAAAACTTTGTTCAATAGAAAATTAGAAAAAAATCATTAAGTGCTCTAAGAAAGTGTTTTTCAAAAAAACTATCCATTTTGACTGCTCGGTTCTCTTTTAATTTTTCCTCGCACAGTCATAATTAAACTCTGTTTCCACAACTTTATGGGAAAAAACCCATTTTTACTTTTTATTTTAGAAATATTTTGTTGAGTTCTTACACTTTGTAAAGTCTGTGACGATGGAATTATTTCTATATCGTTATTGCGATCTTCTTCACTCTTTTCACTGGCCGAATTGAGAGCAATATTTTTTATCAACAGCGCATTTCACGACAAATATTCCTCATAAATACAGTTGCATAACTATACATGGAATCTTTTACACTAATTTTTATCACCTAAAGTTTCTACAAATCCTCGATCGAACTTTAGAGAGGTCACAATACACTACTTTAAACTAGATCTAAATCAAAACCATATTTTTAAATCATGTTTCTTGAACACGCAGCAATGAACGAATTACACGTGTTATTGCAGGGGCCTTCAACCTTTCAGCACCAAAGATCTTCCTTTGTAAATTTACCGAGGATCGCCCAGCGCAGTGAAATACGTGAAATACTTTTGAGGTTGAGGTGGAGGGGGGGATCCTTGCAAACTTCTCCCGAACTTTAAGAGACATCGAAACCAGCACCTTAACATGAAATATCCGGCTTAACAAGTCAATCCAATTTAATCGCAAACGACTTTTTATTCGAGTTAAACAAGCTCGAATCAAGTTTTATTCGAGTTTTCGTTCTGTACATACAAGAGAATACTTTAGTTAAAATGAAATTGATTAAAATTGTATCCGTCAGAATAATTCATTGAATTACTAAGTCGTAAGCTATTAGATGTTGAAGAAAAAGACTTTTAAATAAATATACAGACGGAATAAATCAATCAAAACATAACTTGAAGTAATTAATCAAGTTGCTCATAAAGTCGTAGTTAGGCTCTAACTTTTGCCTTATGCAATAATTCGCTATTGGAACACTTAATATCGAGCACACTGAGGGCCGATAAACATCTATATGCACGTGTCTCGCTGCGAGAACTGATATTGGAAGATATCTGTATTATTTGATTTATGCTCTTCATTTTTAACGATTATAAAATCACTTGCATAGCTGGATAAATAAAGTTCCAGCAAAACCTATATCGGCTCAACTTTCTCACTTGGTTCAATAAAAAGTAATGGCGCTGAGGCAAGATTCAGCGATCGACTTTAAAAGGGGCCAAATATCGACCGGTCGATCGCGATCGACTGGTTGGAAACCCGTGTTATTGCATCTAAGCATTAATTTTAAATGATGCAATATTACATGTGTCCATATTTTCAATGAGTAATTTCGACGAAATTTTTTTCAGCATTTCAACATAACGTTTTGTATTACATAACCTTACCGTTAAGACAATGTTATTGAGCTTGGTCACGGAAAAACCAGTCCTACGTTGAATAAATGAATTCTTGGATGACAAATTGCAATATCCAGGAAGAGGAAGGTATTTCTGTCTTTTTTTCATTTTTCCATTGAAAATTTCCAATAATTCAGGGAAAATTATAATTGTAATCCAACCTCCTTCATATTTTATTCTACAGGAAGTTGTTCCTTCAATTTCTTAACTTTTTTGGATTTCGGCTATTACCTATTATTGTTTTTAGCTATTAAAATTACTCTTGGCAGCGTTTGCATGGCTATCAACAATTAATTAAATTGTACCATAACAACGGAAATTAAGGTTTCACTTAGCGACGTATTCAACAAAAATTCAGAAAAAAATCTAAATATATCTCAAAAAATCCGTTTTAAAAAAAAAACATGAAAAAAAATATTCTAAATGAAACTCAAATGTTTATAAACTTCGTATAAAGAGTTTTATTCGTTTAACGAATTTAGAATTTTAACTTAATTATTCCGTTGCTAAAGAAGACATTGTTTGCAATATTAGAGTTTAAAACTTTTAAGTTTAAGTTGAAAAAGTTAATTAGTACAAAAAAGCCAGCGGAGAACGATTATTCATGCGTTTATTTCTTACATATATCAATTAAGAACAAGTATATGTGTTTATATTGTATATTCTTCTAATATTCTAGTTTTAAAACGTAATACATTTATTTTTCGTTCTTTTTGAGATATTATAAAATGGATAACCAGAGTGTGCAAGAAGAAACACTACTGCAAAGACGTCGAGGACAAAACAGAGAAGCACAAGCAAGACGTAGAGCTCTACAATCGAATGAGCAAATAGAAGCAAGGAGAACACAGGATCGTGAAAGAGCTTCCAACAGGAGACACAATGGCCGTCATGCTCAAATAATGGCAATTCAGAGAGCTAATGAGAATGAGCAACAAACTATTGTTAGACCTCTCTATCATATTGTTAATTCAATCCTTATGGGTATAAACGCGTTTTGAATGCTTTTAATACGAGAGAGAGGGGGGGGGGGGAGAGAGAGAAGTAGAGGGGAGAATAAGAGGAAGGGGGCGAGAGGGAAGTAGAAGGGGGAGGGGGAGATATGGGGAGGGGGAAATGAGGAGTGGGAGGGAGAGAGAAGGTGTGAGAGGGGGGGGGGGGAGGGAAAGAGAAGCAACTATTTTAAGTTTAACTAAAGATAGCCCGTCAATAACAGAATATTCACTAGAAATATTGTATATGGCAAAATATTTCATATGTAAAAGTGTGATATTAATTATTTTAAATGAAAATATTAATAATCTATCTATCTATAATTCTTCCGTTGATATTTCAACGGGCATTATACTAGTTATTTATAAAAAATAATCGGTTTTTTCGGTTTCCGTCAAATATCTCCTTAAAAACGTCGTAATTGGTCATCTTCGTGAGGAGCAAGTTTTGTTTGAAACAAATTTTCGTAGAACCATCCATTTCGGAGATATTTTGCTTTTTCTTAATTTCCAGTATACAGCGTCACCACCATGTATCGGGGAATTCTGTAAACATATTCAAAATATACCTAATTTACGGCAATAAGAATGACTGTATTCTTTTACGATACGAAATGATAATTTTGCCTCATAATGCTATTCATAATAATCTAAATATCTCTACCCCAAATATGGAGAAAGTCATCAGATTTTTTTTCTATAATCTCTAAAAAAATTAATAAATATGAAATGTGATCTGTTAACTCTTTCCTTATAATTTGACGACCATAACCATATAGTGCTACAATTATTCCAGTACCGATCAGATACGGAATTTTCGCAATACAATTATCGGGAGAACTACGATATGGGATGCTCTCCAATTTCGAAATCGAATTTTGTGAATATCCGGCCCACAGCCATGTTCTAACATGTCTTTCTTAGGTTTTATTTCTTTCCAGATTTTTTCCTTAGTACACCTCATCAAATATGGAAAAGATGAAGGGCGGAGAAAACAAAACAAATAAAATTTTCCATTTTCTCTTCTGGAAATTATAGAGCGAGAATTATTCCAGTAAATATGACAGGTGAAAATCAAATGGCGAAGCGTCGAGAGGAAGGAGCGTGTTGCCAATGGCGGAGTGAGATGAGGCACACACGCACACACACACATGGTGCACACGCGCCCTTTTGCATGTGCCAATGACGCAATGTCTTCCGAATACGCCTCATATCCACGACGGCGCTTATAAAAAACAGCGTTCGAGGATAAGTAAAAAGAAACGGTTGGATTTTTTCCATCGAGTGGAATACAAACGGAAATAGGATTCATATGTCATAAGGAACGGCCAAGGACTGCTTCCATATAAGCTTTGAAGTCTTCTTTTTACTTTCTCCATACGTACTAATGGGAAAGTATTGTGATAACAAAGAAAATCGACTTCGAGATTTCAACTGAAATACACGTTTTGAGGTTCCTAGAACACGTTTAGACTATTTTCGGGATGATGTATGTCTGTGTGTGTGTGGATGGATGGATGGATGTACGTGATGGTGGGCGCTCTAACTCAAAAAGTACTTGTCATATTAATACCAAATTTCATATATAACACTTAAGCATAAGCACAAAGAACTGATTGGTTTTTGGACAATAACTGTAAATCGGAAGTCGAGGTTTATTCGAAACTCGATTCGGTTTTGGCGATATTTCTCCGTTAAAACATCATTATTGCATATACAATTCTATACAAAGATTATAGAGAATGTAATTTTCCACAACTTTTATTTGAAACAATTTTCCATGGCAGTTATTGTTTAGGAATTATTTATAAAAAATTGGTTTTTTCGGTTTCCGTCAAACATCCCCTTAAAAACGTCGTAATAGGTCATCTTCGTGAGGACCAAAGTTGTAGAGAATAATATTTCTTCCAAGTTTTGTTTGAAACAAATTTTCGTAGAACCATCCATTTCGGAGATATTTAACTTCTTCGTAATTTCCATTATACAGCGCCACCATGTAGAGGTGAATTCTGTAAACATATTCAAAATATACCTAAATTACGGCAATAAAGACGACTGTATTCTTTTACGATACGAAATGATAATTTTGCCTCATAATGCTATTAATAATAATTTAAATATATTTACCCCAAATATGGAGAAAGGCAAGTGTTGGCCACATCAGATTTGTTTTTAGACATTTGTGCTTCCTTGAAAAAAAAATTTCTGTCGATATTACTGCAGCACCTCTTCGCCTTCAGACACTCTCCAAACACCTCTTGAATGCTCTAATTTGTGTGAATACTTATGCAATATGCTTCACTCACTTCGTAGATCACCCATCTAGAGTGGATGATTGTCATTTGTTTTGGAGAAACTTCTGGACATCAGATTTTTTTCTATTTCAATGGAATAAATGACTCGAACTGTAGTATTTGCCGGTCACATCCGATGGTCGATCTGTCTAGTACGAATTGCACAAGCTATATTTTAGGCATGAAAGATTTCTGTTTATCCAAATATGTGGTCTCGAGGTCCTTTTTGTGGAAAATGTTGTCGTCTATCCGAATATATTTTTAATCGATACCTTTCAGCTCATATAAGAGCTAGGGAGAGAAAAATATGGCATTTAACGATATACGAGTTTAAGTTCATTTAAGTGTTTATGGAAAGTGAAACTTCTAATTGAATGATGCAATTCAAAATCATAGCACGGCGATAAATTTTAATGAGTATCACTCATATTTTTAATATTATAAAAACCCGTCAAGTGGTTCATGAGATGAAAGACGCGACAGACGGAAAGACCAGTCGTGCTCTAGTAAACAAGCGTATAAAGAATTATTCGAACTATAACGAAATTGTAAAAATAAATAAATTGAACTTGATGTATATCCCGGCCAAGTATTTTGTACGTACACAAGAATTAGCCTATACAGCATGGAGAAATAAAGTCCTTCTTGGCCTTCTGTACGAAGAAAAACTCTTTTGTACTGATATTATTAGCAAATTATTATATATTTGAAGTGAGGTAATTCTGCTCATTTTACGACGGCCGACCATGAAGGGAAACCAAAACTCGCGCAAGTGTTGCGAAGGGCGTTTTTTAAAGTTAATCTATTGCCTACAATTTTTTCGATTAAGATTTATTTTTATATCTATAGTTTTATTAACAGCGATACTGATTTACAGCATCTAACGCTATGCAGAGCTTTCTTCTAGGTGCGAACGGCAAAGCTGTATATGTCTGACTGCATTATCATATTGTCTCTTATCCCTTTGTACTCCATTATTTACTCGTCTACTTTTCCATCCATTTTCAGTAAAAGTAAAGTAACGTGAGGGCCACATGCGGCCTCCGAGTCTCATGTTTGAGACTCTAGAACAGAGGTTCTAAGTTTGGTGCTCGCGAACACCGCTGTGCTCTTTAATAACCTGACTGTGCTTTTCGGCGGTGCTTAAAATCCCGTTCCTTTTAACCAATAATTTAATTTGCTTGGTTGCTTTCTTTCTACACTTATCTAAAGACATTTTGAATAACTTTGGCACTCTTTTAATTTTATCCACGATCATTCCTATTTCTGCGAAAGTATAGTGGTGCTCTTTTGATATTCTAGCATACAACTTGGTGCTCGCCACATCGAAAATGTTGGGAAACCCTGCTATAGAAGGAGCGTTTCACTGGCTAGCAGTGTGTCACATTGCCGTTAGATTCTTTGTGTACGCTCTCTCATTTTTCCACCCATTATGACTCAACTTTTAAAGAAATGCGACATTTTAATAAACTTTGCCGTAGGCGCGGGACGCAATAAGTCGGAAGAATTTTTATAAACAAGTCGTTTTTCACGTGCGAATGCGATATTTCCTCCGA